>OX122890.1:14654151-14975777 GCA_944738655.2 Andrena hattorfiana | reverse complement strand
ATTTCGAACTGCCGTAATTTTCACGGCCGATTACCTTGTCCTTGGAGGGATTCTTTATCGTAAGCAGTCCCGACAACGCTTGGGGGTTATGTTTGCACGTCTTTGTACTTGAAACAGTACTTGTGTAATTCCTAATACTACTCTAATTCTTGGGTCCCGAATTCAATGCAGTAGAAACTTTCCACACAAATCCGATGTAATTTTTGCACGTGCTAGCACTAGAAAATGTACGACAAGTCTGCCTTGCCAAATATACTCGAAGAGTTAAATACATGCACGGCGATTTCGTTAAAATCGGGCTTGTCAGAGGTACACTCAACTCAAACGATTGTGGCCGATCGAGATTCGATTGCATTCGAGCTTACAAGAGTTGACGAGTGACGACTGACGAGGGCGCGAGATATAAAATATATATATATATGTTTAATGTTTGCAGCAGAATTCTTTAACAAAAATAATTTTGGTTTTTAGACGAAACAGCATCCCCCAGCACCAGCTATGGAAGCCAGGGGAGTTTTTCACAAAACAACATTGAAATTGGTAAGTCAATATATGTGTATAAAGATAATTCTATTCTATGCGCAGATAGTTTTTTATCGTGGAAAGTTACAGTGAAAAAATATAAGATGTAATAAATCATTTTCAGAGAACATAAATGCAAGCCCCAGTGGAAGCTGCAGAGAAAAGAGCAATGCTGCTGATGGGTATTTTCAGAAAATTATTGAGCAAAATACGCAAATAATTGAACAGAACCGTTCAATGACGGCGCAAAATAATCTGTTAAAAGTGTTATTAATGGAAACTATGGAACCGGTGAAAGCCCTGGAGAAAAAATTAGGAGCTCCGTTGGTTGAGAAGAAACAATCCTTCTTCGCCAAATTTAATCATTTGGAATTTCCCCTCAACACCGTCGCAAGGGTTGAAGAATTGGAAGAAATTTTGCGAGATAAAGAAAATTTCCAAGTTGCAGTAAGTAAAATATCATCTTTGTTAATATTATAACAAAGCACTGCTCGGTTAAATTAAAATGAGTTTACGTTATTCTCCAATCTAGTAGTTCGATGTATGTGCCTACATATGTCGCGTGTGTCGTGTCTTATCAATTTATTGCTACTACTTTCATAAAGATATGATGAAAAAATTGTGGAAATCGATATTTCCGACATAGAACGATACGTTGTAATACACAAGCTTTTTTTGAATTATTTATCAGAGCTTAGCCGGGTGCGGTTGTTCGGTGTAGCATCTCCCCCCACCTCTCTCTCTCTCTCTCTCTCTCTCTCTCTCTCTCTCTCTCTCTCTCTCTCTCTTTATTTGCCTAACAATAAGTAGTCCAACCTTTAGGATGTCGACGATCGCATAAAAAGTAATGGTCACGATAAGCCATTTTAATTTAGCCCAGCACATTTCATTCTAATTATGTTCTGTATGCAGGAAATATCTAAAGTTTCGTACTGTTCATAAAATTTATGTTCGTTATTTAATGTTTGATAATTTTTTAATTATAGGTGAATGAATTTTCAAAATTTGGAGGTTCAAATACGTATGATTCAGGGTCGTGACACTCAATGTATTATTTTGTTAGCACGAAAAGCACCATCTAACGGGAGTCGTTACCACTAAATTGCTATAGGCGGCAAATTTAAAACGTGGATCAAGTGCCCTTCAATTCATAGCGCTTTCGGGCGGCCGCACTGGGGCGCACTGAGTGCGAATTTTAGCCAATCTGAAACGAAAAAATTCACACTCCACGCTTCCGATTGGCTAAAATTCGCACTCAGTGCGCCCCAGTGCGACCGTCCGAAAGCGCTATCAGTAAACTTTAAATTGTTGCACGACTATATACAATCATACTTTATGCATCCTAAATACAATGTAAATAGAAGTGTGTATAGTCGTGTAAAAAGTGCATCTCGGTCGTTTCTGTTTAAAATATAAAAAGCAGCAACATTTATGTTTTTAACGGCAATCTTTTATTGCGTGTAATTACAGCGTGCTTCATTATATCTGATTTAATATTATTAATATCGCACTTTATAATCTCCTTTCCTCTAATAATATTATTCAGCTTTTTAACAAATTGAGTAATTGTGAATCTTATAATATTATCAATTATTGTTATAGTTACGTTTTCGCTGTGGTCACACATGAAACTGAAATTTACATGTTGTTTTACATACATTGCAGTTGTTTTCTGAATATCACGTGTTAAATCGCAATTCGTGAGCATATACTGACTAATATTATAAACTCGTGAAATACATGTCAAAAAATATGGTTCATATTTCGATAAAATATTAGATTCATTTTTTTCATTATGTAACACGTGTATCTTACATAGCCTGCATTTTAAAATTGAAATAAGGGGTTTCTTTAAGTTTTGTAAAATTCGCAGTAATATTCTATCGTTTACCTTTTTTTTGCAGAGAGATAATATTATTTTATTAATATGGGGATTTTCTTCAACTGAAATATGTTGCATTTGCTTCTTTGTAAATAGCATGCTTTCAAATTGAAGGAGGCAAACTTCGAATGTTTCTTCGCAATTGGACATTCTAGACTGCGATGTAGTTATATGCCTTAAAAATAAAGATTTATATGTTTCGGCAAATTGTCTTGAAGTGGGATTGGTTAAGGGGGTAGTGGACTATTGGATACGTAAAATGGTTAGTTTCTTTGACGCTAAATTACTTTAATACCAAACAATCGTTATAGTCGTGCTTTTGGCAATCTATTGTGGGCACGATTGCGAGTATTTACAAAAAAGAAAATCGTTGGAATGTATAAAATTGTCGAAGTTATTAATCGTTGAAGATAGTCCTGTACGGCGCGCCGCGGCAGGTGGTGTACATCAATTCAGGTGAACCAATCATCTGAAAGCAAAATGCTTTAAGGTGATTATACTATACACAAATATCTACAGTGTGGAAAGTCGCCGATGAATTTGAACAAAAATTGTAGAAGTTACACACGAATCAATTTTTTCCCCACATTTTTATGGGAAAAAATCGTCTTTAATCAGTTATAAAATGTTTTATAAACATCCAATGTTGATGCGGAACTTCCACACGATAGAGAATGGAATTATACAGCTCCAGTTAAAATTTTAAGTGAAAATATTCACTGGTTTAAGAGTTATGATGTACACCGTTTCTGAAAATCGTGTTTCGAGTTATCCGGCTTCAAAGTTCGGGGTACCTTTATCTGTCTTTAATCAGTTAGAAAATGTTTTACAAACATCAAATGTTGATGCGGAATTAGCACCTGATAGAGAATTGAATTCTACAGCTCCAGTTAAAATTTTAAGTGAAAATATTCACTGGTTCAAGAGTTATGATGTACACCGTTTCTGAAAATCGTGTTTCGAGAAAACCGGCTTCAAAGTTCGGGGTACATTTATCTGCAAGTTTCGACTTACAAAATGTGTGAATCTCTTTTACGCGATTCCTGGCCCATAAAGGGCTCCTTCTGCTGCAAAATCTTCTTCTTCTTGTTGTTTTTTCTTCCTTCTGTTTTCTTTCCTAGCCTCTTTTGTTGCCGCAATTTCTCGAACGTCTGCCGCCGATAGTCGCCTTTTATCGAATTCTTCGCACATATTTCGCGCGTTTGTACCAACTAAAAGTTCAAGCTCTTGCATTATAGACATGAGAGCTTTGTTTCCATCATTGAATGTTGCTAGAGCAATATAAGTGGCAGTTTCCACAGTTTCAACGCCACTAAAATGTATCTTTGGAGCGATTTTCCAAATTTTAGCGTTTAAACTTTCATTATTATTTTGTGTATAGCCACCAACGCATTTTGCCAGTAATGCGTCTTCACTCAAGTGCTCGTAAACCGGATAAATTGCTGCTTGAACATCTTTGTGTAAGGGAGTTTTATGCCTGTACTCGTGTAAAATATTTTTTGCAGAAGCTCTTTGCCAAGAACACCCACTTGTTTCTCCAACAGGGCAATAATAATGTTGAGGATTATCGTCTGCCGAACACTTATGGGAATATGTCGCCAAAATTGCATTTTTCATGGCTTCTGACGAATGACTAGCACCTCTAATGGCATTTCCATAATACGAGCTCAGTTCGTCGATCAGTTTTGCCATGAGCTTTCCTTTGCCTCCAAGCCCTTGCCTAGTTTGCTTCACTTTTCGAAGCGCAGTCCCCATGCGTTTCTGAACGTGGCCTACACATTCTTTTTTCGTTACTGGTACATCGTACGGATCAGCGTCAACTATGGCGTTGAACGTCTTACTGTCACCGTCTCCAATGTAGTTGACGTATTTAATATTATATATTTCCTGCGATCGTTGAAAAATTTCAACAATCGCACTCATCTCCATTTTACCAGAACTACCCTCGTGATTTGCCTTGCATTCACTAACGTGTTGGTCCAACCATTCTTCATACTCGAGTGATCCAATTAGGTTATCCCATGTCTCGCAAACTTTGCAATACGCGCTCTTCACTACAACATCAATCACCTTTCCGGTCAAATTTCCAATAACTGTTGCAACTCCAAAAAGTGACGAAAAGCCTCTTTTTCGCCAGGTTCCGTCACCTGATACAGTTATTCCTATGGGTTCCGTTTCGTCGTCACCCATGGTTTGACATATTTCTTCCTGAGCAGCACGAAACACAGATTCCTTTGCGACGACTTCTGTTGCGTTTCTAATATATTTTCCGATCGTAAGGTAAGGATGTCGAGAAACTGGTTTTGGAAGATCCATTATGCCACAGAATTGTTCCAAGCCGGCCAAACCTACTCCTACCAGTCTCATGGCCAACGCAATTCGATAATTTACTTCGTATGAGAAGCTGCGTATTTTCGGGCATGACGAAATCTCCCTATCGTTACAGTTTTTACATTTCACAAGGATGTTAAAACCAAGTCCGCGTACTTTTGTTTCCGAAAAGTTTAGATCAGAGTCACATATCTTACACTTTACGTGAGAACTTATAGCACTAAACACACTAATGAAACTTAGAATACGGTATGAATGTCTGTCGTCGTATGTACAGTTGGATGAAGAATCAGTGGCGATCTTGCGTCGCGACGCACTCGGTTGTTCTCCACTATCTGAATTCTCCACCTTGGAACTGAATGTTCTCCAATGCTTCCTCTTCTTCGTTCGGCAAGGACGTCCAGGATTTTCCCTGCTACCTTTCTGTTCGCGATAGATGCGCGTATTAACCATATCTACGAACGTTAGACGACACGTCTTACGATGGCAGAAGCAGAATTCGTACTGCATAAAAAGGTTGAAAGCCTGCGAAACATTCGGTAGTAATTGTAAAAATAGCTTTTACCTGAATCAAGTAATAAACTCCCAGAGAAGTGGCCAGGACCCAACCTAAATAAAACCAGTACCGCTCCGCGGGTACTGAGCGGCCGTGGCGCGGTTACCTACTCGGCGGTACACTGTGTTACGTTCGGTGCTATAACTTCGACAATTATTTTAATTTTTTCATGAACATTTGTTTAAAATGTTCGTAAAGGATAAGGCTTTCAGAAGCAGTAAAAAAAAATCGATTTTTTGAAGCTGAAATAGTCCACTACCCCCATAATCTCCCTCGGTGTTGCCGAATTTGAAAAAATAAATTTTCCACGCAATCCTGATTTATTTTACGAGTGTAAAAACTCTTGTTGCGGGTATCTAAAATTCTATTGGTTAAATCTATGAAACCTTCTATTGTAAAAATAAAGTTTTTCAAACAAGGTGGTCTGACTTTTTGTTCACGCCCTTCGATTTTAAAATACATATTTTTTAAATCTCTTATTGCATTTTGCCAATAAGCAATATGGCCACTTTTCTTCGTTACTGCACCTTTATAATCTATTGTTGAAGATCCTTTTTCAGACGCATTAAGGCTATCAAATAAATTATTAAAAAATTCAACAATTTTGGCCATACCACGTGCATCTTTTGGCATTCTGTACGTGCCTGTTATATCTGCTTCATCTGTAAGAGACATTAATATTTTACTTACAAGGAGAGTCCACGGTGAGGTAGTCATCGATTTTGATGAGCCTTGGCACGATGGATCTATGTCGAAAATAAGCAAATCCGTGTCCGGGCGTTTCTGCCATTTGGCCTTAATAACAGAGATAATTACATGTAAATTATTAAACATTTCATAGCGCCAATTGAAAACATAAAAGCCATAACCTTAATTTAAGAATATTCCGCGGAGCGTTCGGTAAGACGTCGACGTGGCGTTGCTGCGGTCGTGAGTTCGATTCCGCCTCTGTCTAGATATTTTTTTCATACTTTATTTTTCACACTTTATTTTTTCCACACTGTATGAATAGTGAGAAAAAGGGGTAACGGTAGTAACGTTCACTAATTCTTTTAAATGTATAAATACAATTATTATTTTTTTTTTTTTTAACGTGGGGAAATCTTCAAAAGACACCCCGACACCTCCAGAGGGGAATCCCCCGAGGGCGCCAGGGTAGTGTGGGATTTTTACCCACTAAAACCCCACGGCCACCATCGCGCGATGGGGTACCACCGGAAACTTCGAATAAGACTTCGCAGTACTGTTCCTGAATAATTAATATACCTATAACATAAGAATTATTATATAATAACGAGCGGTAATCTCGAAAAATTAGCATCCCAAAATTAATATCAGTACACAATTCAACTTACAGTAACGAAATGAGATATATATTTATGTTCGTACGTTTCCATTATCTGCAGCTCTCCGGGTGATATTAGTCATAAAAACATTCGAAACATAAAATGTTTCTGCATGCAGCACACTTTATAAATCCTGATTTGTTACATCTACAATTCGATCGCCTTTTTTTCTCACTATTCATACAGCGTGGAAAAAATAAAGTGTAAAAAAAATATAAAGTATGAAAAAAATATCTAGACAGAGGCGGAATCGAACTCACGACCGCAGCAACGCCACGCCGACGTCTTACCGAACGCTCCACACCATATACTTAAATTAAGGTTATGGCTTTTATGTTTTCTATTGGCGCTATAAAATGTTTAATAATTTACATGTAATTATCTCTGTTATTAAGGCCAAATGGCAGAAACGCTCGGACACGTATTTACTTATTTTCGACATTGTAACGTACCGCTACGAACCGCCGTACATTTTTCCGTTTATATCTATATTAATCATTACTTTGTTCATTCTTATCCTTTGTAACATTAATGTTAAGAATACACGAAACACGTGCGAGCGACACGCCATGCGGCGGGAAACAGTGAACTAAACGAAGCGCAACGCATGCGCATAACCGCCCATTCAAACAGTGAACTCAGTGCCGCGAGTGAACCAAGCGCGCATGCGTAGAACGCACGATCAACCGGACGCCGAATAAACCAAGTCTAGTGCGAGAGTGGCGCGAACCGGATGTTAATTATAATTGGTGCGCGAACTCGCGCCGCGAGTAATTGGTGCGGGCCAAGTACCACAAATCGGTATAAATACAGGCCCGCCAGCAGCAGAGAGCAGACTCGGTTCTGCCACCGAACCAAACAGACTCTGGTCGCTTTAACTAGCCCCCTATGTCTCAAAGGTCTAAAGAAGTATTTCTTAAACTTCGTTTCCTTTCCATACGAACTACCAGCATTCATACGAGGTCGCTTTAACTAGGCCCCTCACATCCTTACGAGGTAGCTTTAGTTAGCTCCTCTACTTCCAATCCGAGGTCGCTTTAATTAGCCCCCTCACATCCATACGAGGTCGCTTTAACTAGCCCCCTCAACTCCATTCAAAATCGCCTAACCTGCGCCTCCATCTTATCCAGAAAGCGTGGGCCAGCTAATAGGCACCAGAAGACACTACTAGTCTAAGGGAAGGAAACTCTCTGCAGTTCTCAACTAAACATACCAAATCGACCAAACGTCATTTCTTGTACTACGTTATACCGACTGCGTGTCGAGACCTTATATTCAATTAACGATTTAGCATCGCACCATTATACCATATCTTTAATACTAATTACGCAATATTCTTAATTATCGACTTAGCGTCAGAACCGAAATAATACTCTTTATAACCGACTTAGCGTCGAAATCGAAATCAAGCATTATACTTTCTTACCGACCGAAACGTAATCACGAAATTACTTTATGTTCCATTATATTAGTTTATAATCACAATTCAACGACTCAGCGTAAAATCTTATGTTCATTACGACCTAGCGTCAAAATCTATATTCTTGAATAAACTATATTGTTACTTATTGTTAAAAGGAAGGACTCTAGTTCTTGAAATTCATTTCTTTATCGCACGCCACCCGAACCAATCCTACTATTTCACAGGTAAACCGCTCTACTTGTGGAATCGCCTGTAACTGAAGGCAACGTCTCGTTCGAGAACGTTACAGGTGGTTAATTTTGGTGACAGCGGTGGGATGGAAAATTTGCTTTGAAACCGCGAACGCGTGGCAAAGGAGATCAACTCTCCTAGCGAAGAACAAGACTCCTTCTTTCTTACTAAATCAGGCGCGTTAAAAGAAGTAAAATCATGGCTACAGGCGGAGTAGGCCCCAATACCCCTCAGGTAGACGCAGTTATAGAAGAATTACAACGCCTACAATTAAGTCAGGATAATGCGCGTCAACCACATATTAGAATTCGCGATGCCGCGGACACGGTTCCTGCCTTCGACGGGCGAAACATTACTATACATCAATTCACGAAATGCTGTAGGAACGCGAAAAATATGATCGCGCCGAACGCCGAATACGGTTTAGTACAACTAATCAAATGTAAATTGTCCGGGCAAGCCTCTCGAGTCATACTTAACGGCGATTATAACACAATCGAAGAGGTAATTAAAGTCCTCAGCTCTCGTTTCGCCCCATTACATTCTTCAATCCAGTTATATGGAGAAGTGTCAAAAATCGCTCAGTTACCGAATGAAGCCACTGTAGATTATAGCAGTCGAGTCTCCGGGATCCTCCTACAATTAAGATACTGTAATGAAATAGAGGTTCCCTTACACGTCGCGCAATACAATCAATCCGCAGAAACAAATTCAATTAAAGCTTTCTTAACAGGGTTAAAACCTGAAATTTACGCGCGAATGCGTACCGTCGAATTCGCTGACCTCGATACCGCCATTAGCGCCGCTATCAAAGCCGAGGCAGAGTGTCAGGAAAACATTATGAGAAATAAATTCGCAGAAGGACTATCGCACTCCGCGCAGTGCACAAATTGTTTCGGGTACGGACACTCAGCAACCGAGTGTAGCAGTAAATTTCCAGTAGGGCAAATAGCTCAAATTAGTTGGAGATCTAAATATTGCAATCATTGTCGGAAAGTAGGACACACAGTTCAGGAATGCCGGAATATAAACACCGCGTTCCAATCAACACCTAATAATCCTGAGTCAAGGCCGTGGTCATACAATACCGGGTCTCGAACAATGCCGCGCCAAACTCAATTAATAGAATGCCGATATTGTAAAAACAAGGGACAAACTATTCAGGAATGTCGAAAGAAAATGTATAACGACAAACGAAGATCCACAGATACGCCAAAACCCGAACATCAAACGCCAGACCCTCCCCAAAATCCTGTACGCAGTCAAGCCGTATTAAAATTACGATTATCCGAAACATGGAGAGCCCCTAGCTTAGCTTTATCGAGTCCAGAATTAAAACCAGATAAGGCAATAATGATGATTGATACCGGAGCAAATTTGAGCGTAATCAAAGAAGAAGCCGTTTCTCCGGGCACACCAATTTTTTCCGACGTAACCTACGAATTAACAGGAATTACAGAAGGTTCTCTATCCACAGTAGGATATATTAAAACCAAAATATTAGATACAGTAGCAGAAATCCACGTAGTCAAAACTTTACCTACAGCTCAGGACGGAATTTTAGGCTCAGATTTTTTCCACGGCAGCGGAGCGGTTATAGATTATTCAAGGAAAGGGATTACCATAGGAAACGAATTACTCTCGTTTAAAAGCGTGGAAATAAAAATTCCTGCCCGAATGAGATGTCAAATACCAATTAAAATCCAAAATCAAACTCTGAAAACGGGATACGTACCGAAATTAGACGTACACCCCAAAATCTTAATGGGTAACGCTATAGTTACAAACGACGACGGAATAGGTTATCTCTACGCCATTAACACATCATCTAATGACATAAAAATCGAAATACCTTCTGTAGAAATAGAACCATATGAAGAAATAAAAATTGAAGGGAAAATTGCATCTCCAGATCATGTTAAACAAGTACTCGAACTACTTCGCCTTAACCATCTAAATCTAGAGGAAAAGGCTAACATCGAAAAATTGATAGAACAATACGCAGATAGATTCCACCTTCCCGGTAGCGAACTAGAAGCAACAAACGTTGTGTCTCACAGAATAATTACCGAAAACGAGGCACCCATAAATGTGAAACAGTATCGATATCCCCAAGTCCATAAAGAAGAAATCAACCGACAAATTACCGAACTAATACAAAACAAAATAATCTCGCATTCAACCTCTCCGTACAACTCTCCGTTGTTCATAGTAACCAAGAAAAAGGACAGTCAAGGGAACATACGTTGGAGAATAGTAATAGATTTCCGTCGATTAAATGAAAAAACAATAGGCGACGCGTATCCTTTACCGAATATAGTAGAAATATTAGATCAGCTAGGGAGTGCAAAGTACTTCTCAGTATTCGATCTAGCATCAGGATTCCATCAGATACCAATGCATCCGGAAGATAAGCACAAAACCGCATTTTCCACACCCTATGGACATTATGAATTCAATCGAATGCTATTCGGTCTCAAGAACGCCCCAGCGACATTTCAACGGTTAATGGACCAAGTACTAACTGGATTACAAGGAATAGAATTATTCGTGTACCTCGACGACATAGTAATCTACGCTAGTTCACTTCAAGAACACACCACAAAATTCATAAGACTAATGAATCGACTAAGAGAAGCCAACCTATCACTGCAACCAGGCAAATGCGAATTTCTAAAACGAGAAGTGTGTTACTTAGGACACATTATTAGTGAAGAAGGGGTTAGGCCGGACCCAAAGAAGCTAGAAACCGTTAAACAGTTCCCACAACCCAAAACAGCGAAAAATACTAGACAATTTTTAGGATTAGCCGGATACTACCGAAGATTTATAAAAAATTTTTCTAAAATAGCAAAAGCATTATCCGACCTAACAAGGAAGGATCGCAGATTCGAATGGACAACCAAACAACAAATTGCTTTCGAGACATTACGAGACGCTCTATGCAAGGAGCCAATATTACAACCCAGATAGCACCAAAACGTTTTAAAAACGTTTTAAAAACGTCCAGGTCAGACGTTCAGGACGTTTTAAAAACGTCCAGAAAAGGTCCTAAAAACGTCCATTTTCACAAACCAGTACGTTTCTAAAACGTTTTTAAAACGTTTTCAGGACGTTTTCTGGACGTTTTTAAAACGTTTTCAGGACGTTTTAAAAACGTTTTAAAAACGTTTTCAGGACGTTTTAAAAACGTTTTCAGGACGTTTTAAAAATGTTTTCAGGACGTTTTTAAAACGTCTTCAGGACCTTTTCTGGACGTTTTTAAAACGTCTTCAGGACCTTTTCTGGACGTTTTTAAAACGTTTTCAGTACCTTTTCTGGACGTTTTTAAAACGTTTTCAGTACCTTTTCTGGAAGTTTTTAAAACGTTTTCAGGACGTTTTGGTTAGGCCTGAAATAGGCGTTTTTAGGACGTTCGTCGGTACTGGTTCGATTGAATAAAAATTTAAGGATGTAAATGGTTTTCAAAATAATATCAAAATCGATAACAATGTATTTCGTTTACTGAATTTGAATTAAATTTATTTGTAGTATTATTATGTATGCAGGATATAGGTATGAAGAATATATATGCAGTTACAATAGATGCATGAAAATGTGAGTACAAGGGCGAATGTACAGAATATACCACTTAAAATAGATATGAAATATGTAGAACATGTAGGTAGTACACATAGATTATACAAATCATACAAAATATAGGTACAGAATATGCAAAATATCTGCACTTACAATAGATGTTTATAATAATGTTGAAAGATCTCAAAATATTGAGGAAAATGTTTTCGCTGCATTATTCACAATTGAAAATGCTATTGATTTACAATACACTAAAAGACTAGCACAAAGCAAAATCACAATTTTGTCATATGTGATAAAGAGTAATATTTCGAGCATAAAATGTGCCTTATATAATTATTTTTGTATATGTACGTATACATGTAGTACAAACAATTGATCTTTAACACTGGAATTTGTCCTGCTTTACAGCTTCACAAGTTGAAAAAGTAACAGTATTACAAAGCCTCTATAAGTCGAAAACTCGATAAGCCGAAACTTCTATAATTTGAAGATTTAATTTCAGTAATAATAGTACATCTATAGTACATAGTTAAACATAATAATATTGATCAGGCGTAAATACCGCAGTAATATATAAGTTCTATCCTAAATGTGGCAAATAGCACCTAGTCTTAAAATTGCTGTTGCTTCTTCTCGTACGTCCCTCACAATCATGGCTTGGGGGAAGCGTTTCCTCTACTTATCTTCCTTCGGACGGCATTGCTTATACTGCGGGCATCCATCTAAGGAGATGCTTCAAAGTCTCCAGCCTTTCCATGTTACAGAGTTGGGGGGCATAACTCTGTAGTATCCTTTATGCTCATTATGTCGTTGCCTTTTCCATTACAAATCCTAGAGTCCCGTGTCTTGCAGATAGTCTTATTTGCGCGATTATTCTACGAACAATTAAATAAAGACATGTGTAAAGACGTATATATACTTATATAAAGACTCCCTGTAATGTGTTATACATACATTTGTAGGAATAGGTGTAGTAATTCCTACGTGTTCCGGAGCCCCGGAAAAAGAGAGTGTCACAGGGCGTCGGGGATCGAACCAGAGCCGCCCGCGTGCTGATCAATCGCGTTTGCCACCACGGCTACGCCGGCTCTCCTTGGTCTCTTACAAAGGAACATCCCGAACCCGGAAATTCAAAAAATTCTGAAACTTTGTGAATCTGTAGGGAATTTCCTCCTGATTACAACGCAATTTTTGTATGCTGCCCAAATTCACTCTAAGGGTGTGTAATTGGCCCCTGATTATTCGCATATTTTCCGATTTTGTGTTATAACTCGTGAACTGTAAAATAATTTTGACGTAGAACTACGTCTTTCCCCGCACTATATAGGTATGCAGCGGCTATGGGGGTCCAAATTGAGCTTGGATGTCACGAAATATGCAACCCTTTGCGCCGTTACTGCTCGCAAACGGAAAGAGATAGAGAAATGGTTTTAACAGCGTTAGATAGAGGAACGAGTCCTGCATCTAAAACTGTATGAACCGTTATTATCAGTTGACTCTGAGTGAGCCGACAGCGTTGCGAAGTTGAACGAGATTATTTGCTTTGATTTCAGTTCGACGCAGCGACCACGGCCCGCCAAAATGTAATGTCTATACGTACTATGTATGTAGAAGTAACTTTAGTTTTGAAACTTTTTTTCTATCTCTTACAGTTCGCGAGTTATAACACAAAATCGGAAAATAGCCGAATTTTCAGGGGTTAATTTCACCCGCTTCCAGTGAACTTGAGCAGCAAACAAAAATTGCGTTGTAGCCAGGAGGAAATCCCCTAGATATTCATAAAGTTTCAGAATTTTTTGAATTTTAGGCTTCGGGATCCCTGATTCCACACATTCTTAAAATTTTGTCGATCCTTTTGTCGATCCTTTCCTGTCTGCAGCTCTTTTGAGCCATCCTTGTATGGACAGCTCAGTCTCCTTATTATTTGTCGCCATTTTCCCCTGTTTTGCTGCACCTTAAAGAAGAATTTCGAGGGAACATTACATTGAATTTTACTGTAATCAATATTAGGAACAGTAAAATAAGGGCGATAGTTACATATTACAAGCCTGGCAATGTTTAACCGGTGGAAGTCTTCTTTCCCTTTTCTGCCCAGCCAGCTGAAGAGGATGGCAACATCGTTGCTGAGTAATGCTGTTAGCACCCGCTTAACATAATTATAATTTCCTGCTCCCCCGTAATCGGCCAATTCTTTGACCTAAAATTTGAAAATTATTCAACATTAACAAGTTAAGTATAATTTTGTTTCGAAGAATTACGATCAACAATTTTTTTCTCAAAAATCGTAACTACATCTCTGGTGGACGGGGGGGGGGGTGTAACATGGGGGGGGGGGGAGGCACGAATAAAACACGCTAAATATTGACTGATACTATTGGAACCATAAGCAAAGGAAAGTAATGTAGAAAATGTTAGCGTACTTATCCCGTTTTGACCAAAATTCGACTTATATCCGTTTGCCCGTCCACCAAAAACATATTTTCTACATACAGAATACAGATATTAAAAATGACGGTATTATACTTACTGCGTCTTTAAATTGACATTCATTATTTAAAATGTTTTCGAATTCGTTCAAATTCTCCATGCTTCTCAACGGGAACTGCAAATTGTATGCCGTAAAAATGGAAGTCACACGCTCCTCTGCCGCTCGGCCGGTTAGGTTTATTACATCTTTCCTTAAATTCTTTACTTCTTGCAGAGTGTCCGCCATAAGAGCCCGAAGCAAGAATAATTGCGTCGTGAAAGATTCCTTTTCTTTTTCTTTCTCTGTGCAGCCGCTGCAGTTAGGCACTGCTACATTTTCTGCAAATTATTTATTACATCTCATATTTTTTCACTGCAACTGTTGACGTTAAAAAATATTTCCGTGTGCAATAACTTTAGAAAAAAATTAATTTACCGATAGGAGTATTCTGGAACGAGGAAGTGTCCGTCCCATGAATTTCTTCCAACCGTTGCTCTATAACTGCATCTAAGGGCTCCTCTGCATCGTCTAGGCGCTCCTCTAAATATTCTTCGTTGAAGGAGTCGATGTTTTTTGTCGATTTGTCTGAAAATGATGTTTACTTGAAAGGGCTACTTCATACAAGAAAAAGAATTAAGCGGCTTCAGATATTATAATTTTGTACAGCATATTTTCCCTTTGTATTAACCCACCTAAATCTTCAATTTCGTTGCCGGAGTCTTCACTGCTCCAGAATGATTTCGGAATAATCCGCCTACGTTTGCTCGGTGGCTCGTCCGACTGCAGGTCGCTTGTGTCCTCAGCCAGCTTCGCTTTCTCCCTCGCTTTGAGGTAAGTATCTGGAAGTACATATTAGTAATTAATAATTCGAAATTAATTAGTATAATAATTTCAACCTACCAAAAGTGACTCGTGTAAGCAATTTCACTGGATGCTTTGGCCAACTCGTTGATGCTGGCTCGCATTTTTTTATCACAGCGGTGACCATTTTTGCCGCAATCGGTGGCCAGGAGCAGACTTCGCCGTCAAGCCATGATGACGGCACAGCTTCGGGGCATCCGTCCTCCAAAAATTTGATGATCGACCACGAACGGCTCATACTAGAAATTAAGTAGTAATTTTTTTACAATGCCTAGACACATTAAGTGCATATATTTAAGAGGAAATGAATCTATCATGTGAATTCTCGGTATTTTTTTTTAAAATTGATACGCCTGTGTAATGAGTGTGTTTTAGCTTGGATCTAGAATCACGGTCTGTTCGTAAAC
The DNA here is from genome assembly GCA_944738655.2 of Andrena hattorfiana. Taxonomy (NCBI): domain Eukaryota; kingdom Metazoa; phylum Arthropoda; class Insecta; order Hymenoptera; family Andrenidae; genus Andrena; species Andrena hattorfiana. The sequence continues at coordinate 14,960,169 of OX122890.1, read as the reverse complement.
GGATTATGCGAATTATATACGAAAAATATATCCTGTTATCTGTGCAATTGCCTTCAGTAGAACATTTACTACAGGAATCATACACATTGTCACCTTTAATGTATTTGATGTATGATTTTGCATGGTCACTCAAATAAAAGATTTTATTTTTACACGATACAACTGCCCATCAATTGAGATTGTATTATTAATCGACACACACAGTGGGAGAAAATCGGTAGGTGCCGCAGCGGCCAAAAATCTATAACTTTTGAACGGATGAAGATAAAGTAATAATTCTTTTTTCTTTAATGAAGTTGATGTGTCCCTCATCAGTTAGATAATATTAGGTTACTTATGTTAACCCTCGGTTGTCACACTGACCAAATTTTGACTTTAAGGTAGCATAATATATTTGAGGCATCGTTGAAAATGATACTACTGGTGCCATGTAATAGTAATTTCGTGTATCCTCTACAGGCAGAGACGCTACCCCAGTGATTTTTTTAGCAATAAAATTTTCTGGAACTTTTTTCAAATTTTTTTTAAACACGAGGATGTTTTAAATATTAGTTTTCAACGGTGGGCATATATTCTATGTTCAAACTTTGGTAAACTTGTCGGAGAACTGGGACCTCGCCGATTTCGATGAGCTTCAGATATGTTGTAAAACTCGACATTTTGAGTAACTTTTTCCTTTGAAAAAATTGGCGGTCGGCCTTAGTTTCCGAAATATTCGCAGGATAACTTTCGCTATTATGCAATCGTACTCTACGTATACGTGCACGTCCGCGACAGTGTGTTGTCCCGGGTATTAGTTTGGTTTGGGTTAGATTAGGGGGGGGGGGGCGCCCGCTCGCGGGCGCGTAAAGCATGGTAGCGAACCGATATGAGTCGGGGTGTTGACGGACATCCGCAAGTTTCTGGTTGAAATCTCTAAACTCAGATCGGTTCGCTACCATGCGTTACGCGCCCCCCGCCCTATTCTAACCCAAACCAAACTAATACCCGGGACAAGTTGGAAAGTGGAATGCGTTGCGTTGGAATAAATTAAACCGTTTAATTGAACCGTTTAGTTTACCCGGTATATACGTTGTCTGCCGGTCACAGCGAGGTATATGAAGAAACAGTAGACAAGCGGCCGACCCGCACTGACGCATACGCTGCCACGGTGGCGTACATATATATGCAAAATTCAATGTAGTAGCAGCAAAAGTTTTTCCTCAATATCTCTGAAACTAAGGGCGACCGCCGAAAAGTTTAAAGTGAAATGTTGTTCAGAATAATGACCTTGACAACATATCTGAAGCTCTTCGAAATCGGCGAGGTCCCAGTACTTCGACAAGTTTACCCAAACTTCATCTCAAAACTTTTGCGACTTAATTTAACAGATGGTTTTTAAACAGCAGCTGATTGAATATCGAATCGACCCAGTGTGACAACAATGTTCGAAAAAATAGGTGTGATAACCGAGGGTTATGTAATACTTGATTACGTTAGCTAATACGATAATGTTACTTGCATTATTACTATTTAATATTCGAAAATATCCCTAATCACTTCTGGCCACTCTTCTTGAATATCCTTCCGTTTTCGTTGCAACCTTGACGATGATATTAAAGAATCCGATGATGAAAGTAACATAATACAGAAGAGATCTTGATTAATTCTCTGTCTTGATATTTTGCAAGTGTTGCTAAGTCTTAACCTTGGATATTCTTTGTAAAATCACACCTTATCAATTACCAAAGCTGTATACTTTTCTTTAAACTTCTAGATTATGTGTAAACGGTTAGAGACGGATATCATTCTTTGTACACTGGTCAGGGACATATGGTAGAATAATATACCCCAGTACCATTCCAACTGTAAAACGTTGTGATTCTTTTGTTTCAAACAATGTAAGTAACTCGAAGACATTATAGGTGATTGCTTGCAGTTATCGCGATAGTCGCCAATCGACCACCCCCTTTCCTTCCATTAGACGAATGGGTTTCCCTTGTACGGACCCAGCGAGATGGGTCCGGTCGGAAATTCGACCATTCGGTAAGAGAAGCCACTGAGATAGCCATCCCTCCGGACAATTGATCCCTTTTAACAATATCCTGATTTCCAGAGTAGTCCCTTTTTCCAAATTCCGAGTGTCGCCAAGATGGCTCCTCCTGATACCAGATTTCCCAAACACCCCTTTTTTCAGACTCCGAGCGTCGCCAAGATGACTCCTCCTGATATCCCCTTCCGAAACATCCCCTTTTTCCAAATTCCTCAGACTGCTCGCCTAGCTCACCTCCCACTCCTTCCAACAACTAAGTTAAATACCGGTCCCAAACCAAGGGACAGGGCATTCGAAAACCTAAGACTAGTCAAGTCACAACGCCGTTCCGAATCGACACTGTAAAATTTCTAAATTGTACCAGTTATAGTAATAAAGAACCACTAGTTATTAAAATCGGAGTTACCTCGACGACACAGTTAAAAATAAATGTTCCTGTCTATACTTGGTCCATTCTATCCTAAAACACTCAGACTTTAATTATTTAAAAAAAAAGAAAACAAAAAATGTCAAAATATCAAGAGAAAGAGTTAATCAAGATCTCTTCTGTGTAATGTTACTTTCATCGGACCCTTTAATATCATTTTTAAGGCTGCAACAAAAGGAGAAGGATATTCAAAAAGAGTGGCCAGAATAGATATTTTTGAATTTTAAATAGTAATAATGCAAGTAACGTTTTCGTATTAGTTAATGTAATTAAGTATTAGTTAATATAAGTAACGTAATGCTATCTAACTAATGAAGTACTCTTCAACTTCATTAAAGAAAAAAGAATTATTACTTTATCTTCATCCGTTCAAAAGTTATAGATTTTTGGCCGCTGCAACACCGATTTTCTCCCACTGTGCGACGTGTGTTACGAAAAGTAGCACGTTTCACTTTTCATACGAAAAACAGCACGTTTGTCTTCGATGTTACGAAAACTATTATGTTTCGGTTTTCGCTGCGAAAACTAGCATATTTGAGCGGATTCGCACGAAAAGTAGCATGTTTCGACTATAGCTACGAAAAGCAGCATATTTGGATGGTTCACTACGAAACATGTGTATGCCGTACTTAAATTATGCAGATTAAAATTTTCATCTGTTTTGATATGTTTAATTATACGTTTCTGGCTAATTTTAAAAGCGTTCTGAAATGTAACGTGCTGGAAACTGATCTTTTTAAAATCGGGAGTAAATCATTTATTGCTCGATATGAAATTTGATGTGTTACAGCCCACTCTGCCAATGAAGAAGCTGAATTAGGACTATTCAATTCAGTTGCTAATTCCTCAGAAGTCTATGAATTTCCGAAGGAGGCAAAATTCTGAATTTCTTCTACATTCGGAGAAAATTCTACATTACTTTCGGTGATATTGGAAGAAGATTGCGAACTTGTGCCAGGTGAAACATATGAGTATATTGGTAATGAGAAGATAAAGACAAGACGTTGAATGTGAAAATGATTGTGAACTAGTTCCAGGTTAAACATCACTAGTGGGGTACTAACAAAGTGGATTGTGTTACGTCCCTACTTCCTATTTGGGGCGCGATTTTATGGAGTTCGCGTATTTCATCCGCTTCTGAGCAAATCCTGGGATTTTACGCTCTGGGATAGTTGAGACGACATTTTTGAAATTCAATATTATTACTTGGAGAAGTACCCTACCTTTCTTAGGGCGAGAACGGAATTAATGTCCACGTGATCGGACGCGATGAAATCCCCGAAATTTCCACCGCCTGGTTGGGCTTTGGTGTGGTCCACTCTCCCGCGATCAAGGTAAACCCGAATTCAGGGGGTTTGATCTCCTCCCTGACGATTGGTGCCTTGATGATGCCAAAAAGTTCGTCGCCTGTTACCGGTGCTTCCCGATAATAACAATTTAGTTTTCTTAACTGCACTCGTCTTCCCGCACGATGGTTTCTCGGCATTCCACTTTTGGTATTTTCAATAACAATTATTAAGTGACCGATAAATCAATCTCCACCTTCCACACCAGGCGCTACCGCGGGCAACGTTCTGCTCTTCAGCTGCACTATCGGGGAAGGCAAGCTTGATTTTTCACATTTTGCAATCATTGATTTAGAGGTTCATTAATATTTAAATAAATCGCGTCGATCACGATTTACACTTGATCTCTGGTAAAACCACGGGCAACGTTCTGCTCTTATGTAGGACCATTAATCAGGGCAACTCGTGAACTGTCAGTGTACATTTTCGTAATTGAGTTTACTTAATTAAAAGACGAGTGCTCGCTTTTGAGGATAGGATAAAAGGATGGAAATTCTTCACTCACTGTTTAAAATGTTAACAACACTTTTATTTATCACTTTTGACTTTTACACTCTGTTATTGATAAAAATATGTTTTTTGATAAACACGGTAATAATAATATAACAATATAATACTGTAATAATAATGAGCTCCGCGGGTGGTCAGTCCCTTTTTATAGGGCAGTCGATCACTCCTTCTCTATGATTTGTCACATGACAAATTATAGGTGGGAGACCCCATCCCACAGCCTCAACCTGGAATCTTCCAGGAAGAATCTTCCCATCGTTCTAATCCGAGAGTTTTGTTTACTACTTAGTCACGTTCCTTTTCGTTCGCATTCTTCGTGACTAATACGTGTTAATTTTATCTGATTCCCAGCGGCGACGATAGCAAGATTCTTAATACATATTTAGATTTATAAGTTTATAATATTTTCTGTACGGTTAGTTCCGTGCAGCTTACGTACTAGGGTTTGAAGTTAAGTACTTGGTATGGGTATCGGTGATCGATTTGTGGGAAATGACGGGAGGGCAATCTTCTGTCGAGGATTAGGGGCACAGCTCCGCGAAGATGTATCGTCTCCACTGGTTGATATGGGCCTCTGTACCACGCTGAACATCAGCTGGTGTTGGCTGGGCCTTCTTGGTGTTCGTGCGGTCAGCTATCTGGTATACAGCTGGCTGTCCGTCACCTCCTCGATCTGGCTGTCCTGCTCGCTGCCGTCTGCACATTCTTCTCTCGATCTCTTCTTATCGTTGTTTATGATGATAATGCCTTATTGGCTATTTGTTACGTAATATTTTGTATAATGTTTTCATACGAGGTGGTTACAATACCTCAGAGTACGAAATAGTAAATATAGTAATTTAAAAGGTTAATATATATTAGACTCCACGTCGCGGGACGTGACAATTGCAAATGTTAAATGCGAAGAACTAGCATCTAATGATGTTCTGGCTTCCTGAACGGAACGATTAAGAGATCTTTTAGCACGCTTATTCAATTTCAATTTGCCAGTCATTATTAAAGTAATGAAGAAAATAGAAATAAACTGACTGTAATGTAGAAAAAACAAAATGCAACACTGGTTTCAGAAATATAAAGATATAGAACTTACCTGCAGAATATATGGATGTGTTCCAAACCAAACGCCAAAGAAACACACTAAACACACTAACTTTAAATACGTCGACTAATACTAACAAAAACACACACAATAAAAATACTACGAAAATACGATAAAAAACACTAAAATTACGATAAAAGGCACTATAAAAATACGATACAAACACAATACAAATAAGATAAAAACACGATAAAGGACACTATAGAAATATTATAAAAATACTAAAACTATGTAATATAAAGCGAAAATACTAAAACTGACTATGTAATATAAAACGAAAATACTAAAACTATGTAATATAATACGAAAAAAATAGAAACAAACTAGAGACTAATAATAAAATGAAAAAATCTGTGTATGAAAAGTAGCGAAAAATAGCGTGCGTCCCCTGCGATGGTTCTGCGATAACTGCCGCAGTTTCCTTGCTACCTGTAGGCTCCAAGGAAACCTTGCCACTCCCCACTACGCAGCACAACCCTTATCCTGCCGACGCGACACTGTGGGGTATTTTGCCTCGAAACCCGGACATGACTATTTTAAAATCTTCAAACTCTCGTAACTTTGCTAAAATTCATCCAAAGTTGATGAAACAAAAACCATTTTAAAGTTTAAACTTTTTACTTTTCGACTCATTAAACCAATTTTATCGAAATCGGTATCCAGGGGGTAAAATCCGCCCTTAAAGAGAAATGTGCCAAACTGTAAAAGTTTCTTGATGTTTGACAAGTGCTGCGGAGTGCAAACAATATTTTTTTTACTATCGGAAAGTATGATCCTTTGCCTTTACGATAAACCGAACCTCATAAAAAAAAGATGTTTTTTAACAAAAGTACAGCCATTTAAAAAAAGCTACATTTTTAAATGTTTTTACAGATATTTTTCGTTTACATAAATTGTAAGCTCAGGGGGAAGAAGTAAATCTATTATTTCATTTAGAAATTGCATCTTGACAGCTTTTTTTGTATAAATTTTATGTCGCCTCGCGTCATTAGTTTAATTCCAGATGAACTTGTAGCTTGCACCGAACAATTTGCTGACATTATAATACATATACGTATATATATATATATATATATATATATATATATATATATATATATAGTTAAATAAGTAACATCTGAATAACAATAGCGGAAAATATCTACATAGTTCATGTGATAAATATTTTAGCGTACTTTCCAAGTACAAGTAAAATGAAATTTAATATAAAAGTAAAATTAAAACAGCACTTAAATATGAACTTTACTAATAAACTTCATAAACGCAGGATAAATATATATAACACACACTAAATATAGGCTACACAAAACAAAACTTTAACTCAATAAAATGTAAGAAAAACTAAAATATAACATATAAGTACATAAAAAGAGCTTTGAATATTTTGCCGTGTAGTCTTTGATGGCACTGTTTCATCTGAATGTAGACAGAATTTCATAAAATGTTTATATTATGCTGTAGATAAATCTTTTACTAATTTTAAGTCCTCTACTTTATATCTGCATTCAGTTGAAACAGTGCCATCAGAGACTACACGGCGAAATATTCAAAGTATTTTTTACGTACTAATATGTATATTATATTTTAGTTTTTCTTTCATTTTATTCAAATAATACATATGTGTCCATAACTTAAACAGTTCCATTGAAGAGTTCCTTAACAACACCTCCCGGAGGCCTGGCGAGCGCGACCGTACAGGCGCGGCGTACGGTAAACCGCAGCAGTTCTCGATTGTCATTTCTAGTTAAATTAGCTGTCAAACTTAAATCCGGACAAATCCGGAACCAATTTCTTTGCACTGTCATCACAAACCTTTATCAAATATAATGGCACCACCAAAAGCAGTTAACAGGGCTTAGCAGTATAACAAAATCGTTAATGAAATCTTATAATCGCAAAGAAAATTTACTGAATTCTCGATTATCTTCAAATGTTAATAACTGTGCAAATATATATGATGAAAAAGTAAAACCTTTTGGAAAGTATAGTATATACCTACCTGAAAAGCTTCCATAATGCAAAAATTGACAAAATTTCTTTACAACATGTAGAAAACTCTAATAAGCCAACGATGTTTCAGAGGACGGTTAAGAAAGAATCGCGAGCTCTAAAATTTCTTTACTTTCGACGAAGCTTGTTGCTTCATGAGTGCACAAATGAAAAAAACAATATTCATACATTGTTCCTCAGATATTCAACTGCCTGCAACACCAAAAATTTTACGGTTTACGCAAAATTTTTAAAATCGATTTATGTCTGAGTTTTCGGGCCAAATACCCCACTGTGCGACGGATATACCTCTGAAGACTTGCTAGCAAAGCTCTTTAAAGCAGAAAAGCAGAAAAGCAGAAGAAATTGACTTACTAAATCGACTAAACTTCGGCAGTTTAAACCCGAAAAAAACGCTAATACAAAGAAGCAATGATCTAGAGTACAGTGATCAGAGAACAGAGTGTGGTTATTGAATAGATCAGAATTACTACTGCATCTTTATTCGCATTCTGATCTATTTCCTTCAATTCATTTATTATGATATATTTTTTTTCAAATTATCCAACGTTGGTTTCCGAAATAAAAATTCATAAGTACAATCCAAATATCAAAATATATAATAGATAAAAATGTAATTTTGGTTTTAATTAATAATACATTTATTGATCTAAAAAAAGAGTCAATTTTTGTTTTAATCGAATAAAAGTAATGAAAAGTATGGGCGTTCACGAGCAAGTCCCGGCACTAGACGAACGCGCTCGGCGTCAAACTTTAGGTACGTTTTTCCCGAAACAATTTTTCAAGCACTATCGCCACAATAACAGATACAATTCTTGATCGAATCTAAAAATTGAAACGGGCCCTTAATTTTGATTTGCGACAAATCGGAATCCAGAAAAATCAACCTCGCGGTGATTGCGTTCATGCCAGACAATTGACACACGCGCTCCGTCTTGCATTATTACAACTATCGACTGTAAACAAGTATGTAAATCGAACGGCAAGAAGGAACGTGTATTGCGGTCTTTAAAGTACCTAATACATATACCACGCTAAATGGATCACTTTTTTACCTCGATGTCTGGGATTATGTTCAAAATCGAGTATGACGTAGTTCACGTGAAATTAAAGAGAGTTTGAGTTTGGGGGTGTTCAGTATTAAAACCTTTACCTCGCGCTGACCGACCGTTTTTTACGCAAATCTGCGTTGCACGTGTTGGCAACGACCTCAGTCACAGGGGGGTGACAATAAGCAGAGACAGGAAATAGTGATGGTCGTCGGCGGCGCGAGCCCGCTAATATTCGGAAAATCACAGGTCAGGCCTAGGCGTCTTCGCGTACGGCGCGCAGTGGGCTGAAAACCCGTTTTTTGTGGGTACAAGTTTAAACTGTCCACGGAATATCACACCTCGTTTAGCGTCCAAATACACTGTGGACTGTATCGCAGAAATAATTGTTAATCATATACCTAATGCGGTGTATCGTTAGTGGTTCTGGCTGTGTTAATCGCGACTGCAAGCCCTGCCTTTGCAAATGTTCATTGTATTTGTTTGAACTGAATATAACGTCTACTTTTGCAGAAGTAAAGTTACAAGCCCTACTTGACCACACCCGGATAGTACAGGACGTTTTAAAAACGTCCATTTTACGTCCGTTTTAGGTCTGAACGTCCATGGCTTGATTTGTGAAAATTGATGTTTTTAAGACGTCCTGAACGTCTGACCTGGACGTTTTTAAAACGTTTTTGTGCTATCTGGGCACCATGTCGAAAGCTTGTTGAATGTACAAAAGACGTTGTTTCTATGAGAAAAGAGTAAAAGCAATGTTAATTACTTTAATTTATCCAGTAACACGCTTCCTGAATGAAATTAAGACCAACAGAATCTTATAGAAGGTATTGGTGAATTAATGCCAAGTTTTGGTGGGCTTTTGCCCCACCGTGCGCCAATCCATTTCATTTCTTTATACATATTAGTATGTACAAACTGTTCCAGTCAACGTGATTTTTAATAGGTATGAGTATAGTCAAGGATGGATGGGCCCGTGCTGTTCTACTTTCGAGGGTTTTACGGTGGAGATGTACGCTGCATCTGGCTTCGAAAGGGGATGCATAAGCTGAACAGTCCTGGCGGTGCAGGTGATTTACAGCTGGAAATTTGGTATTTTTGAAGCGAAATTTCTTCGTTTCTTTGCGACTAGGCAATCGCTTGCTCTCGAAGCGTTCGTTGGGAAACATTTGCCTACCAGATATGTCGATAAGGGGCAATCGACACCGTGCCGTTTTTCAGGGATTTCGACTTTCGCCGCTATCGTGTCTCGGTTCTCAGGTAAAAGGACTTTATGACTTTCGGCATACTGTCGGGTTTTTCCCCCGAGGTCTTGGGTGAGTCGGGCTATAGCCAAGCTACTAATACGTACTTCCAGCTGACTATAACCAAGCCAGGAAGGCGGCCCAGCTGGTGGCTAAAATGAAGGGCGTGCCGTTGAGAACCGAATCCGAAAAGCATTTTTGCCACCAGCTTGGCCACCTTCCTGGCTTGGGTATAGTCATCGGGAAGTACGTATTAGTAATTAACTGAATTGCATATTTATTCTCAATCGTTCCAAAAAATGACATTAACGGAAGCCGGTATAGGCGTGGCGTTGAATAGCTGAAACATTCAGACACAAAAATTCTAGAAAAAAATTCAAACACCGCTACAATCAAAGACACGTCCCATTAGTTACCCCTTACGCCTGATCTTGGTATGCACTGCATTAAGGATGAAATCATAAAAAAGTAAACCAGAACAATAGATTCTCAGGTCTGCAGAACTAACACATAATTGAATCAAAATTTAATTTCTCAATTTATGAAAGTAATGATACAGAAACAACTGGTCTATTTTTTAGCAACACCATGAATTTTAAAAAGATCATTAAATACAGTATCAAACAAACAGTTTGCAAAAGCTTTTCACAATAATTATGGTTAAAAAATTCATAAAAAAAGAATTAAGCAAACGTAAAATATTTTAAATTATATCCATCATTAAGAGGGAATAATTTTTCCTCATTTTTCGGCGCAAATTGCATTCTGATATCTTTTATAGTTTGAAAGAGACCATTCCAAAATTCTCGAAGCTCGGGCATCACTGCTGTCCAGCGGTCTGGCAGCTCTGCGAACGCCGGGACGGTGCATGGTTGTAGTGGAATGCGTCCGTGAGCCGCTGTTGCCAATTTACCTGTTCGCGCGAGTGCGGGTTGCAGGATAAAACGCTGACCCTGTACTTATTCAATTATTTTGATACATGGACACCTTTGATAGTGCACGAATTTAATCAGTGTTTCTTGCCCTATACACAAAGTACCATACGTATACATAATACATATAGATCGGCAATGCGGTGCACATGGTTTGTTTCATAGTTGTTAAACTTGCGTAAAATTTATCCTTAATTCTGTCCTCTGATAAGGCTGTTCATGGCTGTTGATAGTGAACCTTTTCTAATTTATAATATTAAAAATTATCTGAAGTCATTCCCTGTGCAAATTACCTTTGTAAAAAGAAGTGAGATCTCCATAAAAAAACTTCAAAAAAGTCAAAAGAATTACGCCAAGTACATGAAAAAGTCAAGGACGGAAAAGAGTATTATAAAATAAATCACAAAAATAGAAGATAATAATAATTACAATATAAAAAAAGATGTGATATCAAAATGAGCTGCAGGTACATAAAGGTGCATTGTAATAATCACGGACATTTTAATAATGTGAAGATAAAATGTAACATCTACAAGGTGATTCTGGAGCTACGCCCGACAATGGATGCGAGGACCTGGTACCCCGTGGCGAGGACAAGCCCCCGCAGTGCCTCACCAAATTTGATGGTTTTCAACCCTCGAAGAGGTTTGAATACCATTAAAAAGTGAGAAATTTCTAGGATTTCCCAATTTCTCATCAGATCTCTGCGAAAACGACGCGAATCGATTCCTTATGTTTCACCGATGAAACTAACACCAAGAAGGACGTAATTCGGACCATAATGAAGAAAATTCCATGAAAAATCGAATTACTTATATCACTTGAAGCTGACTTAGTTAAAAATAGGTAGTCCGATTTACATGACATTTGGTATGATTTTAATCGGGAGAACGAACGTCAGGAATCCATTGGCGTCACTTTCCTTTCGATACGATGAAGAAAATAATTTCTTAATACGCTGAAATGAATATTTTACATTTTCACCCTCAACTGCGGGGGGTCAACCTCAAAACGCTGCGGTCGGCCGAGGATTCATACCGGTTTCAGAAATAAAATAGTTTTTCCGGTTGTTGTAAGATTGTGTGGAGGGTAGGAGGGGGCGGGGGGACGTATTACTGTAAAGGATCTAGGGAATAGGGAAGGGACTCTGGGGCCTCCTTTATGAAAGTGGCCACGGAGTGGGGTTAGCAAGGACGGCAGCAGTGATGCCAGATCGGGGACGGGTTCCCTCGAGAGTTTCCCCCACCTCGCATGCACACTATGCACCAATCACGTGCGTGTAGATCACATACGCGACTCCTGCATAGTGTGCATGCGAGGTGGGGGAAATTCTCGAGGGAACCCGTCCCCGCTCTGGCATCACTGGACGGCAGTTTCTTCAGAACCGCTGAGGAGAACGTAGTTCAAAGCTCTTAAAGGATCGGAAAGACCAAATTTTGTATTGAAGGGCGTACATATATTTTCTTTTCCATCGTGGCATATATTTTACAATTTTATTTTTAATTTCAGTGTAGATTATTACAGTGTAATTTCAGTGTACATTGTGTTTTAGTCTAGTTTCTATTTCCATCTAGTACATATTTTCTACAGGTAAGTGGATTCTACTTTGATAATTAACTTCATACATCTTGTTTTCTTTTTTAAAAATGACTGGAAAACTTAAATTACATAAATATTATAAGCGTGCTAGTAAATCCGCACGTATGTTTGAGACTGAAAATTATGTGCGTCAAGAAGCCTCAACATCATCAGGTGTTAGGTTTTCAGAGAGTAATGATATCAGTTCCCATTCTTGTTTCAATATCAGTGAAAACAATATAGAACCTTCCACTCGTCTAGAAGAACTTGAAGATACCCTTTATGTAGAAAATTATTAACGTTACGCACAATTCAGATGAACATAATTCCACTATTAATAATGTCACTGAAGACTTTACGGATCAAACGAATCATCCAGATTTGTCTTTCTTGCTGGCACAGTGGGCTTTGAAACATAATATTGCACATTCCGCAATTAATGGTTTGATCCCTATTTTCAAGAAAACAGTTCCGAATAATAATTTACCATCAGATGCCAGAACCCTTTTGAAAACAGTTAGAAAAGTCGAATGTAGAATCGTCGAACCAGGTCGTTATTTCCATTTTGGATTAAAAAATAGCATTGTGAAGCTCGTTAAATCTGTAGATATGTCCCTTTTTAACGATAACAAAATTTCAATTAATATAAATGTTGATGGTTTACCACTGGCTAACAGTAGCGGTAGTCAAGTTTATCCCATATTATGTAGTCTAGCAGAGTTTCAAGATGTTGATATGGTTGGCATCTACCATGGTTATCAGAAACCGAAAGATGCCAACTGTTTCTTGCATGATTTTGCAAAGGAGGCAGTAGACATTATTAATAATGGAATTTTAATTAATGGGCAGTTATATGATGTAGAATTAAAATCATTTATATGCGATGTACCTGCAAAGGCATACATCAAATACACAAAAGGACACGCAGGATATTCTTCCTGTACCAAATGCTATATCCGAGGAGAGTCTACCCTAGTAGCATTTGTTGTTGGCATAAAGTTGGGCCACGTACATAATATTAGTTGGCCAACAGTTAGATTTGGCACTTTTTTTTCAGGTTGGGCCAACAACAGATGGCCAAGGTAGGCTTTCCCACTGTTGCCCAACTATTTATAGAGCCTACCGTACTATATGTAATAGTAATCCAACGGTAGGCACACGGTTGGATTTTGAATTATACTTATTATTTATAGGTAATGGGAAAATGTTAGAATTTTAACTGGTAAAATTAAAAAGTATCTGCCTGTACGGTTGCTTCCTGATATTTTCAATTTCACCAGTTAATCGGAAGTGAAAACAATTTAGATATTTAAAATATTTATTTAAACAATTATTTATTATAACAATTTAAAATATTTATTATAATAAATCATATAATTAGTACAACTTTTATAAAAGTTTATAATTATAATTACAGAGCGTCATACTAGCAAAAGGAATGCAAATAAAGCTTTCATCATTATTATTCTCTTTAAAGTTAGGTAACAATAAGCATTTCTTATTTAAATCTGACGAACAAATATATTTTTCTTTTTTACGACTAACTTTCAATATACCTATACGACTGCTTTCTATAGGTTCTTTATAATAGTCAGTCTTATATAAAAAGCACTCGCATTTTAATTTATAAAAGGAACTACCAGTGATTTCTTCAATTGCCTTTATAACAACAATATCTCCGCATTTTGTATTAAAGCATGAATTAATATTTATAATATAAATGTCATCTAAAATTACTTTAACTATTTTGTTTTTCTTTTTTACTACTCTTAATCTTGATGGTGACAATTTGCGGATAGATTTTAATTCACCCAATCTTTTAACTACTTGTTCTAGCGGATGGTTGTGGGATCGGACCATTCTTTTGATTTTAGTCATAAAATTTTCGAAAGGGAAAGCAGAGAAGTTATCTAGCTTGCCAAAATTTGTAGCATCAGCTGTTAAATGTAAAAGATTGTGAAAATTGTATACTAGAAGTTCTTTGGCGTAAAAGATCGGGATGTTTTCAACAAAACAATGTAACAAATTATCGGCATATTGGCACCATTCAGAGTTTACACTAAAATCGCTACATAATACATAAATTGCACAATGCAATACTAAAAAATGTTCATACAAATTTTGTGGTAGGATGTTTGCTAAAACAACAGGGCCTAGGTATAGAATAAAAGATCGAAATTCTGTAGCTTTCCAATGTTTAAACAAATGTATATGACGTGGTCGCCTAGAAAACTCTTTTGGGTAATGTTTTTTTTTAATTTTTTCCAATCTTTCTGATATTCTACATACTTTTAAAAAATTCAACCTACATTTCTTTGGCCCCTTATCAATCCAAACACCAATAAGTTTTTTCATTACACCTAAACACACTAAGTGCATATAATCTAATGGCACCTGCATCACTAATCCTATATCGAGTTCTGTAAGAATAGTTTTTTTTATCTGGTGATGTTCATATTCTTCATTATTAAAGCCTAAGTCAGTTCTAAGATTCAAGTTCGAAGTATATTGCCACGTAGTTCTGTCAAAGAATGTACCTTCTTGCGTACATTTTTCACAAGCGTGAAGAGAATTATGTGACTTGATACACTTTAAAAAGGCTCTCGCAGGGGCATCAGCTGTTATGCAGCTCAATCGAAAAGCATACTTTTTGTCATTTATTATAATACCGTTATTTTCCAAATCAATACATTCATCAACAAAGGGACGAAGATAACTATTAGCATCGTTTGGCTTAGATGCACCATAGTAAAGGCCTACAATTAAAGGTTCTTTATTGACACTCTGGTCTAACACACATAAAATAGGCCAAAAAGAATTAGTTGTACTAGATTGTACTGGCAAACCATCCACATTAATAGTTACAGATAAAAATGAATTTCTTTCGATTTGCAATTGTGACATTTTCATATCCATTATTGGATAATTTATTTCAATTAATCCGGATGAAGCTCTTTCTAGTATATTTACTAAAAGTCCGAAATATATGTATGCACCACCACTACATTGTACAACATTGATATTTGTTGGCGTTTGTAATAAAGTCCTTGAATCTTTTGGTAAAAATTGATGATGTGGTTTTAATAATTTTAGCAAATCATTCAAAGCAGAATGGGAAATATTGTGTTCATGAGAACACGAAATCAGAGATGAGTCAGGATTGGTGTCCTGACATTTAATATCAGTTCTCAAAGCAGAATTATCACTGGTAGAATTATCACTGGTAGAATTATCACGGGTGAAAGTTATTTCACCTGAATCATTACAAGATGCCACATCGCTTCCATTATACAATGATGGCCCTAAATACGAATTATTATTAGACATACATGTGGAATCAACATTGATTTGTAGTTCTCGTCTAATTTTAGCCTTTGTTACAATCCGATGCCGCGTTTTTGTTCTTTTTGATAGACCAGAATACTGTCGTAAAGAATTACTGTTTTCAGTTTCCTCTTCTCTGCTCTCTGCCTCCATCCCTATCCTTTGCAAACCTAAACCAGCTTGTGATAACATCAGTTATTTCTGCATTGCTTGCTTTTTCCGCCACTTTGTTTCTACGTACAGCGCCTGTAATATAATCATTATCATTAGTCATATATTACATCCGACTGCAGGGTCCAGAATATATGTTGCATTTCGCAGCCGTGTCAGAAACTTTTTTTATATGATTGTAATGAACAACAGTAAAAAATAAATTAGATTGTTATAGATATACTTTGAAACCAAAGGTTGGTGATGTCTCCGCCTGTCGCGGAGCAAGACAGATTATATGTATACTCTTTGGAGCAAGAGAATACTAAGTACTAACAACTTTATCCTATGTTTTAACTTACCTAAAATGACTACTATTAAACGTAAATCTTTCAATTTGTGTTTTTTATTTTTTCCAGTCCAATTGCACCGAGTTGCAAAAGGGTTGGTAAAAACTCTTTCAAGTATCTTTCTCACGATTGTAGTAGTTTTATTGCCACCTATATAGCTTAAGTAATTTTCCTGCAACAAAATACCTTTTATTTTCAACATCGAAAAATTAGAAAATGGCACATTAGTACTAAAATATTGACTTGATACTTTTAGTTACATAAATAAAGAAATTGAAATAACATACCAACATTTCCTTGTTTTCCTCATCGTTCAAGCAAGTTTCTATGTTGTTGAGGTTCTCTATTTCTTTTAACGGTATAGATATGTTTTCTGGCAAAGAAGCTTGTGCATAAGAAGTAGAAGATAGTTTCAATAAGATGTCATCTTGTGTTTGCTTTAATTCCTTTATTTCATGTTTGATATCTCCAAGGTATTGAGCAATCACATCTTAAATACAAAAAATTGGTTAAATGTGTTGTACTGTCTATGTAACTAAACTTTTTTTTTATTATCTACTTTTGTAAGCTATAGTGATGCATAATCATCGAGATTGTGCATCACAAAGCGCAGCACTATGTATGTATTATAAATAAAATGATATTTACCTAAACTTGCATTGATTTTGTCCAAATTGGAACTTTGTGTTCTTTTCGTTGTTGGAGTGAAAGGATCTGCCAAATATTGTATCATATTAATTCATGTACTATTAATTTTGAAAATTTACTAATTCTAT
Source organism: Andrena hattorfiana (assembly GCA_944738655.2). Lineage (NCBI taxonomy): Eukaryota > Metazoa > Arthropoda > Insecta > Hymenoptera > Andrenidae > Andrena > Andrena hattorfiana. Next base: position 14,943,342 of record OX122890.1, on the reverse strand, counting down.
ACTGCATTCCACTTAAAAGTAGACTCGTTCCGCGCAGAGATATACTGTTGATTAGTAGGAAACCGGCAGGGAAAGCGCTAATAATAAGACAAATCGCGTGTGTCAGGTCCGTCGGAGCTGCGCAGATCGGTCGCAAATCGGTAGGGGCGTAGGTCTACTCTTAGGTGGAATTCTATATAGAACGTCATAGAAAACTCGAATTTTTAATTAAAAATATAAACAGAAATATCGCTTGCGTCTGGAATTTTAATAACATTCTTAGTATGTATACTTACTATTAAAAGGTGGGGCATCTAATTCTTCTGTATTAGACAGGCTATAAGCTAATAGTAATGGAGAATCTAAAAAGCAGCAAAGAAATAGGAATACTTAAAACATATTTAAAATAATTTATTGCACTGTTATGAAGTATAAATATCGATTCTTACCAATATTATAATCTTGCACAAATAATCCTGGACTGGTAGTTTTATGTGCCAACAGCGGAGAATCTATAGTACAACAGTGTACAAGAGTAAACATATAGGCATATTAGAAGTGATAATAATAATTAACAACAAATATTAATTTTATTAACAATATTATTAAGTTTACTGTATGCAACATACCTATTACAGGCATAATTTTATTATGTGCTCTTCAAAATTCACAATTATATAATTTTATTTTATATACCACAATTTTAGTCACTTCAAAATAAGTTTCTGTATACGTACTTACCAATATTACACTCGTTCGTACATGATCTAAGAGCTGTGACTTCCGATACTGGCTCAATAAGTAAGGGATCTATACATATAATATAAAATATTGATATGTATGTTATGCATTTTATCCATTGTTATAAAATAGCAGTGTTGAATTCGACTACATACCTTTAACATGTTTTTTGGGGGGAACTGGGTATTTGATTTTTATTTGTTTTTCAGTTTCTTGATTAGATTCGTCATCACTATCGTAATTTATAACTTTTCTCTTCCTCTTCTTTTTTCCATTCTCTTCTGCCTCAGTTAATATTTCCGAATCACTTTCTGCTTTCTTACACTTTTCGCGTGCTTTTATCAAATCATCTGTAAAATAATTTTTACTTGTATTTCCACGCAAAAAATTATTACATTCATGTAAATCAAAACCTTCACAAAGTTCTAATAAACATTTATGAATTGTTTTAGAATAGAAATTTACATATAATATATAAAAATGAAACGTCAGTGTACATGTAACTTGGTCACGCCTAAATAACTTTGTGCACTGCTACTATAAGTAATTTTAAGAAAATCACGAACTCACCTGTTTCGTAAAATATACGTTTTATGCCATAAACCATCCAATTTTCATCAGGCAGCGTTCCTGTTGTCAGGCACTTGTTGAATTTCGACATCAATTTGCATGGCGGCCACAAGCATTCTTTTTTTCGTGGAGTGAGCCACTCGTCCCTCACAACACTTAGTCCACCATCACCAGATAACTCTTCAAATTTAATAACTTTAAACATTTTTCACCATAAAAACGTGAAGTAGGACAGGCTTCGATTATCGTATACGTACGAACACGGACGAATACCTTGGTCATTCGTAGCTTGCGACACGTATCTCGATTAGTCTCGATGCCAGAGAAGAAGTGCCGTTTCTTCCAGCGCACCGCGTCCCTAAGCTCCCGAGCCTTCCCGAGGCTCGCTGAAGATTGTAAGTACTGGATACCTATGCCGACGAATATGGCCGTGGTCACAGTGGACACGATTTCGCGCGAAACGAGCATCGCCCGATATGTATTTGTGTCATTTTTTTTCATCGAAGAAAGAAAAAAGAAACAATTAATATCGCACGAATCTCGCCTCGTGCGAAATCGCGTCCATTGTGACTACGGCCATATTCGTCGGCGTAGGCATTCAGTACTTACAATCTTCGGCGAGCCTCGGGAAAGCTCGGGAGCTTAGGGACGCGGTGCGCTGGAAGAAACGGCACTTCTCTGGCATCGAGACACGCGTCGCGTATTTTTGTAAAGCACGCATCAGATAAATAAAACACAATCTATTCACATCTGTGAATTAGCAAGGAGGACTCATTTTAAACCATTCCTCTTCATATATGTATACTCTAAGATTCAGTATAATCGTAGCCTTAAACAATGTACAAAATGATGGACGAGACCATTTCGCTCGTGAGGCGGCTTGCGTTCTGTGACTGTCGACATCACCCGTTCCTCTCAACCCTCTCTTCCTCCACACAGTCTTTATAAAAAGTGTAGCCAGTGTGGGTTCAAAATTTTTTCAATTATTTTGGGATATGATTTTATTTGCATCCGAACCTATATATTTGCTTTTATTATCTTTAACTAAATGTATTTCTGTAGGGCATTATTAGTTGGCCCAAAATTGGTTATTCGTAGACAAATCACCGGAAGACGAGTGCAATATTAAACAGTTGGCCCAATAGACGGGGTTTGTAGGCGAAACTACTAACCACCACCCAACTGATTCCCAACCATAGGCAAATCGTCGGGATGCAAATGCAACATTCAACGGTTGGGCCCAGTAAAGGAGGTTTGTAGGCGAAACTACTAACCACCTCCCAACTGATTCCCAACTGTTGGCTACCGTTGGCCAACCAGAAATGCTACTAGGGTAGGAACAGTACAACGTGTTTTCCTGATATTGATAATATCTGTTTACAGACAGATTCTGAATTCAGGCGCAAAAAGGTAGACGATCATCATAATGGCACATCAATTTTAGAGACTATTCCTGGTGTTAATATGATTGACTCCTTCCCTCTCGATTATATGCATCTAATTTGTCTCGGCGTAGTAAAGAAATTGGTTTACAATCTGTGGTGTTGTGGGAAACAGTGGACAAAAGTAAACCCTGAGGAACGCTCAGGTATATCTCAGTCATTGAAACATCTGGCAAGATGTATTCCCGTCGAGTTTAACAGAAAGCCCCGAAGTCTAGATGATGCAAGCAGATGGAAAGCGACAGAATATCGACAATTCTTATTCTACACTGGTCCAGTAGCTTTGTTAAATAATATAAGCGACGATAGATATTTTAATTTTATGGCGTTACATGTAGCTTCAGTTATTTTATCAAATTCCAGACATTTCGGTAGTATTGATGACGCATCAATATTGTTAAAAAAATTTATTTACTCATTTAAAAGGTTATATGGTTCAGAAAAGGTATCGCAAAATATTCACAATCTTTTACATATCCCGCAGGATGTTAGAAATCATGGGCCACTTGATAATTTCAGCTGCTTTCCTCTTGAAAATTTTTTACAAAGTATTTTACAGTCTGTTAGGAAGAATGACAAACCGTTACAGCAAATAGTAAAACGACACAGTGAGAAATCCAATTTTGTTAGCAATAATAAGCGTCCTAATGTTGTATTTCCATTTTTTAAAACTGAACATTTCGAAGGTCCGCTAATGAGAGATATTGCAGCTTCTAAGCAGTTCAGATCTATTGTTTTTAAAAATTTTATCTTGAAAATCAGTGATCCTGATAACTGTTGTTGTCTTCATGATGGCAGTATTATCGTCATAAAAAATTTAATATTGCATGCTAATGAACAGAAAGTAGTTTGTAAAAAATTTACGGTTGTCACAGATTTTTATAAAAAACCATTCAAATCATCTAAAATAGGAATTTTTCAAGTACAAGCATGTCATTTAAGTTCTTTTCAAACTTTTGACGTTAAAGACATTGCCTACATTTGTAGTAAAATTAGAAATTGACCAAAAAATTATTATTTTTCCATTACTTCACTGCACTAACTTTTCAGAAGTATAATAAATCTTTCTATATTATTAAGGCTTTCTAGATTATATACAACATTTTTGTACTGTAACGGCAACAATGTCAGTACCTAATCTCACTCATTTTCCAGCATTTATGGTGAAACACAACACTGCACGCACGCACGCACGCACGCACGCACGCACGCACGCACGCGCACACACACACACACACTAGTATGAAATAATATATTTGTTAGTATGAAATGATATATTTGTTAGTATGAAATGATATATTTGTTAGTATGAAATGATATATTTGTTAGTATGAAATAATATATTTGCATATAATCACCCTATCCATGTTATCCTTCTTGACACATCCTTATCCTCTCCTGATGGAAGAAGTGTACCACCTTCCCGCGGTTTCCATTGAGCAATGACACTTATTCCATGTAAGTGGAAACTGTAAGTAATCAAAATCAAAATAAGTAAAACAAACTGACATTTATAAATTTGATTATTATACCAAAAGTGTTATTGGCCAAGAGTAGACTGTTCCTAATGAAATGTACAAAGCGAGCAATTATTTAGTTATCTCAAACAGAACGTATCGCTGCCCTTAACATCTCATTGTGATGTTAATTTTAAGATAATCATGTTACATGAAGTGAGATATTCTGAGAATATTAATTATTTAGGTTTCGAGTTTTGCTGGTTGTAATGTAGAATATATTGTTTCATAAATACTTGGGTATTACATACTTCAATTTGCTCATCTTCTCTTCGTAATCTCACCGCTTTTTCATACAGTTAAAGTTTATAGTTGTAGCTCATCGTACATACTAACTTTGCGGTCCGCAGTTCTGCACCACACGTTTCTGCCAAAGGGCGGCCCACAATTTTATTCGGTAAACTTCTCGCTGGTTGTCTTTTCCCGTAGCTTCCTTTTCTGCATGCTACACTAATATGTGTAATTGATTCCAGATGACTATATGCGGAAGCTATGAGAAAATAAAAGAAGCGATTTACAATCCGAAACAGAGTTTTCCAATAAGCGCAAAAGGATAGGGAAAACATTTTCAAGCAACCAGGTACCAATCGCTAGACGAATTTTCTTTGCCCACGCCTCTGAAAATTAGAAGTTACCACGAGTAACCCAACATTAGGTAAAAATTATAACATCTGGAGCTATTTAATTATTTTTGTTATATTCATTTTTTTTACAGAAATTATTTTTTCAGACAATATTTAGTACATTCCAGCGCAACCTAACCCGGAACAATTACAAACAACCAGTAACAGCGAACAAAACAGCCAGCGGGGCAGGGGGATACAAGTTTAAGGAAAGAAGACATTGGTATTGGTAAGTTAATATTATTTGTATAAAGATATAGTATGCGTATTGTGTTAAAGTAAAAAAATATGAAATGTAATAAATGCTGTCTAGTTGTAGCGGGTATCAGCGAAAAGAAAAATATTTTGAAATGCTTGTGACACAAGCCCATTTAATAATAGCTCTCGCAGTGGAAACTCAACAAGAAGTCAAAAATTTAAACAACCACGGCGCACAAATTATACAAATATTCGAGGCCATTTTACAAAATGCAGCGGAATTTGAAGACTGAGTAAGTCAAATACCATCTTTGTTTATATATATATATATACATATTTCCTGTATGCAAAACATATGTAAAATTTCAAACATTTTTCAAAATTCATTTTCGGTAGTTCTTACAAACGAAATTATAGTTCATTTGGTAATGTTAAATAATTTTTATATTTCAGGTTTGCGAGTGGGGGATTTTTGGTGGGTCCAGCCACAGCCGTCTTTAATACTAGCCGTGCTGAACAACGTGGCAACACCGGTCATGTAAGAATCGGGAGTCCGACCGAGTCCGACTCTTGAATCTTGGGAGCCTGGCAAGTCTTGCGGCGGACTTTGTTGATAGACGTTGATTAACGCTTTTTTAGAAAAATTGATACAAATATACGACATTTTTTAATAATTACATACCAAATAATATATAAATACAACAATTTTCTGTGGTTCGGTAAATTTCCTCATCACCTCAGGGATATTACCATGGCGCGTTACCGTTTGAATTATAAAGTGGGTGGTTCGCCAATAGCCCTATCATCCCACATAATAAAATAAAATAAAAACGTAACAAAAATAAATGATCAAAATATACATTTCCTATAGTGTTTCCTTTATCCTCTACATTTCACACACTTTAGAGTAGTTCATGAGTTAGACGCTGTTGATGAGTGGAGGACGCTAAATTTAGTCACAGACCAGGTATAGAATAGACCGGACATTCCTTTGTCTTTTGTGTCACTCGATTTTGGGGCTCTAGAGCCCCATTACCATTTCCGTGTCGCATCCAACGTTAACGGCTAAGCATGAAATAAGAGTTCAGCGCTATAAGCGGTAGGAATGGAAGTTATAATAGTGGTGAGAATTTACATACAGGGTGTCCCGATGTCAAATTAATGCAGCACTTTTAAAAGGCTAAAAATAAAAATTTCTTCATTTCTTTATCAATCAGCAACTCTACAGACCCATACAACTGAGAAGCATTGTACAATTTCGCTCACGATGTAACGAACCTCTGCTATCTTATAATTCCCTAATAAATTATTTGCGGACAGGGTTTATATTAATTTTTTCAACTTTTTCAATTCTTTTCAACTGTATACCCGGGATACTCTGTGTACAGACATACAGTTTCATTTATCGTTTTGAACACTTCCTACAATAACTAATTAAAAAATGATTAATAAATTATGGTAATCTTATGGTGTGTCTCGTATCAAGCAGCAGAGTAGTGGTGGGCCCCTGCCTACATATACGCGTAATTCTACCCAATCAAGTCGTTCCGAAATCTTTAACAATTTTTACTGATCAAAGGGTTCCTTTGCGTCATATGGCTTCATTCAAACATTTTTCTTTTCCAACGCGCAGAATACGTTGATGTAAAAGAAAATTGGTAAATTTGTCGAAAAGCTACCTCTTCATCGATTTCAATGACCTTCGCATATGTTGTCAATGTCATCATTCTGAACAACATTTCCTTTTAAACTTTTTGACGGCCGGCCTCAGTTTCGGAGATATTAATAACAAACTTTCGGCATAATTGTTTGACATCTACCTCCCCACCGATTTCAATGATCTTGACATATGTTATCAAAAACATATGAAAAACTTTCGGCATAATATATTGAAATCTGTTTCATAGCTGACGGTATTAGTATTGGTTGGGGTTAGATTAGGACCGGGGCGCGTAAAGGATGGTACCGCAGAGGAGAACATGTGTTAAACTCGGTAATAATTCTTGTCTTAAATAAAGTTTTTTGCGAATATTTCGTAAACCAAAGACAACCGCCAAAAAGGTTAAAGGGAAATGTTCAGAATGATGACTTCGACAACATATGTGAGAGCCATTGAAATCGGTGAGGAGGTAGCTTTTCGACCAGTTTACCAAAAAATTTAACATTAATTTTCAATGTTATAAACAATTCCACCGATCCAGAGGTGTAGATTCACCCCCTAAGAGCAACGACCAATAATTGTTCTACACATTGTACAATGCATGTGGAGAATGAGCAGATAGGTGTGTTCTGTAGGAGCGAGTACTGTTTGAAAGAGTGACGTGTGACTGATTTTTGGGATGTGTGATTGTGGCAGGACTCAGTTGTCAGGCAACGCGCAAAAAATGGTTGAGGGGGTCGCGTCGCGGCAACAATAATCTGGGTAGACGGTCATCGGGTAAGTGGTTGGGGAAAACCCAAGTGGTGTAAACGATACTCCTGCAGGTCAAGATACTAAATGTGATTTTTCGCTTCTCATTTTGGAACCATTTTAGCTTCTGACCTTTTGCCTGTCTTCTAGCATCTAGACATCAAGAAATAGTTTGGAATGGTTTTAAGAAAAAGTTGCTTGTTTTCTAACGTGGATTAGGAAAATAATTGGTTCCACCCCTGCTTTAAATACAAGGAGAGATGAGTGCGAGCCTGTATCAATACATATTTAAAAGCATGAGATGCATGGAACTCGAGACCAGAACGACTAAAACTAATCGTGTGCGTAATTCTCGATATATTGAGGTATTAAAACTTACGCGTGTTACCCTATATCAGGCCTTCCCAAGTAGGGGAAAACCACTCCTGAAACACATGTTTCGGTTCTCCTTTAGGGTGAAAGTACCAAATGTGTCAAGTAATAAATTTTTTTTAATTCTCTTTACGTCATTTTGAAATGCTAGTTTTAATTTTAATTTTTCCTACTATTTTTAAGTCATTATGAAATTTCCTATAAAAACTTGACACATTTAGTACTTTCACCCTAAAGTGTCCCAACATGCTTCCTAGCGACGTTACTGTCTCTTCGGAGAGAGGGTAGTAGGAATCGTCCCACCTTAGCTGAAGGCGCAGCGTTGGAGGGAGAACCGAAACATGTGTTTCAGGAGTGGTTTTCCCCTACTTGGGAAGGCCTGCCCTATATAATTAGAGGAAACATAAGCGAAATGCGGATATACTTTTAATAATCTTTGATTTCTGTATATACAGTATATATATTTTATATTATATCATATTAATATTATGTTTATATTATTTTTATATTATATTTTACATTATATTATACTTTCACAGAAATCAAAGATTACTAAAAGAACGGTTAATCCGATCCCCGCCTGAGCATATTTTTTTTTCGGCCCGTCACGGACTCATTACGGGGTCCTCAACCCGTAATCTTACATCATAAGTCGCACGTATTATATTATTGGATAAAAGAGTTTGTTTGTGTGCAAATGTAATTGTTGCGCTCACTTCGTGATGGAAGAAACAAAAGACGATAGCTGGTAATAAACCATTGAAAGGAACAAGAGCAGGATCAGAGGAAGACCAAAACACATTAGCCTTACATGACAACAGCTATTAAATGAGTAACGAAATCTGCATTCATGAAAGGAAACAGAAGGTTCCTTGCACTTCGTTAATCCATTTTACAGCGTTTACCAGCTTAAGCGAAAATTCTGGGCCCAGCGTGATGCACACACACGATCACCCTTTGATTGTCAGAAGGCTACGGATTGCCTGTCGACAGCAATAAAACCGACCGGCGCGGCGGGACAAGTAGGCTATCCAATACTGCTGGGGTTTTCCCGATGAAAATGAATCTGGACACGGAATCTTCCTGGTTGAATTGGGAAGAACCATCCCAAACACAAATTTTTTGTGCAATCCTGCTTATCCCCATTTTTCATTGTCTGGAGCTCAGCCAAACATAAAGGCACGGTTAAACACGTGTACCGCGTGTTACAGAACACATTTTCAGTGAACCTATAGCGTGTGACCTAATTATATACTTATAATAAAAAACAGATCGAATCACTTCGTGGTTGGACGCATTTTCGTCGACATCAACTCTCCAATCCATTGATAATACATCAATTTTTCATCTAATTTCCTTCATTATACCCCGAATTACGTCGTTCTTGGTGTTAGTTTCATTGGTGAAACATAAGGAATCGATTGGCGCCGTTTTCGCAGAGATCTGATGAGAAATGCAGAAACGGAACATTTCGCACTTCTTAATGGTATTCCAACCCCTGCGAGGGTCAAAAGCCATAAAATTCGGCGCGGCACCATGGGAGGTTGACCTCGCCATTAGGTACGCGCACCGAGTATTCGCTTCGTCGTGATGGCCTGCTTTTCACTTTTGACGAACATTTGCGCGACTGGGGTGCGCGTCTCGCTGTTAAAACCGACCTTTTTGGAGAGTCTCAAGTGCAAATTCGGGCGTGCATTGCAGAGGTGTGGACGCGGTTTTTGCCGCGCACGATGTTCGGCTGTGCAATGCGCGCCGTTGCACGTGTTTAACCGTGCCTTCACGACAAGACTAACCGAGATAGACGTAGGTACTCCTTCTAACGATCGCGGTCAAGGCCTGGTACCACATTTCTTATCATACCTTTATGAAATTAGTTGGAATTGATTGGTGAAGTCCTCCCGATCAAAATAAGCTCAAACAAGACAAATTGAACTGTTTTTCAGATTGTGTACGGCGGTGGAGTGCATTCCCTTTTAACTATCAATTAATCCTAAAAATAGTTCGTTTTATGTCGTGTGTGAACTCATTTCCACCGGGAAGACCTCATCAATCATTTTGTACTATTTCGAAAAGATAGGATGAAAATTGTGGACAGTAAAATTTTTGCCATTGCGCGAGACATTCTAACATGCGGAGATTTATTGTTTTATTTTATTATTTTCGCATTCAACGGCCGGCTATCCGAAATAAAATGAGCATAGCTTCAAATTTCATAATCAATATCATAGGATGGACAATGTTGAATATCTCAGAAACAATAAGTTTTAGGATTAATGCACGAAATTTAGTACTTTCATACTCAGAATTCGCTATTCTATTGAATTTGACAGTCCATTTGAAAAAATAAAATTGACCTCCACATCTGATCTATGCCTGCAAAGAAACTAGTTTCACCGTGTTTTGTGTTTCGTACAACCAGACAACTTTTATAAATAATATTTTCGCTTCTTACTTGAAATAACAGATATTTGAGGTGAACCGATTTAGTGGGACACCCTGTATAACACAGCTTCTATACTTTCCTCGGTGATACCGGCAGCTTTACCTGTGTCAATGCTAGAAACACATTATGTTTCCTGCACCCACCGCTCGAAAATTCGAGAGGGCGCTCGAAAACCAGTGCTTAATTCAGAATATCGGTACTTCAGACCGGAGACACTGAAGACAAAGGAATGTCCGGTCTATTCTATACCTGGTCTGTGATTTAGTTCTCAAATTTCAGGTCGGTAACACAGTTTCGCTGGAGACACAAACCCTTATAAACCTTAACCTAGAACTACATATACTAGATATACAAAAACTGTACGAAAACATTATGAAAGCTGTATAAAAACTAAATGAAAACAGTATAAAAACTGTATAAAACCTGCTTGCAAACATTCGGTCAAAAACATTTAAACAAATGCATCTGTTTTTGTTTTCCATTATTCTGGAAGCATTCATAAACATTTGTATGTATGGAGATATAATTAGGCTTTACGTGTTCGATCTATCCATACTTCGTGGATGGTATGGGTTATTTAGACAGCGGTTACAATCCCTGGTTTCCTTTAACTAATCTTTAAAATAACACACAGATGTCTTAAAAACATATTTTAAACGCTTCTTCTAGACCTAACCAAAACGTTATAAAAACGTCTTACAATCGCCTGTTTCGGACGTAACCAAAGCGTATTCTGGACTGTTCTGGACCTTTTTAAAACGTCTGCAAAATACGTCTTTAAAACGTCTGCAAAATACGTTTTTAAAACGTCTGCAAAATACGTTTTTAAAACGTCTTCTGGACGTTTTCAAAACGTTTTAAAAACGTCCATTTTCACAAATCAAGCCGTGGACGTTCAGACCTAAAATGGACGTAAAATGGACGTTTTTAAAACGTCCTGTGCTATCTGGAAATATCCAAACTTCGATAAACCTTTTATCATAACTACAGACGCCTCTGGTTATGCAGTAGGCGCGGTTCTAAGTCAAGGAGAAATAGGAAAAGATCTTCCAATAGCTTACGCCTCGAGAATATTAAATGATGCCGAAACACGGTATGCACCAACCGAACGCGAACTACTCGCTCTAATATACGCCGTACAACACTTCCGTTCATACATATACGGGAAACGTTTTTCCTTAGTGATGGATCATAAACCACTAGAATGGCTACATACTTTAGATAATCCTACCTCCAGACTCATGCGCTGGAAAATAAAACTAGCAGAATACGACTACAAAATTATATACAAGCCCGGGAGATATAACACTAACGCAGATGCCCTCTCGCGGAATCCAGTAACTGTACTCCCGCTACATGTGGAAGGGAAACGATCGCGCTCCCAAACCGCCACGAGTCCGGGATCCCCAAATCCAAGCCAAATGAAACAACCAAGGGGAGGTGCATCCTCCTCGTCATCATCCGAATTCAATCCTGACCAAATACAAATGAGAAGGGGAATTATGCCAAAAGGGGAATTAGAAGAAATGGAGATATCCACCGATAGTTTTGAAGCAAACAAAAATATTCAGGCAACAGTAGAGGTTCACCCCTCCCCTGGACAAATCGGTCTTCCACCATCAACCCCCAGACCAACCACCCTTAACCATTCTCGTAGCCCACAACGAATGGATATAGAAATAACGAAAGAGGACTGGGATCAAATCATGGAAATAAGTGAAAACGTAGAAATCCCGAGAAACCATGCTTACAGAGAGCCTACCAAAATAAATTCTAGTAACAGTAGTAGCAGCAAAAAAAAACACTGCACACGAGACTCCAGCGGGACATTGACTGGACCAATATCTCCAATAACGATAAAAAGAGATTTAAACAATAATTATAAAACATACACTGGACCACCCCGACAGCAAGTATCTTCGCAACGACAGGGACTACCACAACAGCAACTACCGCCCACGACAACGAACATTACCCAAGGTAACTCACCAGGAACTGGTTCCAAGCAGGTTCAAAGAAATTGGGGACCACTTATGGATGAGAAGGGAAACTGCAGGAATATTTATCACTACATATGGAAAACCAGTGGGCGAGGAAAGCATTGAATTTATAACTAAAGAACAAATTAAAATTACCTTACCCCTGCCATTCCAGGCAGGAAGCATAATAGAAATTCCCAAATCAGGACGCACCATCTTAGGGATGGTAATACCAGATTCTCCAGACGAAGAAGCCTATCATACCGTAATTAGGAACCTATATAATAAATTAACACAAAATAACATTAACAAAATCTCACTACCGAAAATAGAAATTAATATATCATGGGAAAAATTTAAACAAATAATCACCCTAAGGTTCTTACAAACAAACATCAGCATCACAATCTGCAATGGTACTATACGGATGCCATCAGAACAGGATCACCTAATAATAATTAAGGAAAACCACGAGTCACCAGTAGGAGGACATAAAAGGGGTAACCAAAACCTACAACAGAATCAGAAACTTGTACCATTGGCCAAACATGAAAAAGGATGTAAGGCAACACATTAAGACATGCATAAGTTGTCAAAAGAAGAAACTAGTACGAGCTAAAACAAAAGAACCTATGATAATAACAGATACGCGACTAGACGCCTTTGACAAAATATCCATGGATATTGTGGGACCATTGCCACCCACAAGGTCGGGAAAAACATATATACTTACCATACAGGATAATCTAACAAAATTTTCATTAGCAATACCATTAGTCTCATTCACAAGCGAAGAAATAGCCCAGGCATTCACCACGCACTTCATATGCCAATACGGATGCGCAAAAGCAGTTCTCACAGATCAAGGTTCTGCATTCATCAGTTCTCTCATGCAAAACTTCGCAAAGGCTTTCAATATCAAACAGTACAAAACCTCAGCATTCCATCCACAGTCAAACGGTTCCCTGGAAAGAAGCCATCATGTATTAGTAGAATATTTAAAACATTATATAACCAAAGAAAAACAATGGGATCAGTGGCTACCACAGGCAATGTTCTCTTATAACACTAGTATACATGAAGGTACCAAATACACTCCCTATGAATTAGTATATGGAAAAAAAACCAGACAACCATCAAGTTTAATGCCAAACGACTCGTTAATTACATACCCAGATTTTGTGGAGAGGTTAGTAACAAAGTTGCTCAACATTCGCGAACTGGGACGCCAAAATTTAGAAAACTCAAAATATCGTCAAAAACACTACTACGACCAAAATGTATCCTCCGTTAATTACCACAAGGGAGAACAAGTACTGGTTTTAAAACCAAAAAGAGATAAATTCAGCGACGAATACGATGGGCCTTACACAATCATTGAGATTTTGAAAAACAACAATGTAAAGATAGCAGTGAGCCCCCGTCGAACTAAGGTTGTCCACAAGGATAGAATAAAAAAGGCCTATACGCCACCAGACTGCGCCGTTCCTAGGGATATTACGGCAAACCATTAACAAACTTCGCAGCGCTAAATTCAAAAGTGGTGGGGGTTACGCAAGGGCTCATTCAGAAAAGTGATAGCCTGCGCAAAACACGTACAAATTTTCTTAATAACTAAAACAAAAAAAAAGTGTCCAAAAGAAGCAAAAGAGGCAAATCAAGAAACAAAGCGAATCAAGGTAGGAACACCATAGACATATATTAATTTAAAGAATAAATTATAATAAAAATTGAGTTATTAAAATTAACACGTGGTGTGCCGGTACAGACAATGTCTATCAGATCGCCCGACGAGAAATGGCTTCACCGCCCTCGCGAGGAAGAAAAAAACGAGGACCCATACTTAAAACTGCTGAAAATGATATGCCTAAAACCCAAGTGGCCAGGGTACCGCACGGACCGCAGCGATTTATACAGGCGTAAAATCTGTTACCCGTGCTATAAAAATTTAAACGCGGAAGAGACAAAATATTACACATCCGCAAGCCGTCACCTCCTAACACTGCGTAGGAATTTAATAAACTTTAAATATTGTATGATTTGCACTAGGCAGATCCACAATTGGGGGGTGGCGGCACAATGTGCTGAGTGTGTGAAAGCATTCACACACATCACTCGACAAAATGAGGAAGCCCTTGAATTGGGGCTATCCTTAAATGTATTGGAGGCTGACGAAAGGAGGCAACCACGGCCTCAAGAATAAACAACATTTATTTTCCACTATACATACGTGTAAAAATTCAATTACCTTCCCAAATAAATCCAATCATATCCTGCTAATATACTTCGACATTCCCGAAAACTCCTTAGCAACAATGTATAAGAAGGATAGCTATACCGAGGTCAGCGAAGCCGCGATGTAAACAAACCGCGTTATAGAAAAACAGAACCGCGTAGTAAATAGAATAAGATAGAAACCTTCGTAGGATATCATACATCAGACAATATAAAACCGAAATACATTGCAAATAGAGTAAGACACAAGATTTTAAGGGGAACATGTAGTCAATAATGGGGATAAATCCGAGCGCAACACGATGTAAGGAGAACTATATATCTAAAGGACATTGTACAGCCAAGCCTCATTCGATATACCAAACGCGAAACAGTAAAGTATCTATCTAACAAAATGCCTACCCGATCAGGAAAGAAAATAAAAAGAATAAGAGCAGCAGCGAGTCTACCGAGCGTCCAACCCTGGAAATTGTACCCAATAACAATATCAGACATAGACTGGCGACCATATCTTAATCTCATCCATTCTGATCCACGTCAGCGCACGTGGAAATACATATTCCTATTCGGCACAAGGAACGCACCACCCCCTACTACAGGAGCGGCGGTCAATCCCAGTAACGGCACTGGAAAATACCTACTAATAGAAGAGGAAGTAGAGCGCCAGACCTCTTCACTTGAACCAGCAGTCCACGCAACATCCAACCCAAAACCTACATCTCTCGGGACGAGAGAAAAACCGGGCGGCGAGATGTAACGTACCGCTACGAACCGCCGTACATTTTTCCGTTTATATCTATATTAATCATTACTTTGTTCATTCTTATCCTTTGTAACATTAATGTTAAGAATACACGAAACACGTGCGAGCGACACGCCATGCGGCGGGAAACAGTGAACTAAACGAAGCGCAACGCATGCGCATAACCGCCCATTCAAACAGTGAACTCAGTGCCGCGAGTGAACCAAGCGCGCATGCGTAGAACGCACGATCAACCGGACGCCGAATAAACCAAGTCTAGTGCGAGAGTGGCGCGAACCGGATGTTAATTATAATTGGTGCGCGAACTCGCGCCGCGAGTAATTGGTGCGGGCCAAATACCACAAATCGGTATAAATACAGGCCCGCCAGCAGCAGAGAGCAGACTCGGTTCTGCCACCGAACCAAACAGACTCTGGTCGCTTTAACTAGCCCCCTATGTCTCAAAGGTCTAAAGAAGTATTTCTTAAACTTCGTTTCCTTTCCATACGAACTACCAGCATCCATACGAGGTCGCTTTAACTAGGCCCCTCACATCCTTACGAGGTAGCTTTAGTTAGCTCCTCTACTTCCAATCCGAGGTCGCTTTAATTAGCCCCCTCACATCCATACGAGGTCGCTTTAACTAGCCCCCTCAACTCCATTCTAAATCGCCTAACCTGCGCCTCCATCTTATCCAGAAAGCGTGGGCCAGCTAATAGGCACCAGAAGACACTACTAGTCTAAGGGAAGGAAACTCTCTGCAGTTCTCAACTAAACATACCAACTCGACCAAACGTCATTTCTTTGTACCGACTTCGTGTCGAGACCTTATATTCAATTAACGATTTAGCATCGTACCATTATACCATATCTTTAATACTAATTACGCAATATTCTTAATTATCGACTTAGCGTCAGAACCGAAATAATACTCTTTATAACCGACTTAGCGTCGAAATCGAAATCAAGCATTATACTTTCTTACCGACCGAAACGTAATCACGAAATTACTTTATGTTCCATTATATTAGTTTATAATCACAATTCAACGACTCAGCGTAAAATCTTATGTTCATTACGACCTAGCGTCAAAATCTATATTCTTGAATAAACTATTTTGTTACTTATTGTTAAAAGGAAGGACTCTAGTTCTTGAAATTCATTTCTTTATCGCACGCCACCCGAACCAATCCTACTATTTCACAGGTAAACCGCTCTACTTGTGGAATCGCCTGTAACTGAAGGCAACGTCTCGTTCGAGAACGTTACAACATAGATCCATCGTGCCAAGGCTCATCAAAATCGATGACTACCTCACCGTGGACTCCCCTTGTTAGTATTCTAAGTATCATATCACTTTATTGTAATTGTACTTTGATACTTACTATTTCGAGCCATACTACTAATGGCGAGAGCCATGGAATGGCTAAGCACTTGTGCAGCATGCGATACTTTCATTTTTTTTATTTCACGTTCATATACATGCTTTCGTGATAATTTTGTTAAAAATCTAACGTCCGTCAATGTATTATCTATTTCGTAAGCAGTAATTATATGTTGCCATTTTGCAACATGCATATCTTTTTTATCATGCCACACTAAATTCTTTGTTAATAAATTGTTCCTGATGCCTTTTAATAAATGTGGAACGTCATATACCGGGGTCACTTCTACTCCATCTACGACGATACGGCGTTTTGGAAGTATATTATTTTTTATATAATATTCCCGAGATTCTGCAATTAAAGTTTCTACTGCTGCTCTGTTAGTACTTCCTTGATCGCATACTGTAGCGATTACATTTAATCCTGTAAAATAAAATATATTGCAATAGTTAATTCGTTACAATATTGGATATTTGCAAAGACAGAATTTATTTCAGAATAGCATTGTACACACCAATTGCACTTAAATTCTGCACTAAAGTCTTAAAGGTTGCCTTCAATGTTATCACATCTGTTGTACCCGTGCAGAATGTGTAATATATTACTTGCTTCCAATTTGTCAGCATCCCCTTTATCATAAATACAAGAGCGTGATCAACTATTTTATTGTTTTTTAATCCTAACAATGAATCTTCATGTTTATCGTATTCGATACTGGGTAGTATAGAAACTTCGTCGAAAATTAAACAACATATTTTGTCTTTATCTTGCATGTTTTGTACGCTTTTTTTTAAATTATCTAATACAAAAGTATTTAATCCCTCGTGTGCCGGAATTTTCTGAACCATCCTTGATATCGATCTTGCACACGGCAGTCTGAACCACTTTGATAAAAACCGATAAGCGGATCCTGAGGCCTTATACAAGGCCAAGCACATAAGTTTTTCCTGCATAGTATATCTATTTCCTTGTGGTTTAATGTTCCTTTTTGTCAACTGCTATATGCAGAAGTTAAGGGCTTCTGTTCCTAATCCAGTTTGCATAGAATTAAGTGCGTTTCCTGATAAACGCAATCTGTCCATTAATATTTTCCTACGTTTTTTATATGTTAGAACAGTAGATTCTAATTTTCTATTTCTAACATATAATTTTTTTGCTTTGGGTGTCAGCTCTGCCACTGTGTTAACACCCAGGTTCTGTAATATACCACCACTACATGCTGTTGGCAAGGAAAAAATACATTGTTTTTATTGTAAAAAATCACTGTCTATTTCAATAATTCATTCTTCAGTTCTTTACAATTATATTATTATAAAGTATCAATATTTATAATATAAAATGTTCTTAAAGTATCAATATTTATAATATAAAATGTTCTTAAAGTATCAATATTTATAATATAAACTGTTCTTACAGTATCAATAGTTATAATATAAAATGTTTTTAAAGTATCAATATTTATAATATAAACTGTTCTTACAGTATCAATAGTTATAATATAAAATGTTATTAAATGTTTATTCAAAAGTATAGACTACATTTATATTTAAAGTGCGGGTGTACCCTATTTGCAACTGTACCTGTTGGTGTAACACAACTGTGCCGAAAACAAGTAGGTTTCTCCATCAACTGAATCTGTACTTCATCCAAAGGCTGCTGTATAATACAAGGTGCAGAAGTCGATGCAGACATAGATGCAGAAGTCGATGCAGAAGTCGATGCAGAAGTCGATGCACATATGCCTATACAAAATGATGAAACATTTTTTCTACTTCGTAGTTTTCTATACAATTATAATATTCAAAATTAATATGTACTTCTTTGAGATGGTAGATTCTGTGAAGGCACGGCAGTCCGTTTCAATAATAAATTGGTTGATTTATCAGCATCAGTAAAATGCTGACGGCACACACAAAAATTTTTGTGTACTCTCATGGGGTCCATATTAAATAATTTTGGATTTGATACGATTTCCATCCATTTATCTGCTTAATATTATTTAATACATTTTCTTATTTGTATAAATAGCCATTGTTATAATTGGCGCAATTTTTGTATATCCTTAATTTTGTAAAGTTATTAATTTACGACAATGCTTTTAAATGAGATTCTTTTTGTTGGGTTAATTAAAAAATGTTCGCGATATGAGTAATGGAATGTATGAACACAGCATTTTAGCTGTGTATATGTAGTTGTGTCATCTTAAGCGCCGTTAGAAAGCACCTTTATGTCCTTGCAGCTCATTCTGATTTCATATCTTTTTTTACTTTGTATTATTATTTTATTATCTTCTATTTTTTGTGATTTATTTTTTATGTACTTGGCGTAATTTTTTTACTTTTTTGAAGTTTTTTTATGGGGATCTCACTTCTTTTTACAAAGATTATAATGTACTAGACAGAGGGTTTTATTATATAGCCCACCAAAATATTTTAAAACGCCGCCATAATTACCACAGATCAATCCCATATAGCATCTATGGGATTAATTGGATTATTATTATCTTCTATTTTTTGTGATTTATTTGATTTTTCATGTACTTGGCGTATTTTTTTACTTTTTTGAAGTTTTTTTATGGAGATATATATATTATTTTGTACATGCATGGTACAAATTTCCAGAAACTTGTGTGAAAGGAGATGCTTCTCAGTCGAACCATCTCCGGACAACTTCCAAGTCTGCGACTCTACATAAGAAATCTATTAAAAAAATTTTGGCGACTTACCTTATTAATTGAGACAATAATTCAGTCTTCTATGTAGTGTAAAAACTCGTGACATTCCAAATTCGGACAACTTACTTTATTTGACACTTAGCACTTGGTAGGTTATAAAATTCAAAATAGTATATATAAGTATGTATGTACAATGACGGACGACGATCCCTGCCGAATAATCCCGAGAGTCGACGAAAGAAGAACGAACATGTGTTGGCTGAAGGTGTGTGTGTAACGCGTATATACGTATTATGTTGACGAAAAATTTCTTGGAGAAGGAGAATCAGGAGGACAGAGAAAAATCTTAATAATCCGACTGATCCATGAGACGATATTATGATATCTCTGTCATTCGTGGACCGATTTTATTGAAATTGGTCTTATTCGAAAGCTTATATGCGGTTTACATAAGAAAAATGCCTTTAAATTTAGAAAATATTGCAGGCGTGATGAGATAATTAATGAAATAAGTTTCAGGTTAGGTTGGAATAGCCCGGGGACGAGTAAATGATAGCAGTAGCGACAGTCGACATATATATACAGGGTGTCGATCATGTACTTGGCGTCGAGACGCTACCGCGTCTCTAGATAGGTGCCGACTCGCAGGGGTATAGTAATTTGTGTCTTCGGCGTTAAGGTTCTTGTAGCACGGGTAGCAGATTTTTCGTCGATATAAGTCGCTGCGATCCGTTCGAAATTCAGGGTATTTCGCCTTTAAACAAACCATCCCCAATATTCTTAAGTACGGGTCCTCGTTCTCTTCTGCATGGCGAGGGCGATGACGCCACTCTTCGTTGGGTAATCTGGTTGTCATTTGCTTTTTCTGTACCGGCACACGTGTTCATTTTAGTAATTTGATTTTTATTTGATTATAATTTATTCTTTTAATTCCCACACAGCACACAGCCGTCCTAAAAGCGTCCCAGGGACGTCTGTCCCAATCGTACCGGACGTCCCGGGGACGTCCTGAATTTCCCACGAACGGCTTATATACGTCCTCTGAAGGACGAATGTTACAAAAAAAGTCGTCCCGGGTACGTCTTTTAAAGCGCCTGGATTCGGACTGAACAAGCGTTTAAACGACGTCTTTGGGACGTCTTAAACAGGGCTGGATTAAGATCTATTTATCGATAAATTAGGACAAATGCAGCTCTTTAAACACCGTAAGTAGGGCGCATTTAAGATGGTTATCGATACCGATTAATTATAATATAAATTTAATCAAACAAAGGGTTATCAAAATGAAATCAAAATTAATAAAAATTCATTTTCATTTTTATTTTAATAAAATCGTAGCTGTCTGCACCGCCGAAACTTGCAAATGCGTTCACCTATAATTAAAAAATGATCAAACATTAACGAATTAAGTATAATTTTGTGTCAAAGGAATAGCGGAAATAAATTTTATAAATAGTTCGAAACTTTTTTATGCGACCGTTGACATCCTAAAGGTTGGACTACTGAGGCAAATAGAGAGAGAGAGAGAGAAACTACATTCATACATCGGGCTTGATTGGAGAATAACCTAAATCAATTTAATTTAACCGAGCAGTACTTTGTTATAATATTAACAAATATGGTATTTTACTTACGGCATCTTGGAAATTTTTGTCATCTTTCAAAATTTCCTCCAATTGTTTTAGTCTTTCCATAGAGTTCAGGGAAAATTGCAAGTAATTAAATTTAATGAAAAATGATTGATGTTTCTCCACCACTGGTGCTGGCAGCTGGCGTTGATTTTCGATGGCTTTCAAAAGCTGCATCATACCCACACAGCACACAACCGTCCTCAAAACGTCCTGGGGACGTGCGTCCCAGTCGTACCGGACGTCCCAGGGACGTCCCGAATTTCCCACGAACGGCTTATATACGTCCTCTGAACGACGAATGTTACAAAAAAAGTGGTCCCGGGTACACCTTTAGGCGCCATGGATTAGGATTGAACAGGCGTTCGAAAGATGTAATTAAGACCTATTTATCGATAAATTAGGTGAAATGCAGCTCTTTAAAAACCGTAAGTAGGGCGCATTTAAGATGGTTATCGATACCGATTGTTTATAATATAAATTTAATCAAACAAAGGGTTATCAAAATGAAATCAAAATTAATAAAAATTCATTTCTATTTACTATATTTATTTATTTAAAATTTTACTAGAGTTGTTTATTGTTACATATCTTGCTTTATAAAATATATATCATTCGTCGTGTGTTTAAAAATATTTAAGAGCTATACTTATACAATACTATAGCGCCTAGATAATTACATACTCTATCTAAAACTATTCGAATTTTTCATTTCAGATGATCCTGCTACGAGCTACGATGGTCACAGCAAAACGCTTAAACAAAAAAGAGATCCCGGTCATCGCCTATAAGTCTCAAATCTTTTAATATTCTTTAACGCGAAAATACTGAACTATCCTTTAGATGTACGCTTAATAATAGACTAATAGTCATTAACACTAAACCTACCAGAGCCATCAAATGACCGCTTTTGAGGCTTTAATCATAAATGTTTTCTAATTAATACATGACAATTATTTTGTGTTTTATTGCTCCTGCTAAATTCTGTATTATTTATAATCAATTGGAAAAAAATATAACGTTTATTTGAAAAGCAGTCATTTGACCGCCATCGGTAGAAACAGGTATATATAAAATCTCGGTAGGTTTAGTGTTAATAACAGTGTAACGGTTTTTCTAGAAAAAAATCCCAAAGAAGCGCATTGTTTCGACCGCCCTAAGTAGACGTCCCCCCTTAAGGTAGTTCCTGAATAATCTACTAAATTACAGAATTCTTTCAAATTTGGAATTCAAGAAACCCTTGTACAAAGTTTAAAATCGATTTACCACATAGTTATCGAGATATTGTTAATTAAAGTTAATGGATTTTAACACAGTGAAATATGGCGAAATCAAACAAAGAGGGTTATAGTTTCAGTTTTTCTTCTGAAACAGGAAAACCATATTTAAGAAATGTACCAAAATTGGCACAAAAGTACATTGAAATGTTAGGAAATGAATTTATGAATTTCTGCAAAACTGACCACATAGTTTCTTCGTAAATGCCCATGAAAAAATAGGTTTACGTCCAAATTTTTGAGCAGTGAATGTGGCAACGTCGCACAATCGATATGTTTAGACATTTAAATAGCGAACGAAGATTCAGATTCATATGAACTTTTTTTCTGATATTTTGGTTATAAAAGACGCTCCGAATGAATGCGGCGTTGTCAAATCTGCTGCTCCAATTCACTACGCTAATCAATTTAATGTTCCATTTTCGTACCTATTCCTGCTTCTTTCCTTCTCTTTTCGACTGCGATCGTCAGAGTCTGATCGGTATGGATGGAGACCGTTCAGCGTGGCAGCAAGGCGGAGGGGCTCCCGGCTGCTCGTGAGTCGCCAGTTAGTCAGCCCTGTAAAATTTATATTAACATTGAACTTTTTAATATATATATATATATATATATATATATATATATATATGTACATGATGTTAAAAATTATTATTATTTCCATAGTATGATATTACTGCATATATATATATATATATATATATATATACATGATGTTAAAAATTATTATTATTTCCATAGTATGATATTACTGCATATTTATCGTTTATTATCCAACTCTAATTTGATTAGCATAGTTGGTTAGAAACTACTTTAACTGTACCAAAGAGGAGATGTAATAAGAGGCGTTACTCCGGGCGGTACCTTTGAAGTCCTTACTTAACCTTGGCATTTAAATTGGTTGTCTAGTGATTTCCCTAGTTTATTTCTGTCCTTGTTGAGTGACGCCTCTTATTATATCATCTCTTTGACTGTACTCCACTACTCCCTGAACGCACCGGGGTTAATTTTTCTTTTCCGCAGCCAAATGCCAGTCCGACGCCATCTTAATCCAGGACATTATTGCGCCCTCACATTTTTTTTATGTCGGCCACCTTGGCTTTTTCTGCGGCATCTTAAACAAGAATTTCCATAAGATATTACATTGAATTCTATATTAATCAATATTAACTATAGTGAAATTTAGGTGATAATTACATATAACTGCTGACGCTAATTGCAAGTTGGCGAAGGCCTCCTTGCTCCTCCCCCCGGGCCAACTGTATTTCATGGTGACATGATTTGTTAAAACGGATCCTAAGACCCGTTTCACAAAATTGTATGCGTCTGAACCCCCAAAACTTGCAAATTCGTTCACTTATAATTAAAAAATTATCAAACATTAATGAATTAAGTACAATTTTGTATCAAAGAAATAACGAAAATAAATTCTATTATTGTAGCCTTTTGGATTGCAAAGAATATGGATATTTCTGGACAGACAAGATTTATTCGGATTAGGAAGGAATACATGGTTTGATTGACAGGATGGGGCTACACATTTCGAAGGTCAGACGTTGCGTCTCGATGTATTTATACAATTTTCAAAGATACTATTGTGCAAACGGCACTTGACTTTACTCTAATGAGGCATCCAGGAGTTACTCTGTACTCTCCCGTTCGATTGGTGTCCAGGTATTGTCGCCGAACTCTCCATATCGAACAGGCCTCCAGGAATATTCTCCCGTACTCTCCTCTCTCAACGATTGGGTATTTAAGAAGGGGGCTTTGTACGTTTGCGACTCTACTCTACTGAGGCGTCCAGGAGATACTCTGTACTCTCCCGTTCGGTTGGCGTCCAGGTATTGTCGCCGAACTCTCCATACCGAACAGGCGTCCAGGCATATTCTCCCGTACTCTCCTCTCTTTTCTAATGAGATGCTCTGTACTCTCTCGACCGATAGGCGTCCAGGTATTATCGCCGTACTCTCCATATCGGTCGAGCGTCCAGGAACAGACTCTAGTGCCTAGTCCCTCCAGCAGGCGTCCAGATATTATCGCCGAACTCTCCTGCCGGAGTCCCTAAGCTGTCTGAGAGCGGCCGTGAGTCGTACCTCGTCCTCTCTCTCAGAACAGCGAAGAAGAAAATGCCATTGCGGGCCTCTAATTTATACCCAATCGTTGCTATCCGCGGCCGCAGAAATCAACAGATGCGTTGTTAAGTGCGAGCCTCGCGAGACGCGGTCCCGCGCCTGCACGTCTCTCCTTACGGGCGGCCTACAAGCGTGTTCTCGAAACGTCTCAATGGTCAGCGTTTCTCAAACTTCCTTTTCTGCATGCTACATTATATCCACAATTTTGTCGTCATATCTATGATGATATTTTACTTACAGCATCTTGGAAATTGCTCTGCTCTTTTAAAATTTCCTCCAATTCTTTCAATTGTTCCATTGAATTCAATGGAAATTGTAAATAATTAAATTTATTGAAAAACGATTTTTTTTCCTCCGGCACTGGTGCTGTTGGTTTGTTGATTTGGCGTTCAAGGGCTTTCACCCGCTCCATGGTTTCCAAGAGCATTGTCCGTAGCAATTGATTTTGTGCGATTGTCGTGTCGCTCTTGTTTAGTAATGTTTTTAAATCGCCGTCAGTAGCGTTGCTGTTGTTAGCATATTTACACACCTGATCGTGTGACTGGTTTCCTCATTTTTGGAGGTGGGGGTAACAGTTGAGTCTTGAATCATCCGAGGAATCTGGGACATCCGCGGCGTGTGGTCAGGCCCAGACTCCTCACTGCTTGAATACCTTTTTGGTATGATCTTCTGCTTCGTTACCTCCACGTCCGACTGAAGATCGCTGGTTTCTTCAGCTTTTCGTGCCTTTGTCGTCGCCGTGGCATAATACTCTGGATGAACACATTAGTAATTAATGGGTATAATAATTAGTCACTAATTAGTACTATAATTAATAAGTAAATATAATAATAATTTCAACGTACAACAGATTCCACCGGGAAAGACCGATACGGCGAGCTTCTCCCACGATTCATCACGCAGCTCGCAATTCTTGATTACCACTGTCATACGGCTGGGTTTGTACGGTGGCCAATAACAAACTCCTCCTCCTACCACCCAATCAGAGGGTACTTCAGACACCGATTCATCGGCAATGAATTCGACGATGACCCAACCCGTATGCGCCATTTCTAATCCTGTATACACAAGTATTCGTGAAACAAAACATGTTAAAAAGGTTCTGGGTTCTGGCATGTAAAGTGCTGGAAACTGATCTTTTTAAAATGTGGAGTACATAATTTATTGTTCGATGTGAAATTTGATGTGATACAGCCCACTCTGCCAATGAAGAAGCTGAATTAGGACTACTCAATTCAGTTGAAAATTCTTGAGAAGTCTGTGAATTTTCGAAGGAGGCAATATCTTCTAAACTCGGAGAAAATTCTACATTACTTGCGGTGATATTGGAAGAAGATTGCGAATTTGTGCCAGGTGAAACATATAAGTATATTTAAGTATATTGGTAATGAGAAGATAAGGACAAGATGTTGAATGTGAAAATGATTGTGAACTAGTTCCAGGTTAAACATCACTAGTGGGGTACTAAAAAAATGGATTGCAGATGTTAAATGCGGAGAACTAGCATCTAATGATGTTCTGGCTTCCTGAACGGAACGATTATGTGATCTTGTTAGCACGCATATAGTACTTATTCAATTTCAATTTGCCAGTCATTATTAAAGTAATGAAGAAAATAGAAATAGACTGACTGTAATGTAGAAAAAACAAAATGCAACACTGGTTTCAGAAATATAGAGATATAGAACTTACCTACCGAATATATATATGTATTCCACACCAAACGCCAAGGAAACACTCTAAGCACACTAATTTTAAATACGTAGACTACTAATAAAAAAAACACAATAAAAATACTATAAAAAATACGACAAAAACACCTTAAAAATACGATAAGACTCGTGTCTTATCGTATTTTTAAGGTGTTTTTGTCGTATTTTTATCGTTAAAAATACGATAAAACACGATAAAAATGCGATAGAAATACGATAGAAATACAAGAAAAACACGATGAAATACACTATAACTAACAAGGAAACATATCGAAACCGAAAATTCTGATTTTAATGAAACTCCGTACGATTGTAGAGCATGTCGGAGTATGTAAGAAACGATTTTTTTTCTGCGGAAAAACACTCTGAGGGGGTGAAATCAGCCCCCAAATTTTCAGCGGTTTTTCGTTTTTCGAGTATAACTTTGTAACGGTGCGAGGTAAAAGAAAACCGTAAATGCACAAAATGTTCAGTGTTTGATGCCGTATAACGCGCTGCAAAAGAAATGTTTGTACGTCCAACAATTTATAAATAAATTAAAATTTTCGTTATTTTACATATAATTTCTAACCGTGAGGGTTGGGGACGATCTTTTTCCGTGTAAAAGTTATAATTCGCAATGGTTTACTAAAATGTGAAAGGAAAAAATTTTGGTTCATTTGTTTATTTGTTTACAAAAATTTTCCGCCTTTGTCCATATTACTACCATCTGCCACTTGACAATCGAGGATTTCGATGAAACTTGGTATACAAGCACATCATTTGGGACTATTCGACAAGTATTTGTCTTTATTGGCGGAAATTCATGTTTACAGGGTGAAACTACTCCCTCAAGGTTTAGGGGTGGGAACTTTCTAAAGCGTATAACGGAAAAAGTAATAGACATAGAAAGAAATGTTAAATACAAAAATTACTTGAATTTTTATGAGGAATAATATAACGG
Source organism: Andrena hattorfiana (assembly GCA_944738655.2). Lineage (NCBI taxonomy): Eukaryota > Metazoa > Arthropoda > Insecta > Hymenoptera > Andrenidae > Andrena > Andrena hattorfiana. Next base: position 14,916,343 of record OX122890.1, on the reverse strand, counting down.
AAGTGCAACGGGAACGAAATCCTAGGTGGCGTCACAGTAGCCGTAAAATGTATAAAGTACGCGTAAAATGTATTTCCAAACAGTAGTTGCACTCCAGGTGTGTCGTTTTCATTTTTTTTTTTTGTATTTATGGGAACAATGTGTCAACGTTGAGATTGTGCTCGATTAGGAAAATCCAAAATGCAAAGCATTGTCAAGACACATTCCAGCCGACGTTAGGTCGAAAGTAACATTCAAAATCTGGTCGGAACGTAACAGAATGTAGAGACAAATAGGTATGCAATCAAAAGTGCTACAAACGAATTTACGGCATCAACGAGGGTATCTCTAACAATGTCTTTACATACGTGAATGATTCTCGAAGACAGTATAATGTTATACTTCTATGAAGAATGTGCGTGGTAGTGAAGGGCTTCGAAGAAATGATGAAAGCATAAGAACTTGTCGTACCATGCACAACGAATAACAGCTGGCGCTCCACAGATTGCACATTTAGGTGGATCTATGTTTTCTTGATTTTTAAAAGCAATATCCACAGGATGTTCAAACGTCGATTTACAATTAGTAGGTATGTACCCACTTTTGTACCATCCATACCTGAACAAGGCATTGTATCTTGGTGCAGACAATTGATTGTGAGTTAGTGATTGTAGTTTTATTATATTGTTACGCAAATGCAAATTAACGTCTATGTTTAAAAGGGGTACTATATCTGAAAATTTTCTCACGATGCCTTTCCATACCCGAAATCCGTATACGTCAAGCGGTTGTATCATACCGGTTGTTTTCTTTGGAATAGTGTAAATGGCGACTTGTTTATTGTTGGGAACAAGTTCCAACAGAGAAGCTGGACAGTGCCCAGTCCAGGAATCTAACAGAAGAGCACTTGAGGTCTGTGTATTAGGTAAGTATACATTAGTAAGCCATTCATGAAATAATTGTGTGCTTAATTTTCCTGATTTTGATGCCTGTATATGTACGTTTGGAGCATTAAATAATGTTTTATTCACTTGAGGACCAAACGTTCCACTTGATTCTTTCAGCACGATTAGAAGGGGAGACATGAGTTTCCCAGCTGCAGAGATTACGGGTAATGTGGTATAGCTATGTGTCATTGCTGAAAGGGACTGAACAACTTTTTCCACCTTTTTCGTGCCTTCAACTGCTAACGTACGACCAGAATGCAATTCAAGGTTGAAATTGCTTTCGTCCGCGTTATACACATGTTCCAGGCCGACAATGTCAATTACACTTTTGATTGTGTTAACAAACTCTGGAGCACTGTTTTCCAAAGTTGCAGCGTCCGCCGCGTAAGAGCGGGTAATGAACTTATTTATCTTCCGAGATACAATATTATAATGTCTTTTTAAAATTTAATATCCACATTGGAGAGGCTTTAAAATTTTGAAGAGAAACCGCTATATTTGCTTCCAACGCCCCTTGTCCAAGGAAACGTTGGACGCGAGGGGCTAGATGTACAACGACTTTTATAATCGCCCTTTTTAACATGCGACTGAAGGGAAATGAAGAATTCTCTTCATTGAATGACGAGATTAAACTTAATATGTATATTACTGCCACTTGATAACCTTCCGAATCCTCCTCATATTCTGGCATGAATGGATTTTTTATCCTTTTAGATTGTATCAATGAGAACGATAGAACTCTGGCGGTGGATGATGCTCACGAAATCTAAAAATTATCCCTCGATGTGAATTGGTTGAACGCTGATATGCTCTGCTGGAATGTTTGAATTCTATTTGACTTAAAATACGAACAAATACAAATGGGTAATTTATGTATCGTGTGAAAGGAAGAAAGTCTGCTTGGAATTTCAGATACAGTACGCACTCATTACCAGCCCGACGAACGGGGTTGGCGGCGGGTTCACAGCGCGTTGTGGGCACTATTCCGCGCGGCCAATGGCGCGAGTGAGAAAACTCAAGAGGAAACGAAAGAGCCTCTCGCTCGTTACCGGGTTCCCCCACTCTCGACCAAAGGATTCCAAGAAATGGTGGGGATACTCGCCGGGCTTTCAACACATGGTAGAAACGGGCTGGTAACGAGTGCGTACTGTAATTTCAATTACAGTCACCGTGTGGCGACTCACATTTGCGCGAACAATTTTTTCACAGTCCCAGCTCGGTACTTTGTAGAGAGATAGTGACTAAATAGAACTTCTCGAGTGTACCGCCCTGACTAGGAACACTCTTCAGTTGATGATGGATCGCGCAGATTTTTTTATATAGATCGAAAGTATATGTCACAACGGTCACAAAAATGTAAATTAAAGATGCTCCCAAAAGTTGGTCTGACCTTGAAAAATCAACAAAGGTGGAACAGGAGAAAGAAGAAAAATGAGGGAAAGGGAATGACAAAATCGTCTGTTGAAATTTAATCATCTCTATTATATGAAAATACATTATATTAAATGAATGATAATAGATTAATGGTAGACAACAATTAGAAAAAATTAATGATAATAAATAAAATTAATGATAATACTACATGGTGTCCCACGGTAGACTGGACAGCGGGATATCTCGTAACGTATTGGAGGTAAAGAAATAAAAAATATATAGAATTGCATGGTTCGAGGGGGCCAATTTATTAGCTCGAACGATTTTTTTTTCGATTATTATTTTAAAAGATACGATGGTCAAGTTCGGTTTTTTAAATGGAACTATTTTTTTTGAAGAGACGGTTTGATAGTTCGTTCCAAGACAAATTCAATACGCTTTAATGTATACACTTTATTTCCACTGGCTTTTGAGATATTGCGCTTGCAAACTTACTGATTTTCCCTGGAAGAAAACCCGCTGGAATAGCAAGGACCGGGGACGGTCTTGCTGGCGCCACGGAATACGTTAAAGTGCCTCGCGCTTTGACAAGTCTGGAGAGACCTTAGCTCGACTTGGTCCCTTTGCAAAACAACCTCGTGCTGCTCCCGTGGCGAGGACAACGCCCCGCATTGCCTCACCGAATTTGATGGCTTTCGACCCTCGAAGGGTTTGGAATATCATTAAGAAGTGAGAAATGTTCAGGATTTCAAATGTTTGCTTCTATTCTTCATCGTATTGAAGGGGAAGTGACGCCAATGGATTCCTGGCGTTCCATCGATTAAAATCATACCAAATATCATGCAAATCGGACTACCTTGGCACAAGCTATTTGTATTTCTTTGGAAAAGTTGTCCGATTTACACGACATTTGGCATTGTTTTCATCGGAAAAACGCAAGGAACCCATCGGTGACACTTCCATATCGATACGATAAAGAATAAAGAATTATTTTATTTCTGAAACAGGTATGAATTCTCGGCCGACCACGACAAATCGAGGTCGGTGCTCCGCTGTCGAGGGTGAAAATGTGAAATATCCATTTCAGCGTATTAAGAAATTCTTTATTCTTATTGGTTTATTTTTTCATAAATTGAGAAATTAAATTTTTATTTTAATATTTGTTAGTTTTGCAGACTATCTTCTATTTATCGTGATTATTATCTTCTATTTTTTGTGATTTATTTGATTTCACGTGCTTGGCGTAATTTTTTTACTTTTTTTAATTTTTTTATGGGGATTAGACCGTCGCACATAGGTGATCTAGGTAAAGAAGACGTAGACGCCCTAGCCAAAAAAGTGACACTACTAGAGCCAAATACCAATATACGTATACCGTTTACAGACTTTCGCGAACAATACAAACTCAATGCTTACCTAGAGACCAAAAGACGCAATGAAGAGCAAGGCCTAATGAAAGGAAGAGGATATTTCTAACTATACAACACCAGTAAAAGCAAACCTTGGTATAACAGCCTTAACCTGCCCAGAAGAGTTATAACGACTATTAACCGCTTCAGATTGAACCATTATAACCTTGCAGCTTCTCTAGGACGTATAGAAATCATAAATTACACAAAATACGCCAGTGAATACGATATACAAGACCTCAATCACGTTATTTGGCAATGCCAAATATTGTAAGTCCGGGAGAGTTCGACCACCTTTTGGAAAAGAAATTGTAGCATCGTTGTTTTTCACATTTTTGTCGTTTTGTGCAAATTAAAGCCAAGCCCAAGCAATTTAGGGTACCTATATATACATTATAATGTGCGGTAATTTCAAATATTTATTTTCATTTTCAACCAAAAACATTGGCACTGCAACTGGTCGGTCTCACCCGCACGTCGGGGCTAGACCGTCCACCCACTACGGGTGAGACCGATCTTGAAAAATAACAAAAAGTGTAGCTTACAAAAAGTATAATACACGAAGAACTTAATTAATGTTAATTCTTCTTCAGTTTTCCATGTAAATCGCAAACATTCTTGTACTTGGAGCATCTAGTATCATGAAACCAACGGGTTCAGTGCACACATTTAATCCAATCGTCGCTTTTCGAAATTTCGAAATAGTTTTCTCCGCATCCCACGCATTCGTTTTCGTCCCAGTCTTTTAACGACATATTACTATCTTGTAGAATACAATTTTCGCTCCCTGAATCTGAAGATGGGTTTACAGTAACAAAACCACATGTAGGTAGTGTTTAGAAAACATTTCCATGTCAGTTACAAGAATAAGAAATAAAAAATACGAGCATGCTACCTATGTCCCCATCGACATCCCACAACTTTTGTCTGAAATAATTTTTCGTACCATACATATCTTTCGAGATAATTACACTTTTTCAGATATAACGGACACATTGTATATTTAACTAATGTAGTCGAACTGTCCCGCATTAATGTGGTCGGACTATTCCATAATCAAGGGAGTGATCGACTACCTTGACAAAATAAATTAAAAACGAATAGTAGTTTTATACATATTATATCCCTCAATAACGGAATAGTGTAAATAAACTTTCCTGTCTTTCAAATATCACTAGCACTGTAACTTGGTCTAAAAACTTCCAGATTCGAATAAAATCTCAAGTGTTTCCTATAATTTAAATATGGATTTGTGACAATGCTCAATGCAAGATCAACAACAAGCGCATTCATTTCTTTTGTGTCAATGAGACACAGTGCCCTATCTTGCGTCAGAATTAAAATATCAACACTGGCCGGACTCTCCCGGTGATCGAACTATACCGGACTTACCCTATATGAATCCCACAGAGAAAACATGATTAAAAAACTAAAGAAATATAACCAGTACCCACTATACGATATTAAAATATTTCTCGCTACTCTGGACATACAGGCGTTGCAAATAATATGCGACTTCTTCCAAAAAGTATGTAACAAATGTGCAAATCATGTACCGCTGTATAAACCCCTTAGTGGTTTAAGTAAGCTTAAAAAAAAATATATATATATATATATATATTCGGCAAAAAATAGTGTGATCTGTCGATCAGTCTTCGCAATGACATGTTTAGACTGTCTCGCTGGTCAAGGTATGAAAGAAACAGTGTTCGCTCGTTGCAGTCATTGTGAAAATTATTATTGTTTCAATCAATTTTTTAAACCTCCTTATTGACAAGATTATCATAAATGTAATGGTTACTTACCCACTGTTGCGATTTCAAAAGTATTATCATTAATTTGATTTATTATTATTAACTTTTTTTAATTGTTATCTGTCATTAATCTATTATCATTCATTTAATATAATGTATTTTCATATAATAGAGATAATTAAATTTCAACAGACGGTTTTGTCATTCTCTTTCCCTCATTTTTCTTCTTTCCCCAGTCCCACCTTTGTTGAATTTTCAAGGTCAGACCAGCTTTTGGGAGCATCTTTAATTTACATTTTTGGACCGTTATGACACATACTTTCGAACTATATAAAAAATTCTGCGCGATTCCATCATCAACTGAATAGTGTACCTAGTGAGTGTACAAGCCACTAAATGTATTCACTGTTGTCACTTATTACGTTTCACGACACCCTAGGGTCTCGACGCACTAATATGCAAAAAGGATGTTGAGCACCTTTCTGGAGTCCCAATTTGTCGCCAAGACGCTCAAGGCATTTAAGTGACTTTGTCCCAATTGCTTTTGCGACATCACTATATCTCTACATATGTAGATATAGATATCACAAACTCTAATAGGGTGGGTCATGAGTTGTTGTCCCAATTTATAAAGCTATGCTTAGTTTAATTGTTCTTTAAAAATTTAATTTAACAATAAAAATCATTGCGTCCTATGGTCTTAAATCATTTTTCCTCCACTTGTGTGATGCCCCTTGGACTATGATGGCACGGGCACGAATTCATGACACATCTTTGTAGTTATATGAAAATAGCAGTTGCGCTGAGAAAGTATTTACCACAGGAACCCAAAAAGATATGAACAGAAATACCACCAGTGCGTTCCTGAAGACACGGTCGTTAAAAGGCTGAAGGGGCCACACGCCGACTACTGAGCTGAAACGCTTCGACACCGAATACGCGCTTTGATCGAAGAAATCCATATCTCGACACTCAATGGACGGTCGTTTGTTCTTTGCACGACTGCCAGAGGCACGGGGGAAACGTTATATACCTACACTGATACATTATTCATGACACACAAAGTGCATAATGAACTCGGTTGTACTTCTCGTTTGAGTATGTTTGCACGAGTAATGCCAGCTAAAGAGAATAAGTACACGGCGCAGAATGATTCTGAAATAATTAATGAGTGATATTGCGGTAGTTCGTCTCCACCGCCACTTTTATGGTGATGGAAGGAAATGTATATCGATTGAACGGCAATGGCAGTGCAGGACATTATCCTTATCGTACCGCATGGTGCACTTATTTAGGAGTGCGGTCATTGGTGAAACAGGTGGTGGATATGAAAATTCTTCACGACCCGGCATTCAAGTCGTGTGTGCAGACTATGGTATGACGTTTAGGATGTGCGGTAGACGAGCTGCGTGTTCGGTTCTCTGATTCTGGCGAGCGAAAGAAGCAGAAGAAGAAGAATATGAACGTGACCATCTCACTGGTATCCTTTTGTGAAAAACTGCTCGTCAGCTGCTGTAATGGTTGCTTCTTTGAGAAACTGTATCATTGCTATGAGAGTTTCATTTCATACGTTTCACTTGTATATTGAGTAACGTTCCACTGTCATCGTCGTTTCACTAATTATCATCATCTCGTTGACGTCCTTTAGTCAGAAGATCTGCTTGGAGATATAGAATAATACATATGTAATCCAATTTCCCTCATAGATTCTGGTTAATTTTGATAATTTAATTTAATTTGGTTTCAAAGACACGGTGCTAGGGTTGTTTCAGTACTCGAAAAGGCGAGAGGCTGGAAAGACCCGAGTAGCTCGAATTGTTTCGAGGCATTCGTTTTTATCGAGCTCTCGAATCAGTTTGGAAACGGAGTCCCGGCTCGGTTCGAACTTGAAGCTTGTCGAATAATCGAGCTTTCCTGCTGCCCTACACAATGCAAAAGAAAGGGTCAAATGTCTCCAGGAACTACATTGAATAATTTGTATTTCATTTCAGTTTATAAAATTGGTTGAATCGTGGGGTGTGGACTATGATATTGCTATCGATTGTATACCACCCTTGTTTACCACGGGAGTGGTAATGGCCAAGTATTTCAACGGTGTGTTTCACGTACGCAAGGTAAGCTGGCGATCAAGGTTCTGGAACTTGAATTTAAGTCGGCTGGTTTAGGCGGAAAGTGACTGACCAGTTTTAATAATGTAATAAACTTCAATAAGACGAAAAAGCCAAAATTCTTATTGATGTAAAATTGGATCTCCAAGTGAGCACGATGACGGCGCGTAGTATGATGAAACGCACAAAGCAAATATGCGCCTGCTGATTGCAATATCAGGGGATGCTATACAACATTTGACTGTGGAAGGAATATTAAATTACTAGAGTCATTCTGTCTGTTTTGATACTAGATCGCATATAATGCGTGTTTATTGCAATGAAAATTGTTTACGATTCGCTTTGTGTTGCAGCTAACAGAGGTGTGTCATATGATTAGAAGCGATTCTAAACGATTGAAGGATCTTCCACAGTTCGAGGTTTTCCAGTTTTACGCTCTGGAAGGAAGGAAATTCGTGGTGACCTTCACAGGTAAATGGACCAGTTTAAATTTTATTATTCCTTCTGTGATGGGCGAAGTGGTGTCAGTTGTTGCGCATCCAACTACACATGGATAAATGTCTGAGGAGTCTCTTGCCATCTTTCGTCTCTCGGGCGTGTGAAGTTTGACATTGGGAGTGATGGGTTCGAATACGTCGCCAGTATTTTTGTTCCAATGACTAATACTAGATTTTTAACAAATCATACTTTGAAACATTGTATGCAGTGACCCCTATGAAAACGTATTTAACTTTAACCAAACATTAAGTGAAATTTTTGTATATGTAATTATTAAATTAATTCATATACATTCTTTGTTATTTATTAGTTTGATGTATTTATTGTTTGGCATATTCCCGTCTTATTTTCGACATTCTATTTCAGTTTCCCTCAGCTTGCTACTGCTGATATACCTAGCACTTCCAACCGCGTTAATCGTACACGACATTCTAACGAAGAACGAGTCGGAGGAGAAGTACGTGATGTACCAAGGGGATTATTACATCATAGATATACATGAGCACTACTATATCCACACGGTTCACAGTTATATAGCGTCTATAACGCTGATAATTCTTATATGCTCGCTGGACTCGATGTTCATTATTTTTATACAACATGCCTGCGCGATGTTTGCAGTCACTGGGTAAAACATTTTACATTTCCTTCTAATCGGGCGTAATTCTGCTTGTATAATGTTAATATATAAAGCAGAAAGCTTCTATATGTTCGTGTGTTTGCCTGTCGCCTAAAAATTTTCGAATGATAAACTCTGGAATCACGAAATATGCCTCAGCTCATTATCTCTGACTAATCCAGATGAGTGTGACCATTTTCACAAAAATAAAACTAAAAAAAAATTTTTTTATAAAATCAGAATCTAAACTTTTGGTGAAGCCGAATAGTAAAGCTAGTGATCAATAAGTAAGAATAACAAATGGTTCTATACGACGCTTAACATCATTACTTTCAAAATCATCAATATTATCATTTGTGTTGAAATTTCATGTTTGACATATGTATGAAATTTCGTCCACCAACCTTTCTTTAATGGCTGAGCAAGACGAGGAACTTTTTGCAATATGGGTGTCATATGTGCACACACACCTGATTCCCTTTAAATTTCGTCTACGTATCGATCTCAGCTTGGGTTTTACGCAATACATATGAATCTAATTAAAAGAAATACAGAACGAAGACGTTTATTTTCTTTACAGACATAGAATAAAAACGGTGCACATTTTGGATATGAATACAGCGATGGTCGGAGTCAATGAAACGGAGTACCCAAATTTTGAGCACGCGCAAGAACAAATGTACGCGAAACTTGTATTATGCGTTAAAGAACATCAAAGAGCTATAGAGTAAGTGTACCGCTGCATGGCTTTCCATCATTACTGCGAGTGTATAATTGCGCGACATTTCGGTGATGTATTGGGATTGGCGGTCGTGACGTCACCAAACAAAGATAACCAGATAGAGTAGGTTCGTTGTAGTCTGCAATACTAATTTTATTAAAGTAATAATAATGAAGCCTCCTATAAATGACATGTGTGATTTTACAAATTCAATACCTTCATGCTGCAATTTTGTTAAAGGTGAAAGAATTTTAAATACAGATCATATAATATTTTGCGCCACGAAAAGTGTCAACAATAACTATTTATTTAATTACATTTTATTTGCAAACGTCGAATTTAAAAGAGATTACTGGATCGATTTCTGCTGCTGAGAAAATCTTACATGTAAAATGTTTTTACAAAGCTGGATTAAGATAAGTAATATAAATACAGTGTGGCTGTTTTCTTGCACTTAACAAGAAAAGAAATGAATAAAGTTCGTTTTACTGGAAACAAGAGTTCAGCTTTGTACAAGCATATGATCTTAGCTATCAAGCATATTGATTTCATTTATGTTTAAAATACTTAGATATTATGTACACCGTTTTTATAATTGATTTTTGAATATTTAGATATTTTTTACAATTAATTCTTAAACACTGTATCGATTTAGTACAATTGATTTGTACAAAAGAATTATAAGATTTTTATAAGATTTTAATTTTAATTTACTTTATATACAATTATTTTGATTTTTTTAAAAAATTGTATTTAAGTACAATTGTACTTAAAAATTGTATTTACTTAAATACTTGTAGAGCACACTATATGTATACGATAATTTAATTGTGTAACCATTTTTTAAATGAATTTATTAGACCTGCGAGGCATAAACCTTTAATTTCAGAATAGGATAATAATATTTTAGTAATAAATAATAATTTTGAAATAGGATCTACCTTAGGGGAAACAAGTGCTCTACAGAATTTTTTATAGTTACTGAAAGTAGATACTAAGTAAATTGATTATAAAAGAAAAATTTATACGCAAAAATTTTACCACAAACAAGATAAATTGTAAATTTTAAATTAATTATTTACACATTTTCTATATGCAACCGCAGCCAGCGACCTACTCTTTCAGGTTCTGATTTTCGTCACCAGGTAGCGTATCGCTGTTTAGCCAATCCCAATAGTGGATGATGAATGTTTCATAAAGATATGTAAGGGGGGGTAGATCGGGAGAAATACTTCCTTTCCAGGGAATACACCGACTGACTTCTAACGAATCATTCCAAATGGTTACCCTCATTTAGCACAGAGCTCCTGCACAGTGATAAGATGTACTTTGCAGAATTCGTTAGCGAAGTTACATAGTCAGATTACGTGACGTACACTGCATTCCACTTTAGAGCGGACTTGTTTCGCGTAGGAATATCCTGTTGGTTGGTAGGAAACCGGCAGAGAAACTGTTACGATCAATCGCAAAAGTGCTGCGACCAATCGCAAAAGTGCTATTAAATTAGAAGGGGCGTAGGTCCGCTCTTATATGGAATGGAGTGTAGTTTAGGATGATATATTTTCCGAAAGACACTAACTATAGGGTAAATCCGGGAGACGCGGTCGGGCCGGAAAGTTGGTCGAGTCGCTATATTTCAGGTTCTATACAGTGATGCCAGATCGGGGACGGGTTCCCTCGAAAGTTTCCCCCACCTCGCATGCACACTATGCACCAATCACGTGCGTGTAGATCACATACGCGACTCCTGCATAGTGTGCATGCGAGGTGGGGGAAATTCTCGAGGAAACCCGTCCCCGATCTGGTATCACTGGTTCTATACGTAAAAACGCGTTAAAGTGCAGACCATTCCTTCTCTAGAAGCCAAACAATTGAATGAATAGCGTCACTTCGGTTCCTTCTGTGTTTTTCTAGATTTACAGGCTATAAAAGGTAAACTGAGGTTACATTTAACCTCTTTTGTCAAACAACGGTGTACAGAATCGTATTTAAAATATACTTCAAAGTTTATTTTTGTTTAATGTTTGGGATAATAAGATAGTAGAGATATTGAGGGACAATGCAGTCGAAGTATGTGGCCATATTAACTCTTCCTCTCAAAACTAACGAGAAGACCATCTCTTGCTGTAGAAAGGTGAGATGGTCGAGTTATGATTTTTTTATTATTTTTATTTATATTTTTATTTTTTATCGTTATTTTACTATTATTATTGTTTATTTAGTTTATTTATTCACTTTTGTATTCATTTGCCTTGCTAATCGCCGGTAGGTAGTTCACTTTTTCTTTGATATATTCTTTACTTTTTTAGCGTACACAAATTAAATATCAATGAATCTGTAGTTGTATTTACTCATAAATAATTTTGCTTTCTTCTTTGTTATTTTTCCATGAATAATTATGTGAGCGGTCTTTGTCAACGACGAAAACCATTTCTCCCGTCACCTCCGGAGAGGTGGTCAGATGTCATGTCTTCAGTTTTCAACCCGATTCATAGTAAATATTGTCTTGAAGCAACTATCGACCAGTTCTTCTGAATCAGCATAAAATTTTGAACATATCAGATTCGTTCTGATAAAATAAGTAATATTTGTATTAGTTTTAGTAGCCATTTTATATTAGGTCGACCACGTCTCCCGGATTTACCCTATGCAAAATTTCAGTTATATCGGTCACTCGAATCTCGTGAACCTCGTGAGAGTTCAACGGCCAAAGAAGCTTCTATCAGTTAAGAGTTCGTATTTCTGTTCAGGTGCACGCGAATCGTACAATCAGCATTCTCAGTGACACTGTTTCTTCAAGTATCGATGAACATCCTAATCCTCAGTATTACTGGAATACAAGTAAGAGTTCAACATCATCCATGTTTGTTTTGTTTCGTCTATTAAGAGGGGAGGCCTACATAGAAGGGTCAAAACAGCATGCTTTTTTGGGAATTTTTTCTAAAAAAAAAAACCGATAAACTTTTATTATTAAACTTTAGTCTATTGGAAAGAGTACATCTTACGGATATTTCAGTTATTTTTGTGGTAAAAAGTATTGAAAGATTTGTGAGTTATAGGCGATGTCCAAGACGTCCTTATTTTAGGCGCTTTGCAGTGACATCCGTAACTCGGTGCAGGATCATCCAAAATTGAAAATTCGATTTTTTTTTATAGATAATATATGAAATTATCTAGGCGCTATCGGGCCAGATTTTGGAAAAATTATTTTGAGACAAAATGGCGGCTGTGCAAAGTTGAAACATCGATATTTGGCAAAAAGGTGCTTGTTTTTCCAGTGTAAAAAAAATCTAGGCAAAAAAAGGGAAAGCTCCCGACAACACTTAGGGTTTTAACCCTAAAATAAGCCTGTAAAGTCTCGAGTAAATCGGTTCAGTAATTTTCGAGTTATGTGTGTCACCGACTTTGAAAACATGATTTTAAAGAAAACGCGTTTAAAGTTTTGAGTCTGAGTGCTACGCCGAGGAATGTCTACCTATTTACATACGTATAACTTTGTCAATTTTGGTCGGATTAACTTGACACTTTCAGGGAATATTTTTAAGATGTATTTCAAGAAAATGTAAAATTCGAAAAATCGAGTTTTCGAAAATTTCTACGTAGGCCTCTCCCCTTAATGATTAAACATATAATTTTGTCTCGGGAAGTCCCCACTGGCAACGTATGTGCACCATAAGGCGTAAATTAAATGAATTGTGATTTATAAATGAATTGCTCATTCACGCACATTCTGAAACTGCCGAATTAGAACAGTGAACGCTAATTGACTTCTATCAGTTCAGTGCTTTCAGGATTGTTGGAATTTTTCAGGCTTTGCTGAAAATGTCTGATGGAAATATATCAGATATGTTAAGGCTGACAATCTGGATGATGGGACAGTATATTCATCTAGTTTTTATCCATTTTCCCGGGCAAAGACTGTCAAATTTCAGCGAGCAGGTGTATTACGACTCGTAAGAACACAATATGTTGTCCATTATTGAAAATACAGTAGTGTCTCCGTATGTGCTCGGTTTGGTGCACACGATACGTGCTTGTCGCTATCCCCACCACTTCTGTCTCACTCTTGTCCGGCGAAGGCAAGAGCGAGATGGAACGAGAGCGAGCGAGAGCCACTGAAAGCAAGCGAGGGCGGTACGAGACAGATGACGCGTTGATGTTTTGTCTCCCTCCGTCTTTCGGGCGCCGTGACACTCCGTCCTTTGCGTGCGCGATGAGCATGCGCGATGGTCGCAAGCACTTACGGTGAGCACGGGAACCGCTTCGCAAAATTTTGGCGCAGGCCCGGCTCAAGTCTTTTTTGCGCCCTAGGCAAACTTGTCAAATTGCGCCCTTTATTATAATACATTTACTTGAGATTATTTATGACTTTACTCTGCAAAATTAGGCGACTGCCTAGGGCGGAAAGTCGACAAGAGGTGCAAAATGATATTTTCATTACTGGTATTGTTGAAAATAAACTTTAAAATTAAATATTACAAGTTGTACTATAAGTGAATTAAACTACGAATAAAAATTCAGAGTAAGCTTGTCAATAATCTCAAATAAATGTATTATAATAAAGGGCGTAATTTAAAAAGTTCGCCTAGGGCTCAAAAAGACTCGTGCCGTGCCTGGCTATCTGACAGTCGCGCGCATGCGTCGAGCAGTCACGATTCCATCTGAGTGCTCGCACCCGTCGCGCACGAAAAGCGTTCCATCTCGCTCCCCCTTCGGCCAGAAAGAAGCGAGAAACGAACACTTGGAATTAGGGATCTGTTCACGATAGGAGCTCAACGCCGGTCCCGACCTGCGAGCACATACGGAGACAATACTGTAAATTGTTCTGCTTTACGTTCCAACCATTTGATATACACAGCGTTTAACACAGGGCGGTTATAAATTTTGAGTCGGCCAATGCACATCCAATCTAGTAAGGAAGTCTTAATAAGTCGAGATATGGACATTTAGTATGAAAGAACTGATTTGACTTGTATGATTTGTGAGCTTGCAATTCGTATCGATGGTGGATTGAGTGAGAGCAATTCACCTATCACCGTAATACTGTATTCCTGAAGTAAGCTCAGGATATACGTTTATTAAAACCTCCGCATTTGTTTGGATGAGCAGTACGATATTCAAAAATTGATAACCCTTTCCCTTTACTTTTGATGTATTTGCAGGTTGAAATGTTCGTGGCACAAATTTTGCCACAAATCGCGTGTTGTGTACCAGTTTTTCACTATGAATACATTAGTGCCATGTCAGCTGACCGCGTTGAAAGTGACAACGTTGAACCTGGAAACGTTACTGTCGGTACGTAACGCTTTCGTGCGAGTGAATAGATTCACACTTGAAATGTACACTTTCTGTACATTTTCAATGATTCAGTTACGGCTTTTATGTTCTCTGTCGTTAAAATATTGAAGACTTCAGGGGCATCGCCCTTTTCTTTCAGTTCACGCAGGCTGCCTTCTCGTATTTCACTGTTCTATCATCATCGTTATAATCTGTGTTAACAGAATAAACGTATCGCGCACGTTTGCAAATTTCGGGACTTTTAAACACTTAATTTTAATTATAACACTACCCAGCAATTTACAATAAATATGAGTGATTTAGCGTTGAAAGTTAGTATTGTTCTTACAAGTAAGCGTACAATTAAGCGATAGCGAAACTTAAGTTTATGCGTAAGCACGGCACAAGCGTTACTGGTCCAAAGCAGATAGCAGCAGATAGGGCGAGTACCTTTAAGCAAGTTCGCGATCTAGAGTAATTTTAAAGTTAAATTTGCTTGGTGAAATTTTATATTTTTTTTACCATTCTCCTTATTAAGGCATTTTTTCGGGTGATAAAAATGTTAATTTATCATATTTTTTAATTGAAATAAAAATATGTTATTTTTGTCCTAATTACCGTGCCCTGAAAATTGTCCGTATTACGGTGCCCTATTTTGAATAACGCTGTCGCGGTTAGGTTATATCTTCGGACTTTGAACTGTTCAAAACATTTTTTTTTCTCTACCAGAGGTGTTTTTATGTAATTTTAATATTACCTTTCATTACAAAAGCAAAACATACAAATACTAACAAAAAACCCCGCGCTTCGCTTCGGACATAAGAGATATTGAGGGACTCCAACTCTCTAGGAAAACACATTTCACTCCTTTTCACCCCCTTTGGGGATGGAATTTCCAAAAATCCTTACTTAATGGGTACCTATGGATCCTCGGCCACTCATTACCGCCGCGGTGTTATTTAGCAAGCTAGAATCGGCAAAAATCATTATTTAAAAAAGATAAAAAACGTTAGGACCTTCCTCTCGTCAAGACGAATAAAGTGATGTAACACACTTGTGGCTACATACCATATTTACTGAGAAACCGCATTTCAAAGTATGCAACTTCAATTTTATATAATAGTATAGATATAGATAAATTTCTGTTCACCCGTTCTGAGAAACGAAATGAAGGTTAGGTTTAGCAGTTACAGAGGGAGTCAGTGGGCACTGAGGGAGCATGGTAATAGGGACAAGCGTTAAATTCCTGCCCCTATTACTAGCTTCATTTTAAAAAATACGAAAACGTTAAAAAGTGCTCATTTCGCTATTTTTTCATAAAATTGGAACCTTTTATGATATAATTAACACATTACAGAAGTGCAAATCATGTTAGTTATCAATTTATTCACGTTTGTAAAATACGTGTTCCTTACCGTTTCGGGAAAGGATTTGGGTAAATCCATTGAAATCTTCATATTCATTTTTTAAATTTTTTTACTATGCTTTATTTGTTTAAAAATGCAATTTTCTCGTTTGTAACACATATGTTACTAGTTTAACTTACTTAAGAAAAATTCTTTCCGTATTTATTTATATGAGTTTTTTTGTACGACTTCTTTAAAGGCTCCCATACATGAGCGAGCCGCTCGCCGAACCGCTCGCCGAGTCGCTCGCGAACTGCAGGCTCGGCTCGCATCCTCGCTGGTGTGTGGGACCGACGAGCGATTAAACTGCTCGTTCACGAGCCGAGTATAAAGGCCCTGAAATGGGGACAGGGCACCGTAATCTGGACACGTACCCTAGTACGCGATCGCGAACAACCCAGGCAAAAAGCAAAGCGTACGTTTAGTGAAGCGTACTAGCGATCCCAGAGAGTGAAATCGGTGCTGATTTCCCGGTAACGAGCGGGTGCCCCTTCCATCGATCGCGGATGAATGGGAAGGAGTAGCGCAGCGTTGTGGCCCACAACCTGCAGCACTGTGGGGAAATGGGTTACGCTGGCAAACTATTCGTAGTGGTGGGGGAAGTTACACACGTCATGCATGCGCGTGATGACGCGGTGACGTCAAACCAATCACCGCCAAGGTGGGAAACTGTGGGAAACGAGTCGACGCAGTGATGCCAGAATCGTGAGACGCGGAACAAATGCTTACCCCCACTATGACCTACCGTTGTACAGTGGTTCCAAAGTGACTTTTTGTGCACAAAATTCCGTATCTCCGTCAATTCTCAACCGATTTTGGACTTTTTTCGCTCGTTTTGTCGGGGGTTAAATTTGCTAAAATATCAACTAGCTGAATTGTGACCAAAACGTGTTTTTTTCTATCTTTTTTTCTGACAAAGATGGATGAAAAGTTTAGTAGAATATATATATACCATTTACTTCATTTAAGAAGGAATCCGCCGACAGACAAGTTCAGACCTGTTCTGCGCATGTTGGCGCTCATTGGTGCCGAAACAAGTTACTATTGGCTATATCTCAACCAACGCTCCCTCGGAGTCAATGAGCTCATTCTACATGCGTGAAACGGGTACCTTCTTAAATGATAAGGAATATATATACTATGGCTATGAGATTCCCATAAGTCGGCCGTACAGCGGTTGAAGCGAATTGAAAGTGACATGTCAGCACCGCTACCGTTCGACCGATGTATTAAAAGAAATAGCGCGAAGTTTGAAAAGATGGTTTATAAAAGACTAAAAGAATAGTGTAATATAATATTGTTGCGAGCACCCTATGGATGGAATCTAAGGCCTGCTCTTCGGATCGATCGATCGGATTGCCTATCTGTCATTCGAGAAACAGACGCCATTGCAAGCAGACGTATTTGAGAACACCACATTTCCTTCGTATTAGACATTTATTGTTGTTGACCGTTCCTGTTCATGTTCTGTTACTCTTGTTGTACATTAAAGTTTCATTATGCTAAACTCGAAAAGTAACATTGGTGGCAGAAGTGGGATGCCCACTCGCGCTTCCGCGGCATCCCCGAAACCTTTCCCCGGACCGACGGACGACACCTCCCTACAGGAGCTGTTCACCAACCTCCAGCTAAGCACTGTGGGACAGAGGCAGCAACAGCGGAGGGACGACGAGGCCCGAAGGAGGGAGAAGGACACCGAGGACCGGCGGACACAGGCGGCCTCGGAGGCGTGCATGTCAAACCTGGAGGAACGCATCCAGGTTCCCGGCGAAACAGCGGAGATTTGAGAAACCCGAAGACCGGGCGGACGACCCGCCGCGGACGCCGAGGTGCTGGTTCTGCGGCAAGACGGGTCACCTTCAAAAAGACTGCTTCAAGGCCAAGAACGGCCAGGCAGGAGCAGCCCCTCTTAGGAAGCCCGACGAGGGAAACGTCAAGAGGACGGCGTAAGGGGGAGACACTGGACCTCGAGAAGTAGTCCCCCGGTCGTCAAGAGTGTGGCGATGCAGGAGGCGACTGTGCGTCAATGGAATCCGGTCGACGAGATTTACTTATGTGGAAAAATCAGTGGAAAACCTTGTAAGATTATCCTAGATACAGGATCTCCTATCAACCTTCTGGACAAAGAGCTGTGTGCGTCGAAGGATATCGCTCGAACAAGACTCGACATTCGCTCCATTACTGGAGAGAAAATGAAAGTGTTCGGTAAGAGGAGCCTGGAAGTCAGCGTTGGAGGACTTTCGAGCGTAGAAGACTTCTGCGTCGTCGACATGGTGGAAAAGTGCATCTTGGGAGCGGCGTTCCTGAAGAAGCACCGTTGCAGCATCGACCTATCCCGGAATGTACTGTGCCTTCCCGGCAAACCGGAGATACGCTTTGGTGAGCCGACCGCCGAGAAGAGGAAACAAGAAGAAAGGGAAACGGTCGTCCCACAGCATTTGGAAGAGCTGTATACACGCTGCTCGTCAGGTTTGGCAGAAAGACAGAAAAAGCTATTTGCTGAATTACTTCGCGAATTTCAGGACGTTTTCGTCACGGATTCGACTCAGATCGGGAACTGCGACCGGGTGAAGCACACCGTCGACACTAGGGATTGCCGCCCCACCAAACAGGCACCAGGGAGGTTGCCTCTACATTGACTAGCAGAAGTGGAAGAACTACTCAGGAAAATGTTGGCGCAGGGCGTAATCGAAGAATCACGGAGCCCGTGGTCTTCTCCGATCGTCCTTGTCAAGAAGAAGGACGGCACCGTAAGGTTCTGCGTGGATTTTCGACGCCTGAACGAGATAACGAAGAAGGACTCGTACCCTCTGCCCCGTATAGAGGATACTCTGGACGCTCTCACCGGATCTTCGTGGTTTTCAACCGTAGATCTACAGAGCGGATACTGGCAGATCTCTATGGACGAAAAGGATCGAGAGAAAACTGCGTTTTCAGTGGGGACAGGACTGTGGCAGTTCAAAGTGATGCCCTTTGGACTCTGCAACGCCCCTGCAACATTCGAGCGTCTGATGGAAGACGTACTTCGAGGCCTGACATGGAAAACCTGCTTGGTTTACTTGGACGACATCATCATCTACGGAAAGGACTTTGAACAGGAGCTCGAACGCCTTCGAACGGTGTTTTCGCGTCTACGTCAAGCCGGACTATTGATGAGCCCCAAGAAATGCTCCTTCTTCTGTCGGGAAGTGAAGTATCTGGGCCACATCGTCACAGAGAGCGGAGTCAAGACGGACCCGGAGAAGGTTAAAGCGATTTCGGAATGGCCACCACCGAAGAACGTGACGGAATTAAGAAGTTTCTTAGGATTATGTACCTACTATAGGAAATTTGTGAAGGATTTTTCCAGGATCGTCAAGCCCCTGCATCGCCTCACCGAGGCCAAACAAAATTTCCAATGGACCGAAGGATGTCAAGAAGTTTTTCAAGAATTAAAGAAGAGGCTAACCGGAACACCGGTGCTGGCCTATCCGGTGATGGACAAGGATTTCATCCTGGATACGGATGCCTCCGACCTCGCCATAGGCGGTGTCCTCTCGCAGGAACACGAAGGCCAAGAGCGGGTTGTAGCCTACTTCTCCAAAACCTTAGGTAAAGCCGAAAGAAACTACTGCGTGACTCGGAGGGAGTTACTAGCAGTGGTAAAGTCTATCGAGCATTTCCACCACTACCTCTACGGACGGAGATTTCTCGTGAGGACGGACCATGCAGCGCTCCGTTGGCTGCTGAGCTTCAAGAACCCCGAAGGACAAGTTGCCCGTTGGATTGAACGTTTACAAGAATACGACTTCGAGATTCGACACCGGGAAGGAAGAGCCCACGGAAACGCCGATGGACTTTCTAGAAGACCTTGCATCGAAGAAGATTGTAAGAAATGCGACCGACTGGATAAAAAGGAGACACAAGAGGAAATGCACTCTACGAAGAAGATTCACCGGATATTCTGTGACGAAAGGAAGAACGAATGGAAACGAAGCCAAGAAAAAGATGAAGAGATTGGCTTCATCTTGAAAAAGAAGGGGGACGGAGAGAAGCCCGCCTGGCTTTCTCCCCACAGCTGAAATATTACTGGTCAATCTGGGACTCGCTGGAAATTCATGAAGGTTTGCTTTTCAGGAAATGGGAGTCCCATGATGGTGCGACGACCTCAGGGCTTTTGGTAGTACCGCGCGAGAGGGTCGCAGAGGTACTGAGGGAATTCCATGATGCGCCAACAGCTGGACACTTCGGAGTAAACAAGACCTTGGCGAAGATCCGCCAACAGTTCTTCTGGTCCACGTGTCGACAGGACGTTCAAGAGTGGTGCCGGCGGTGTGAAACCTGTGCGGCGAAGAAGGGACCACGTCAAAGGGGAGCAGGGAACCTGAGAGTATACAACGTGGGAGCTCCGTTCGAGAGGCTTGCCCTGGACGTTGTGGGTCCGCTCCCGAGGTCTCAGGCCGGCAACAGGTTTATGTTGGTCGTGGCAGACTACTTTACCCGGTGGCCGGAAGTAATCGCGATGCCAGACCAGCGAGCTGTCACAGTGGCAAGAGCTCTTCTGCACAACGTGGTTTGTCGTCATGGTGTACCATTGGAGATACACACGGACCAGGGAAGAAATTTTGAATCCTCCGTGTTCAAGGAATTGATGAAGCTGTTGGGAATCAGGAAAACGCGAACAACTCCCCTACATCCTCAATCCGACGGGATGGTAGAACGTTTGAATAGAACATTGCTCCAATATCTCGCAATGTTTGTTTCAGAGCACCAGCGAGATTGGGACGAGTGGATTTCCATGTTCCTCCTCGCTTATAGATCAGCGCGACATAAGGCTACCCAACTAACGCCAGCGATGATCCTGTATGGTCAAGAACTTCGTTTACCCGCGCAACTTTGGAGAGGACTGCCTCCGGAAGTGGAACAAGACGAGGACGTCGAGCAGGGATACTCGGAATGGATCCGAGGAAAAATGAAGAGGATTCACGACTTTGTTCGACGCCGTCTGGATATCTACAGTTCGAAGATGAAGTCCTGGTACGATAGTCACATTAGGACGGTGGAGTTCCAGCCCGGAGAACGAGTGTGGTTATTCCAACCACGAAGAATGAAAGGGAAGTGCCCAAAACTGCAGTCCGACTGGGAAGGACCCTATACGGTGGTAAACAAGATCAACGACGTCGTCTACAGGATTCAACGCTCGCCTAGGAAGAAGTGCAAGGTGGTCCACGTACGACGCCTTGCGAAATATGAGGGACAATTGCAAGAGGAATGAAGACTTCCGAGAGAAGGGATGCAACATGCAGAGAAGACTCAAGAAAGAAGATTAGTTTAAGCTAATCCGGTGGACTGGGCTGCGGAGGTTGCCTTCGTAGTCCGGCCCCCACTCTTGAGTCTGTTACAGATACACGATACCCCACGACGAGGGACAAGGTGTCGGGGGACTGCTACCGCGGCTTGGATGCGGTCCCGAATTCCCCGAATGTGCTACAACAGCGCGGCGGTCCGCAGCGGGGTGCGGACATACGTGGAACCACCCCGCTACCCTCCTGGCTGGGATCCTGGCCGCGTCCCTGGTACAGTGTCTACCAAGGGGTCCCTTCCTACGAGGTGGACAGCAAACGGGAAATGGTGTCCCCAGTCACCGGACGGACGTGCGACGCAGTCGCACGGATCGGTCGGAGGGGGCATCGCGGAGACGGGACCGCTGACGAGCTGCACTGAGACGGTCCCCTGGAGCAGCACCAGATGCCACGAAGAGGAATGGGGCCATCAAGAAGCCACGGATTGGAGTACTGGAGGAGATGAGAAGAAAGAAGAGGAAGACGAGTTAGGAGTCCAGGGAAGATTGATCGGGGAGCGGGCCGGTGACAAGCTCATGAGTTGTAACCCCTGTTGTCGTACCCGTCTCGCCTTTTCGTCTCCCTGACTCTGTTCGACTCCACCGTTCCTCGTGAGAAGAAGAGAAAATTAATGCATGAAATGTTTTTCTGAGAGGGACTGTTGGAGTTCCGGAGACGTCGTGGGACAATGAGCTGGAGTCCAGAGGAGTTCCACCGAGGGACTGTTGGAGTTCCGGGGACGTCGTGGGACAAGGAGCCGGAACCTCCAGAAGAGCGTCGTCGCTGGACTTCCGCCGAGGGAACACAAGGAATTAATCGTTGGACGAGCCCGACCAGAAAAAGGATTGGACCTCTTGCCAGTCTCTACCCAAGAAGAAGATGCGCCATCGAAGAAGATGAAGCCCATACAAGAAAGATGACCGAAGACGCAAGTGGAGGGTAGAGACGCGAAGAGCCATGCACCCACGCCTTGCCCAGGGTTTTTGGGGTGGTTTTTCCCTGGGCGTGAAGGTGAATACCGAGGTGACGGACGGAAGAGGCCACATAGCGTCCTTCCCACTCTTCCGAGCCAGGGTGCAGCTGCAATCAACGGAGAATCTGCAGCGGTCGGGACGACCGCTCCTCGAAGGGGGGGAGCAGTGTTGCGAGCACCCTATGTAGAGGATTCATGGCCCGCTGGTGCTCGCGACGAAGACAAGAGACAGCGAGAAGAAGGCGATCGGATCGATCGCCTGTCAAGCTGTCATTCGAGAGTCAGCCGCCATTACAAGCAGACGTATCGATATTGTATTCCTAACCGATTATATTCGTTACCTGTTCTTATATTATTTCTGTTACCCCCTTGTTTAATGTTCTGTTATCGTTGCTGTTCAGTAAACTTATATTATGTCGAACGCAAAACGTAACAATATATATATATATATATATATATATATATATATATATATATATATATATGACCGAAACGGTAACTTCAAACTTAAAGACCATAGGTAAGAACTTATCGCAGCTGGTTCCGGTGGAGCTCAAAAGAATCGGCAGACTCTCCGCTTTAAAATGAGTTTAAGACATTGATGTTCCGGGTATCCCTCGCGAAGATACAGCGAGTTGAAGAGAAAATGGAATTTGTGCAATTTGTAAGCATATTTTGGAAAGGACATCAGAGGCCAAAATTTTAACCAAAACGAAAATGTCGAAGATGCATCTTAAAGAAAAGAGACTGATCTTTCTATTGCTTTTTTCATGAACGGTCTACGATTATTCCTTCGCTTGCAAGAAACAATTAAAGTAAAAAAAAACGGTTTTTACTTCAAAGTTGAATAACTCGGCCAAAAAAAATCGCACAAGAAATTTGTTCCTCTCTTTTTACACAGGAAAGTAGCTGCTTTCGACTGGTATGAATGGAATTTGTGTAGAAAGATTCATACTCCCCGTGGAACATCGCAAAGTTGAAGAAAATTTTTTAAAATTGACCAAGTGCTCTTTATATTGCTATAACTTTGCCGCAAAGTAATGCATCTACAATTTGAAAAAAAAACAGCGGAAAATAGAGATTCCACGCTTTCAAACCATATTTTCAAAATATCGATACGACTATTTTTACCGGAGTTATGACCATGTGAACTTCCCTCTATTATTCGGGCTCCTGGAGGTGATCCTTTAATTAATGTGAGGAGTGTATGAGGGAGGAGGTCATGCCTCGTAGGGCGAAGAGGGAGGGGGGGGATATCGTAGTTGACCATCTCGAGATGGGGACAGCTAAGGTACATCGTCTAAATGATCAGTGATTGGGGAAAAGGGGTAAGAGTTGAAGTTTGGGGGATTTCGGTGGAGTTGTGGAGTGATTTATGAGGGAGACTTGAAATAATACCGCGCGAAAAATAGTGGGATGTCACAAATGCCTAAATTTTTCCCTAATTTCTAATGCATTTGTGGTTGCATTTCCCCTAACTAGTCGTAAATTTTGATGAGACGTATTTGATCTGATTTCGTTATGCCTTCTTCCAGTGGCAACAATGGATTTTTTTAAATTAGAAAATTATGTAAACAACAAGTCGCCAATACAACTGTATCTGCTTGCTCAGGTTGTATTCTCAATCGTCTCTGATAAATTCTAAATTTTTTACTTAAAATTCGAAAAGCATTCTCCGAGATTCTTCTGGCTCTACTCAGCCGATAATTGTAGATGGATTTAGTTTGATCAGATTTTATTTGAGCACGCGGATACGGCTGCATAATATTTTTGTGTAGGGGAAATGCTTCGTCTCCTACAATAACATGCGGTAGAGAAACATTTGTTCCGGGAAGAGTTTTAGGAGGTGGAATGTTTAAATTATCCTCCATTAATAATTTGCCGAGGTTTGATTCAGCAAGTATTCCGCCATCACTATTTTGTCCATATTCACCCACATTGACTACAACAAACTGATAGTTTGCATCAACTACTGCAAGGAGCACTATACTAAATGTTTTCTTATAATTAAAATATAATGATCCACTGTTAGAGGGTGCTTCAATCACAACATGCTTTCCATCCAGAGCCCCGATACAATTAGGGAAATTCCAAGGCTTAGAAAATCCGTATTCTGATTTCTCCCATATTTCTTGGGTCGGTGCTGGCATAACTTTGGGACCTAACTTTCTCCATATTATCTCACACCTTGAATACACTATTTGGCGAACTGTTGTTTCTCCCAATCTATAACTAAATGCAACTGATCGAAAGGAATCTCCAGTTCCAAGAAATCTATATCATATTGTATATTATGTTTTCAGCTTTTGAGTGCAAAGAAAAATGGAAGAAACTGCGCGATTGTTTTCGGAAAGCAATGACAAATAAAAACAAATAAATCAAAATTATCAGTGGCAGATGTATTGTATAATTATATTTACCGCAAACATACTGCTAATCGTTCCTCCGCTGATACAGTTTGCCGAAAAGTCGTATTTTTTTCTCAATATCTGGTTTCATTATTTCTAATAAATTACCAAACTGTTCATAGTTCATTCGAAAATATTGATAAAACTCGATAGGGTCTTCCATTAATTTTGAAAAGAGTGTATGAAATTCACCCTCGGTTTTTCTTTTTTTTTAAAATTGGATGAACCCAATGACCTCTTTTCCTTTTTTGCTCGATCATTTCGCACAGCAGAGCAGTAATTACAACCTCTTCGTCTGACGTATCCATATTGACTGAACATCACGTCATTTAGAAATTTCGCCATTATTTGATTATTATTATGATTTTAATTAATAAAAACTACATATAATATACATATTTTTTCATTTTTATTTATTTAAATAATCAATTAAACAATTAAACAATTTAATATTTTAAAACAATTTTAACATTTAACAATTTGGACTGAAATTAGTGAGTAACCAAGTGTTACTGAGTACAATCGTTTTGTTGTGTGGTTTCAAAACGTGATTAGGGTAGAGGTTGATCAAGTTGTTGTGTTTGCTGAAGGTGGTTAAAATTTGAAGATTGGATTTCCAACTGAGTATTTGTGAATTGTGTATTATTTCTTTGTAAGGCTGTAATTTCTGCTTCATTAACAGTTCTGAAAATTTGTGATTTAACTTGAATTTGTAAATCTTGTGGTAAATTTCGAACTATTTCTGCTAAGCTTAAAAAAATTGTGTCAGAGCATCATTTGTGTAGTTTTTGGTACAGTATTCTTTTTCTCCAAATATGCATCCAATACATTCGCCACTGATGATTTTGATTTATGTGTATTTTGTGTTCATCTTGTTCTCGAAACGTTACAATTCACAATGGCTAAATTATTTGCAGTGTTCTCTTTATGTACATCTCCCACTATGTCTTGCAATGCATTTTCATCATTAGTCCTTTCAATGTCATCTGGTATATTGGATATTTGTTGTCGCTCTTCCATGTGGCATATGATAAAAGCCATTTGCTTCTCCAATTTCCACGACTTAATTTTTTTTGCCGGGTCACCACTACGACTCTTCCGATTTTTCAATGCTTTTCGAAAACAATCTCGCAGTTTCTTCCATTTTTCTTTGCACTCAGAAGCTGAAAAAATTAATATATAATATGTGTGTTCTATTTCTTACAATATCTTTTTTCTTTTTAAATTTCTTAGCAACTGGAGATTCTTTTGGAATAATTGCATTTAATTATAGAGTTGGCGAAACAACATTTTGCGAAATAGTGTGGCAAAACAACGTACTTCGTACGTGTATCTGTTCGACTCCACCGTTCCTCGTGAGAAGAAGAGAAAATTAATGCATGAAATGTTTTTCTGAGAGGGACTGTTGGAGTTCCGGAGACGTCGTGGGACAATGAGCTGGTTTCGCGATTTTTATTAATAATTCGATTCTGGAGGGTGGGCAAACGAAATCATTCGGTGGGCAAACGTGGCCAGATCGCGCACAATCGTATCCTACTTGTAAAAAATTGAAAAATGTTCATGGATGGTGCGGATGACGAAATTTTTAATTTGTTCATAACTTTTTTTTGAATGGTTTGCCTACGAAAATTTTGGGTGGGCAAACGTAGGCAAACGATGGACAATCATTTCCCACTGTCAAATCATTAAAAAGTTTTCATGGGGGTGCTGGTGAAAAATTTTTTTTTGTCCATAACTTTTTTTTGGAGGGTGGGCAAACGAAAATTTTTTATGGGCAAACATGGGCAAACGATGGACAAACGCATGCCATCGAGTTTTTTTAAAAAATCGCGTTTGTGGGTGCTAACTTCACAGACCTCAATTCTTGGGGCCCAGGCAAATAATGGCTGTTTCGCAATTGTTTGGCGTTGCGCGTTTTACGAAAAAAGTCTTTTTTTTTTAAAGTTTGGACGAAAGCGATTTTATGTGGAAAGCTCGAAGATATTAGTACAACATAAGGAAAAACACGTTAGTGGGTACAAAAATTAAGAAAGATCGAGTGAGTGTGGGCTTCTGCTCCAAAATGACAGGAGCCCACAAACTGATGCCCGTCTTCATTCATAAATACAAAAAACCAAGGGCGCTAAAGTATATTATGAATAACCAACCAGTGGTGTACAAAGCACAGAAAAATGCTTGCATGGATCAAACAGTGTTCACGGATTGGTTCGAAAATCATTTCAAGCCAGACGTGAAAAAATACCAGCTAGAGAGTCGCACGACCGGAAAAGTAATACTTTTACTGGATAAGTGTGCAGGGCACAAATTGACACCAGAGGAATTTGCGGAGGATAATCAATTTCAAATTGTGTTCTTGCCCCAAATACTACCGCCATCATTCAACCCACGGATCAGGGGGTGATCTCAAAAGTAAAGAAAGTTTTCCGCCACAGAATGCTGACAGAGATATGTAGTAAGTAGTTCTGGCAATATTCAAGAATTTGATAAAAAATACAATATCAAAGATTGTATTCATTTCTTAAATGAAACATGGAAATGTATAACCCCCTCGAATATTAGAAATTCATGGAATAGTCTAATGAAAACAGCCCTTGAACGCCAGAAGAGGAAGACTCAACAGACCCACCAGAACCCCAGTTGGAAGAACTAATAACCGCGATTACTGAGGAAGATCTAAGCGGAGACAGAGTTGCAGAATATTTAGGTAAGGAGCTGCGATGATGCGAAAACTCGTGGCGAGGAAAACGCAAGAGAAGGTGAAACAGAAGGAGAAGAAGAAAACGGAAGTGGAGGCCAAACAGAAGGAGAAGAGGAAAACGGAGGAGGAGGCCAAACAGAAGGAGAAGAGGAAAACGAAGGAGCAGGCCAAAGAGAAGGAGAAGAGGAAAACTAAGGAGAAGGCGAAACAAAAGGAGAAGAGGAAAACGAAGCAGAAGGGCAAACAGAAGGAGAAGAAGAAGAAGATACAAGGACCAAAGAAGATATCCGGGCACGGAGAATATTAAGAGCGCTGAGAGTATTAAAAAAGGAATGCAAAGAAGCGCCACGACACGTCCAACGATGTTTGAAAAATGTTACGGAATATTTTTTTCAGAGAAGACCCCTAAAGTCATCGGTGAAAACACAGTACGGTATATTTTTTAAGTGTGTTTGACGGTCTGAGATGCTTTTGAACATTTTATCGTTTTGTTCTAGGTCCAACGATGAGGGCATGATAAATGTCACATGGATGTACATATCATTATCATAGATTGATGCATTGTAAATATTGTTAAATAAAGAATTATTATTGTAAATATGTGTTAAATACGAGTAAGAAAGAATGGGAGGGGGATAAGGGACGCGCATGTATACACATGTAATCAGAGTATATATTTCAAAAGTATGTAGTTGGCAGACGCCGTGGTTGCTCTTCTTTTCACCGAGAATATTTAATATGTACGTTACAGAATTAAAAATTTCAGGATTCAATACTATAGAGGATTCTACGTTCCGCGAATATTTGTCACACTCGGCTGTCGCGATATGAATTACAATATGTATTATAAATACAAAAAGCGCCGATGCATTATAGTCCCGTACGCGGGTCGAGCTCGAGCTCGAGCTGAAAGACGGAGCGAGACAAAGTATCATGCTTTCTCTCTTTCGTAGCCGACGGCAACTTCATGCCAACTGTTTCGTTCCCTCACGCTCGGCTCTTCGGTTTTCTCACTCGCGGCATCGGCCGCACGAAATAGTGTCCGCATTGCGTTATTGTCCCGCCGCCAGCCCCGTTTGTCGGGACTATTACGACGAATCACTGTATATATATATATATATTTCCACGCATGTCGCCGTGGATCGGAATGGACGAGCTTAGTAGTTGCCAATCAACCTCTGGCAATGTTAATTTGCGCAATTTCCACGGTGTAGACTTTGATGGTTTTAAACTCGACGATGTCGAACTTGACGGTGCTGACGGTGTTACACTCGATGATGTTAAACCCGACGGTGTTCTTAATTTTTTTAACTGTTTTCCCTATCGGTTGGGCATATTGCTAAATAAATACTATTCTGTTCTGTGCTTATTATAACTGTGTCGTATACTCGAGACCGAATGAGGCCTAGCTGTACAATGTCCCTTAAATACATATGGTTCTCCTTACGTCGTATTGTGCTCGGATCTATCCCCATTATTGACTACATGTTCCCCTAAAATTTCTTGTCTTACACTATTTACAATGTCTCTCTATTTCATATTGTCTGGGGTATAAGATTCTGCGAAAGTTTCTGTCTTACTCTATTTACTACGCGTCTCTGTTTCTCTATAGTTCGGGAATGCGCGGTTTGTTTACATCGCGCCCCGACATGTCCTTGGTGCAGAATAATCGCTCTCGCTCGTTTGGTAAGAATATGAAGGTAGGGTTGAAATAATTATATTAGAATCGGTGTATGTGGAAAAGATAAAGATATTTATTGAGGTCGTGATTGGCCTCGTTCGTGTGCCTCCAATACATTTAGTGAGATCCCTACGTATAGGGCTTCGTTATTGTTGGGGCTTATATGCATATATGTGTCTACACAATCTGTACATTGAGCTGCCACCTCCCAATTGTAAATCTGCCGGGTGCAGATCATACAGTATTTAAAATTAATTAAATGCCTGCGTAATGTTAATAGGTGCCGACTCGCGGGAGTATAGTAATTTGTGTCTTCGGCGTTAAGGTTCTTGTAGCACGGGTAGCAGATTTTTCGTCGATATAAGTCGCTCCGATCCGTTCGAAATCCAGTCCATTTCGTCTTTAAACAAACCATCCCCAATATTCTTAAGTACGGGTCCTCATTCTCTTCTGCATGGCGGGGGCGGTGACGCCACTCTTCGTTGGGTAATCTGGTTGTCATTTGCTTTTTTTAGTAATTTGATTTTTATTTGATTATAATTTATTCTTTTAATTAATATACGCTTTATGCTGTTCCTACCTTAGATTTCTTCTCGATCTGCTTGTCTCTTTCTTCTTTTTTCTGTCTTTTCCACTTTCTTTCTTTTCTACTTTCGCTTAATAATTTTTCACGTGCTTTTGCAATGGTGTCACTTTTCTGAATGGGCTTTTGTGTAGCCCCCACTACTTTTGAATCTCTAGAGCAGTGAAGTTGCTAGTGTTTTGCCGTAATATCCCTAGGAGCGGCGCAGTCTGGCGGCGTATAGGCCCTTTTTATTCTGTCCTGGTGGACAACCTTAGTTCGACGGGGACTCACAGCTATCTTTACATTGTTGTTTTTCAAGATTTCGACGATTGTGTATGGCCCATCGTATTCGTCGCTGAGGTTATCTCTGTTTGGTTTTAAAACCAGTACTTTTTCACCTCTGTGGTAATTAACTGAGGATGCTTCTTTATATAATGTTTTAAATATTCAACCAAGACATGATGGCTTCTTTCCAGGGAACCGTTTGACTGTGGATGGAACACTGAGGTTTTGTACTGCTTAATGTTAAAAGCCTTTGCGAACTTTTGCATGAGAGAGCTGATGAATGAAGATCCTTGATCCGTTAGAATAGCTTTGGTGTGGTGAATGCTTGGCCTATTTCTTCGCTTGTGAACGAGACTAATGGTATTGCTAATGAGAATTTTGTTAAGTTGTCTTGTATGGTGAGTATATATGCCTTCCCTGACTTTGTGAGTGGCAATGGTCCCACAATATCCATGGATATTTTGTCAAAGGCGTCTAGTGGCGAATTTGTTATTATCATTGGTTGCTTAGTTTTAGCTCGCACTAGTTTTTTCTTTTGACAACTTATGCATGTTTTAATGCGTTGCTTCACATCCTTTTTCATGTTTGGCCAATGGTATAGGTTTCTGATTCTGTTGTAGGTTTTGGTTACCCCTTTATGTCCTCCTACTGGTGACTCGTAGTTTTCCTTGATTATTATTAGACGATCTTGTTCTGATGGCAGCTGTACAGTGCCATTGCAGATTGTGATGCTGATGTTTGTTTGTAAGAACCTTAGTGTGATCATTTGTTTTAGTTTTGCCCATCATATATTAATTTCTGTTTTGGGTAATGAGATTTTTTTAATGTTTTCCTCTGTTAATTTATTATATAGGTTCCTAATTACGGTATGATAGGCTTCTTTGTTTGGAGGATCTGGCATTACCACCCCTAAGATGGTCCGTTCTGTTTTGGGAATTTCTATTATACTTCCTGCCTGGAGTGGCAGGGGTAAGGTAGTTTTAATTTGTTCCTTAGTTATACACTCCGTGCTTTCCTCGTCCACTGGTTTCCCATGTGTAGTGATAAATATTCCTGCAGTTTCCCTTCTCATCCATAAGTGGTTCGCAATTTCTTTGACCCTGCTTTGAACCAATTCCTAGTTAGCTATTTTTGGTAATGCTCGTTGTCGTGGCAGTTTTTGCTGTCGTGGTAGTCCCTGTTGACGCGATGATACTTGCTGTCGGGGTGGTCCAGTGAATGTTTTAAAATTATTGTTTGAGTCTTTTCTTATCGTTACTGGAGATATTGGCCCGGTCAATGTTCCACTAGAATCTCGTGTGCAGTACTTATTTCCCCTTATTGGCGGGCTATCCTTCTTGCTGCTACTACTATTACTGGAATTTATTTTGGGAGGTTCTCTATAGGTATGATTCCTTGGAATCATTCCTTGGAAGATTTCGGCAAATCTTTCCCGATTTCTCCCTGACTTAGAACCGCGCCTACTGCATAACCAGAGGCGTCTGTCGGGATGCTAAAAGGTTTACCGAAATCTGGATATTGTAATATCGGTTCTTCGCATAATGCGTCCCGTAATGTTTCAAAAGCGATTTGTTGTTTCGTTGTCCACTCGAATTGGCGGTCTTTCCTTGTTAAATCGGATAATGGCTTTGCGATTTTTGAAAAATTCTTGATAAATCTCCGGAGTATCCGGCTAGGGTAAAACTATACAATGCGCCCCATTTGACAAAACGCCCCACCATTATTTTACGCACACAAACCAGGATGCATCGACGCGATCGTCAGATTCGAACTTGCCTCAATCGACTACAACTGCCGCAATAAAAATACGAGGAAATATTACGGCTTTTAAAAAAATATTCAAGAATTTATATTTTCGGCCTTCAGATAATTTGCGGTGAGTACGTGAGAAATTCAATTATTTAAGTTACTATTGTTTTTGCGATAAATTCACATATATATTTCGAAAGTAGACAAATTAACCTCTTTAAATTGTTATTGCCCAAACCTTTTTTCACTACGTTGTTGCTAAATCTAAGCCGTGGCGTTTTGTACTCCAGTATTTACAATATGCCCCAGCAAAGAATTTACAATACGCCCCACCTCAAAATCATATTTTTCACGAGTAACGTATTTCTTTTCTTTTTCGTGGATAACAGAAATGTCACGCAAATATATAAGGACTACATTACGAGCATCCTAGTCAGAGAATGACTTTAATGAAGCAATGGAAACAGTTAAAAGTAAAAAAATGGGAATTAATGAATGTAGCAGAATGTATAACATACCTTCAAGGACCCTAAGAAGACACGTACAAACAGGAATGTATAAAATTCCTTTAGGTCGTTCTCCGACTCTGAATGTAGAACACGAGAAATTAATAGTGGAACAAAATCGCAAGAAGACTGAATAAAGTGCACATTATGTCATATGTAGTTACATGAGTTCTGTAGAATGTACAATCCCCTATGTAATCTTTGCGGCAGAAATGTCAAAAGGGAAAATGTAAATAAAAAATAATGTAATAATTTTATTCAAGATTATTCTATTTTTGTTAATAATATCTTTTATAATATATATTCTATAACATTTTGATGAAAATAATAAAAAGTTATTACTTTTTTATGTCGGGGCCTTTTGTCACAGAGGTGGGGCGTTTTACCTAACGACTATGTTACAAAACGCCCCATGTAAGGTTCAGGAAAATGATTATTTCCAGTTATGTTTTTTTTTCACAATTTCGGTGTAGTTCTGATGCTAAATCAAATACTGAGAAATATTTCGCACTGGCTAGTTGATCTAATATTTCTACTATATTAGGTAAGGGATACGCGACGCCTATTGTCCTTTCATTTAATTGACGGAAATCTATTACAATTCTCCAGCGTTTATTCCCTTGGCTATCCTCTTTCTTAGGTACTATAAAAATTGGGGAGTTGTACGGAGAGGTTGAATGTTCGACTATTTTACTTTGTGTGAGTTCGCATATCTGTCGGTTGATTTCTTCTCTATGGACTTGGGGGATATCAATACTGTTTTACATTTACAGGTGCCTCGTTTTCGGTGATTATTCTGTGAGACACAGCGTTTGTTGCTTCTAATTCGCTACCAGGGAGGTGGAATCTACAGTGGCGGACATATACTTATGAACATAGTCAGTTTCAATCTTTTATTACGTTTTACAATCAAACGGACATATATCATGTATATATATTGGAATTATAAATAACACAATTTATGTTCTATGGATACATACAATATAGTTTATTAGAAATTGATAGCACATGCAACATAATAAAAGGACAATATTTCTTGTTACAGATTTCAGCGACACATACTTATGAACACAATTTTCGAACAAGATTTTCTTAGTTTCTAATAATTTTTAAAGGTCTAAATAATACTAAACATTATTAAGCTAATATTTCGTAGCTCTCCCATTATTTTTGATGACTGGGGCACAACGTCGTGGCATAGAATTAATTAAACGAATACACCTATCGATTGGAATGGACTTCCACGCTTTTTCGATTGTTTTAAATAAATCCTGGATATTTTTTGGTTTCTGCTGTTTTATTTCACGATCAACATTAATCCATAACATCTCTATTGGATTGAGATCTGGGGACTGAGCAGGCCATTTCATAACTTTTATTTTTTTCTTTGCTAAAAATTCTTTTACAACACGTGCCGTATGTTTCGGATCGTTATTTTCCTGGTAAATCCAATTTTTACACATTTTAGCAAATGGAAGAACATTTTTTACAATATCTAAATAAACAAAACGATCCATAATTCCTGTAATCCGATATATTGGGCCAGTACCACTTATGCTCATACACCCCCAAACTAGCGCCGATCGGCCTCCACCTTTGACGGTTGGTTTTGTACAATTGTTATTAAATTCTTCTCCTGCTGTGCGTCTCACATAAGATTTGCCATCAGAATCAAATCGGTTAAACTTACTTTCGTCAGTGAACACAACTTTGGACCATTTTTCTGCTGTCCATGTAATATGAGTTTTTGCGAATTGAAGTCTAGCACGTCGATTCTTTTCGGATATTAGAGGTTTTTTCGGGCTACTCTCCCCATCAACTTAAACTCATTTAAGCGACGTTGAACCGTTCTTACACTTATTGTTTGCTTCAAATACGGTGATATTTCATTATGAATGTCTACAGCAGTTTTAAAACGATCAGCTTTGGAGGTTCGGTGAATCACGCGGTCAGTGTGAACATCCGTTTTACGTGGTTTTTCTTTCCGAGGAACACTATCTGGTGTTTTATTCACTTTTATATGCTTCATAGCTGCGTAACAAGCTCCAACACTTATTCCCAATTCTTCATAAATGCTTCGATATGTATTACCATGCTTTCGAAGCAGCTGAATTTGCAGCCGTTGTTTTGGTGTAATATTTTTACCTTTATTCATAATTAAAATAACTTTCACTTATACTGTGAAATGCACAAAACGTCCACGATCGTTTCTGACACAACGAAAACTGAACACTGATTGTTTACATTGTAAGAAAGTCGTTCAGTTCGTGTGTTCATAAGTATGTGTCCGCCGATGTGTCGTAGGTTAACACTGCAAACTCCAGTATTTCGAGTTATGTTAACCTTGGCGAATCACAAATATCCAGAAAACTATTACATAAATTAAACTTTCAAAGTACTTGATAAAAATCATTAAATCTAATACGGCTTTTATGATACAGTTTCTGAAAGTTTAACTACCGCTGTGTTCATAAGTATATGTCCGCCACTGTATCTGCGTATTGTTTGATTAAATTTTCGATGCTGGCTCTTTCTTCTGGATTTAGGTGATTAAGACGGAGTAGTTCGAGTACTTACTTAGCATGCTCTGGAGGTGCTATTTCCCCTTCAAATTTTACTTCCTCATATGGTTCTATCTCCACAGATGGTATCTTTATTTTTATTTCATTGGAAGATGTATTAATGGCGTAGAGATATCCTATTCCATAGTCATTTGTAACTACGGCATTACCCATTAAGATATTGGGGTGTATGTCTAATTTCGGCACGTACCCCGTTTTCAGATCTTGGTTTCGGATTTTAATTGGTATTTGGTATCTCATTCGGGCCGGAATGGTTATTTCCACGTTTCTAAATGGAAGTAATTCGTTTCCTATTACAACGCCTAGCCTCGGATAATTTATAGTGGTCCTACTTTCTCGGAAAAAATCTGATCCCAAAATTCCATCCTACGCGAGAGGTAGAGTTTTAACTACGTGAATTTCTGCTATTGTGTCTAATATTTTTACCCGCACACAAAGGAGGGTATTGTATTTATCTGGCTATGTTTTGTATGTCCATGTTACGCTCTAGAGCCTGTATGGATACACCGATTTGGACAAATGAGGTGTCTTCAGAATTGTCTTGACCTTCCGAATGTCATAGGATATATCATTTTCAAAAAAGTAAAAAATAAAAAAATTAAAAAAAATTTAGAAAACCCGGCTGCTTAAAAAGCAAACTAAAATGACAAAAATAATAATAAGATGACAATTTAAATTAACTCAATTGCCTGCAGTCGGAGGCCTTAAATCTTTTGATGCAAATGATTTGATGTAATTACATTCGAACATTTATTTCGAAATAGAAAATTACATATTGTCTTAATAAATATTGTGTATCGCTGTTAGCCCTAATTAGATTTGATGGGCTATTAACAACACTAACAGTATTTCCCACATGGACAAAGGGAAACATATAAGTCACAAAATACGCTGAAGTTGAAATGTCACTATATAAGCTTGAATTTGCATTGATGTTGTCCACCTCCTTTTGTTACCAGCTTCAAGCATTTTCTTTAATCATTGCTTGGAAAAGAAGAGCATCAAAAGATTTAAGGCCTCCGACTGCAGGCAATTGAGTTAATTTAAATTGTCATCTTATTATTATTTTTGTCATTTTAGTTCGCTTTTTAAGCAGTCGGGTTTTTAAAATTTTTTTAATTTTTTTTGTTTTAATATACCCCATAGTGGGTAGAGAACCCTCTGTTATTCCTTTTAGATTGTAGGTGACGTCAGTATGAATCTGTGTGCCTGCCGAGACGGCATCTTGTTTGATCACACTTAAATCGGCCTCTGTGTCTATCATCATTAATGCCCTGTTCTGTTTAAATTCTGGAGTTGACAATGCTACACTGGGGGCTCTCCAGACTTCTATTGGTTGTAGTGTAAGCACGGCTTGACTGCATACAGGATTTTGGGGGGGATTCGGCGTTTCCTGTATTGGATTTGGTGATTCCTCGGATCTTCGCTTATCGTTATACATTTTCTTTCGACATTCCTCGATAGTATGTCCCCTATTCTTGCAGTATCGGCATACGACTTGTTGTGTTTGACGTGACGCTGTTTGAGATCCGGTATTGTTTGACGACGGCATTGAACCTGAATTATATGGTGTTGATCGCGGCGCGGAGTTTATCTTCCGGCATTCCTGAACTGTGTATCCTACCTTTCGACAATGATCGCAATATTTTGATTGCCAACTAATCTGTGCTATTTGCCCTACTGGGAATTTACTGTTACTGTTACTTGCTGAGTGCCTGTACCCGAAACAATTAGTGCACTGCGCGGAGTGCGATAGTCCTTGCGCGAATTTATTTCTCATTATATTTTCCTGACACTCGGCCTCGGCCTTGGTAGTGGCGGTAATGGCGGTATCGAGGTCAGCGAATTCGACGGTTCGCATTCGTGCGTAGATTTCTGGTTTTAACCCCGTTAAGAAGGCTTTAATTGAATTTGTTTCCGCAGATTGATTGTATTGCGCGACGTGTAAGGAAACCTCTACTTTATTACAGTGTTTCAATTGGAGAATTCCGGAGACTCGACTTCTATAATCTACAGTGGCTTCATTCGGCATCTGAGCAATTTTCGACATTTCTCCATATAGCTGGATTGAAGAATGCAGTGGTGCAAAACGAGAGCTGAGGACTTTAATTACTTCTTCGATAGTATTATAATCGCCGTTAAGTACTACTCGAGAGGCTTGCCCGAATAATTTACATTTGATTAATTGTACCAAACAGTATTCGGCGTTTGGCGCGATCATATTTTTCGCGTTCCTACAGCATTTCATGCATTGATGTATAGTAATGTTTCGCCCGTCGAAGGCCGGAACCGTGTCCGCGGCATCGCGAATTCTAGTATGCGGTTGACGTGCATTATCCTGACTTAGTAAGAAGGAGTCTTGTTCTTCGCTAGGAGAGTGTGTCTCCTTTGCCACTCGTTTGCGGTTTCAAAGCAAATTGCATCTCACCGCTGTCACCAAAATTATCTTCCTGTAACGTTCTCGAACGAGACGTTACCGTTAATTACAGGAGATTCCACAAGTAGAGCGGTTTACCTGCGAAATTGTGTGATTGGTTCGGGTGGCGTGCGATAAAGAAATGAATTTCACGAAACTAGAGTCCTTCTTTTTAACAATAAGTAACAAAATAGTTTATTCAAGAAAAATGGTTTTGGCGCTAGATCATAATGGAACATATGATACCACGCGGAGTCGTGAGAATTATGATTATAAATTAATATAATGGAACATAAAGTAATTGCGTTACGACGTATCGGTCGGTATGAAAGGATAACGTTTGATTTCAGTTTCAACGCTAAGTCGGCAATAAAGAATAATAATGTTTGATTTCGGTTTCGACACTAAGTCGGTAATTAACCATATAGTTTTGATTTCGGTTTAGAAAAAAAAATGTAGAATTTGACGCTTTGGTCGATTTAGTAATTGACGCTTAGTCGAAATAATAAGATATAATATAAGGCTTCAATACTAAATCGAATGATTAAATATAAGGACGCGACACTTAGTCGGTATATAATACAGGGAATGACGTTTGGTCAGTTTAATATGTTTAAGTTGAGGTATCGAGAGGTTTCCTTCCCTCGGATTGGTAGTGGCTTCCTGTTGCCTATCAGCTTGCCCACGCTTTCTAGGATGGTAGCCAGGTAGCCGGTTAGGGCGTCCCCAGATGGTAGTTTGAATTAGTCGCTTCGTTCCCTCGGATTGGTAATGGCTTCTGGTGCCTATCAACTGGCCCACGCTTTCCAGGAAAGAAGTTGAGGGGCTAGCTAAATCGACCTCGCTTGAGGTTGGAAGTTTGTAAGATGTGAGTTAGGACGTTGATTTAAGATAGACTTC
The DNA here is from genome assembly GCA_944738655.2 of Andrena hattorfiana. Lineage (NCBI taxonomy): Eukaryota > Metazoa > Arthropoda > Insecta > Hymenoptera > Andrenidae > Andrena > Andrena hattorfiana. Next base: position 14,878,167 of record OX122890.1, on the reverse strand, counting down.
CTTTAGACTTGCGAGACTGAGGGGCTAGTTAAAGCGACCTAGGTCAGGTTGATTCAGTGGTAGAACCAAGTCTCCTTACTGCTGCTGGCGGGCCTGTGTTTATACTGCTAGCTGGTACTTAGCCCGCACCAATCACTCGCTGTACAATCTCGCACACTAATTAGAATTAACATCCGGTCCGCGCCGCTCGCGTACTACACTCGGTTTATTCGGCGTCCGGTCGCACGCGCGCTCGATTCTCTCGCGGCACTGAGTTCACTGTTTGAATGAGCGGTTATGCGCATGCGTTGCGCGTCGTTTAGTTCACTGTTTCCCGCTACATATCGTGTCGCTCGCACGTGTTTCGTATGTTCTTAATACTAACGTTACAATTTTGATATACACCCCCGCTCAAAAGTATGTGGACACTTCCTTAATCTGTGTAACTACCTAAAAAAAAGTTATGAAATCTTTGATAAATTTGATTACATTGTATGTACTCCAGTTTTTACAGTGTTGGAGAACATATTTTAATAATAATTCATTAAACATCTCACCGATATTGATAAAAAATAATTATATCTTCTTTTCATCTACATATCCACCGCGTGCTTTTATGACCGCGTTTACTAGTCGTGGCATCCTGGTTATCAACTGTTTCATTATATCACTATCAATAAGGTTCCACTCACATTCTAAAATTTCCCACAAATGTTTTTCAGATTTGGGACATCGTTATCGCACTTCTCTATCTAAGTGATCCCATAGTTTTTCTATGGGATTCAGATCGGGTGATTGGGGTGGCCATTCCATTATTTTCAGATCAGAGTTCTTTTGTAATTGCAGTAAATAATTTCTACATATTATAGAAGTGTGTTTCGGGTCGTTGTCGTGCATAAATGTAAAAATATTACCAATTGTTCGATGTCCGGATGGAATTGCATTTTCTCTCAGAATGTTTAGATATACTTCTTTTCTTCAAATGCCGTTTATTTTCACTAAATCTCCCGTTATATTATTCCCAAAGCATCCCCATACCATCACAGAACGACCCCCATGTTTAACTGTGGGCACCACACAATTGTCATTGAATTTTTCAGTAACTTTTCGACGAACAAAAACACGCCGCTTGGACCCAAACACTTCAAACTTGGATTCATCGGTCCATAACACTTTTTCACAGTCTTCCAATGTTCAATCTTTATGACACTTAGCCCACTGAAACCTCTTCTTTTTATTTTGTTTCCTTAGCAACGGTTTTTTCACTGCAACACAACCCCTAAGACCGCCCTCCGTAAAACGTCTTTTCACAGTTGAAACCGAAATTGTTTCGTCCCTAGATGCATTAATTTCTGCAGCTATTTCGGAGGCTGTGTCTCTCCTATTTCTTTTACTTGTTGTTATAATGTGGCGATCTTCTGTCTGAGTTGTTTTTCTAGGTCCCCCAGATCTTTTTAAGGAGGAACAAATTCCTGTAGCACCGTACTTTTTAATACTGTAGCTCACACACGATTTTGAAACTCCTACTTTTCCTGCAATTTTCATTATAGAATATCCTTCTTTCGATAAAGTAAGTATTTGCGAACGCATTTCTACACTTAATTCGTTTCTTTTCGTGCCCATCGTGCTCTAACAAGTATTCACACCGAACTGATCTCGACAGAGCACCAGAGTGATCGTTACGCTCTTATCTACGGTTCCTTCGCATGGAATCATGTTTCTAAATGTTTATGTTACTCTGGAGAAGGCAGCAGACCTCACTCAAGCGATGCAGTTATCGCAAAATGAAAGAGAAAAGCCTTACAATCTGTCTGCAAGCAATACAATGTAACACACTTTTTCACCCACCAGATAGACTTTTATTTATTTAAGAGAATTCAATAATTAAATTGTCAATTTAACACTATTAAAATACATTACATATATATATATATATATATATATATTCGTAATAGAATTTAGCAATAAATATTGTTTAATAATAAAAATATACATTATGTATCACAAATTTCATAAACATGATAAGTGTCCACATACTTTTGAGCGGGAGTGTATAATGAACTAAAACAATGATTAATATAGAACAATAAAGGGAAAAAATTTTATGGCTGTAGGTAGCGGTACGTTACAATGACGTAAATAAAATTGTAATGGAATTTTCAATAGTAGATAAGCAGGAACAAATTTTGAAGTATGGCGGTACAAAAATGACAATCATTACTCATGATAATTACAGCAATAATTTTAATGCACTTATATCTTGCTGCCAAAATTTGAAAATCTTGCGGAATCTAGTAGCCGATAATAAATACAAGTGCAATCAGGAGACACTGCAGTTATTTGATTCAAATTTTGAAGCCAAGCTAAATAGTAGTATAAATATACTAAAAGCAACTAATAAACTGAAAAAATGTTTCAGAAAGAATATAAATATATTAAAAACCTTTTGCCGTACTATACAATCAGTGTATCCGAAATTTGCTAGTTTTTGTCAAAAACTATTAACAATTCCTGCATGCACTAACGAGCAGGAATTACTTTTAGTTCAACGAAATGATTTAGACTGTGCACAAAAAAAAAGTTATTGAACTATTTTATTCATTAAAAATCAATGAAAGTAAAAGGGACATTTTATAATCTCACATCAAAGATTGTTAAATACTTTTTCCTTCATTATTATAAGTTCCCTCTATATCTTGGTATGTATGTAATATAAGTAACTTTACTTTTTCATTATTTCATGTGATATTAATTATGTTAATATTGATAAGGATAAGTGTAATTCATAAAAGATATTATATTATTGACAATTATACTTCGTAAGAAATATTAATTTTAATATCTGTGAATTGTAGGCAGTATTAATATTGATAACTGAATTAAAATTAAAGTTTTTAACAATTAATAATAAACTTATGCTACTATTTAACTTGGCTTCAAAATTTGAATCAAATAACAGTACTTATAACATAGTACTTATTCTTATATTATTTTGTAATTAACAATTGTATTATTCATTTAAACATAAATACAAGTTTATATAAATAATTCATAGTTATCGAAAGAAACCTTTGTCGTAGAATAAAATACTGTTACCTGAATAGAATAGCATAGTTATTTACTTACATACTTAATATATAAACCTGCATACTACCTTATATAAAGTTACCTAATACCTATACTTCCTCATCCGAAAATTCCAAGAAACAAGTCTTTTAATCTTAAGAAATGGTATGATGGATGGAAGCAGAAAAAGTAGAGAAAATACAGGAGAAATACATAAGGTGGACCTATTTACTACTTAAAAAAATAGTATAATGCTATTAATGTTGCTGATATCTCAGGTTTCAATCGATTTCTTTTAGTACAGTGAACTAGTGTCCACTGAGAAAAAAGTCTCTCAAGTTCTGCTGTGGATGCAAGAATATTCACTAATTTCTCTGCTATTGAACTTAAATCTTTATAAAATGGTTTTGCAGTTCTCCAAAAAACATTCGAAGATTTGTATCTCTTTTGTGAAATATTTCTAAACATACCAGTTTCATTTTTATATTTTTCTAGTTGTTATAAACCATTTTCATTTAAATTATTTTTGAAGAAGTCATTCATCATGTTTATGTAATGTTGATTTTGAACAAATCTACTTCCTCTATATGTTTGATGCAACAAATTTGCAGCTAATCCATAGAGATTTATAATTTTTGTTAATCGTTCTTGTAAAATGACCTCAAAATATTCAGCATCTGTTGGAATTTGCAATTCTAACCACATTTCTGTGGCAACAGCTATGTTACAATTGATTTCTTGGCATGCATTTATTAAAGTACATATTGGGTCTAACACTGTTATGTAATCAGTTAATTCTAATTCAAATGATTCTTCAAATAAGCTTTCAATAACCCCCTCTTTAAATTTATATTTGTTTTCTGCATCTTGTGCTTCATTATATTTAATAATATCATGCATGATACAAATATTTTCCAAGCACCTTCTGCATGCATTTCTTTTGCTACACCATCGAGTCTCTCCTGATAATATCATTTTTTTACCACCTCTAGTTATTAAGTTACTTTCTAAATTAGGAGACCTAAAATCTTTTATAATGTTATTTACTTTATCATCAAAACTAGTATTAATTAAAGATTTAAATAATAGGTTGCCACTGTGACTGTTACAAGTAACATGCCACAAATCCACTCTTCTCTTTATATTTATCATATTTGAAGCATTGTCAGTAACAATAGTATAAATGTTAATATTCTACTGATTATATGCAATTTCTACACATTGATTCACTCCTTCACTCAAAGCCTTTCCAGTTTCCCTGATTTGGTTGAAAGTCCAAGACTCCGAAAACAAGTTTCTTCCATTTGTTAGCTGTAACATGGCTACAATATTTTTTGAGTTTGCTGTGGAATTCTTCCAACCATCAATTAAAAGTGCAGCATTTTGCTGTTCATTTTGTTTAATGGAACTGCATAATTGTTCATATTGTACATTTAAAAGTTTTGTACCTAATGTTGTTCTTGATGGAAGTATCCTGATAACCATCTGTCTCCAGTCTGACATCAGATTGGTAGGGCTGGCATGAGAGCGCAGAGTCTGACGTCAGAACCGTAGCAGACAGCAGAATCTGCTGCGAATCTACTGCCGATCTGACATCAGGCTCTGCACCTCAGAACGCAGCTAAATGCGGACACAGACGACTACAGTTCTGATGCCAGATTCTGCTCCCCAGATTTGGCTATCAGGGTATATAGTCCTTATTTAATGTATTCACAAAAGCTTTAAAGTGGCTTGATTCCACCACACTGAAAGGGATATTGCACCCAAAAAAGAAATTTGATAATAATTTACCAATTTCATTTTTTCTAAAGCAGATATTTTTATTTACATAATTTTCAATTCAAAGAAATTTGAGTTATTATTGTATATTTATTTCTAATTACTTTACCTTTCACGATTCATTTTTTATTAGTTATTAATGGTGGGTAAGTCACGATTTTTTTATTTTATCTACGACACGTGTCTTAAATGTTGTAAATGTATATGTATCTGGAATGAAAATAACTAACCAATAATTCACACCACGCGTCTGAATTCTTTTTTGGGGTTAGGAAAATGGCGATTATATATAGTTTCCGACGTAATCGACGTATTCTACAGTATTCTACACGTTTTCAGTGTCTACGACGTATTTTACAAGTTTTCTCCAGTCTACTGTAAATAACTGACGACATCCGTCGAAAACCTACCACTGCCTTAGTGTAATACGCGCATTACGCAGCGCCGCGAACGAGATGACGATTCTTTCACCATCTTTCACTTTGTGTGCGGTTGGTGTTTAAGGCATAATGTCACGTGTACTTTTGCTCATCGTGTTCATACATAAGTGAGTATATAGCGCTAAGTATTGTGTTAAAGTATAGTGATAATTTTCTTAAATTAAACACATTACCTACAAACATTATGGATTCACGCAAGCAAGGAAAAACAATTCATAGTGAGGCACGAAATATGGTGAGCAGAATTATTAAAAAATGTGACGAAGAAGCTAAGAACGGTCAGCTTCTTCACTTACTACAGCAAGCGAATATCCGTGCGGCTGATTATGCTGGCGTTTCAGTGAGGACGATCAGCAGGATTCGGAAAGAAACCACAGAATCTGGAGAAAAGCAGTTATCTTCACCAGGGAAGAAACGTCCACGACGCATTGGAAAGAAATTTCATTGTTCTGAGGAGAATAGAACAATTATAAGGAACATCATTTATGAATTTTATATAGAAAACAAAATTGTACCGCCTGCTGCAAAATTGTTAGACGCAATACGAGAGAGAATAGATTTCCCGTGGACAAGACATACGCTCTACAGGTTGTTGAAAAGTATGGGATTCAAATATATGAAAAGCAACAGTGTTAAGAAAATTTTAATCGAAAAACCGAATATTGTTCGTTTGAGATCGAAATACTTAAAAGCTGTGCAATATTACAGAGCACAAAAGAAGAACATTATTTACATCGGTGAAATGTGGGCCGATGGTAGTTTGTGTTTCAGCAAAGGCTGGCAGAACGAAGACTTATTAGAAGTATTGCAAAATAAAAGTTCTTCCCACCGGCTAATAATTGTCCATGCCGGTGGGAGAAATGGATTCATAAATGGTGCGGATCTTATTTTCAAGTCGCAGACGACAAGTGGCGACTACCACGGGCAAATGAATGCTCTTAATTTTGAAAAATGGATTACAGAAAAATTATTGCCAAATATTCTGCCAAATTCAGTAATAATAATGGAGAACACCCCTTATCATGGTGTACAATTAAATAAACCGCCGTCAAAATATAGCATGAGGAAAGAGATGATAGAATGGTTAACAGAAAATAACATTCCATATGCAGAAACGATGAGGAAACACGAATTATCAAAACTTGTACAACACCATAAGAAATCTGGAAAAATATATAAAATAGATGAAATAATAAAAGTGCATGGACACAATGTACTGAGACTGCCACCGTACATGTGCGAATTAAATCCAATTGAATTAGCCTGGGTAGAAGTCAAACGAAAGATCAGAGAAAAAAATACTACTTTGACTCTGTCAAGCAGTGATTTGGAAATATTTATTCAACAAGCTATACAAGAAGTTACACCAGTTGGGTGGGAAAATTTCTGTGCACACGTCGAGAAAATTGAAGAAGAATATTGGAAGAAAGATGGTTTATTAGAAGATTTCATGGAAAACTTAACACTGGAATTAGAAAGCAGCGAGTCTGACGATTCAGATGATGACGATTCAGATGATAGCACCTCCTCGGAAGATTTATAGGGTAAGAAAGCATGAAAATTATACTTGTTTCGGAAAATTACAATTATGGGTAGTTTATCCTGATACAAGTGGTCAAAATATGATCCCAATCAAACAATTTTTAAGAATACAAAATACAAATTAATTTTATTAATCAAGATGTTAAGGATCTTTTCACTCTGACACCCTGATAAAGTATCACTGTTTCGTAGTTTTTTTTGTCACAAAAAGAATGTGTTTACTAAATTGAAGTTGTTTCTATTTATTAATATCTGCTTTGAGAATACAAAATTATTTTTTTTCATATTTTTTTAATGCTTGTTTGCGCCAAAATAAGTGAGTGTAATATGCGCTGTGAAAAAAAAAGATTTGGAGGAACTATGTATCTGGGGTGGTGGTATCACAGAGGTTGTAATCAGTATGACTGTAGCTATGGCAGGGACTAGGATTAATTTTATTGATGAAGAATTAACAAAATGGCGGACGCCTAAATTTGAACTATCGAAATTAGCTAAAGAGTGACCCAAAAATGAGGCCTTTTTTAGCCTCTTTTTGGTCCCACGATTTTGGAACTGAATGTTGGGCCAAATGATACCTTATGATGAGACATCAATCACAACAAATTTTCAAGTTGAGGTAACAATTAGTTTCTGAGATATGGGAGGTCAAAGAAGTGAAAATTCGTTAACGTGTCAACCCATGCGCTTCGATGTATTACGTACTTCTATGTCAGTTCGATAATTTAAACAATTATTTCTGGGGGTTTTACTGACTGCTAACAACATATTTGAACTTAGATTTTCAAAATTCACGAACAAAAAATCAAAATAAAAAAATATAAATGTCCGTGTAGTGGGTGCTATTTTTAATATATCGTCCACCATATTGAATCGGCCATTGTGAGTTTTGATATATTAAAAGAAGCACCCACTACAAAGACATTTATATTTCTTGATTTTTATTTTTTGTTCGCGAATTTTGAAAATTTATGTTCATATTTGTTATTAGCAGTCAGCAAAATCCCTAGAAATAATTGTTTCAATAATTGGACTGACATATAAGTTCGTACATCGAAGCGCATGAGCTGACGCGTTAACGAATTTTCACTTCAACTTGAAAATTTTGTATGATTGATGTCTCATCATAAGGTATCGTTTCGCATGAAATTCAGTTCAACAATCGTGGGACCAAAAAGAGGCTATTTCTTGGGTCACTCTTTTTTAATTATTCTGCAATGCAAAAGATGAGAAAAAATGACGACAGTCATATTGATTGCAACCTCCGTGATACCACCGCCCCAAATACATGGTTGCTCCAAATCTTCTTTTCACAGCGCGTATTACACCCCCTTATTTTGGGGCAAGCAAGCGTGAAAAAAATATGATAAAATTTTTTTGTATTCTCAACGCACGTATTAATAAATAGAAAAACTTCAATTTAGTAAACACATTCTTTTTGTGACAAAAAAAAGTTCCGAACAGCGGTACCTTATTTGGGCGTCACAGTGGTAAGACCCCTTAAGGGAGTATTCTGGTCTGACGAGGCGATTTCGTTGCGTTATTTCGGAATTTTTTTACAAGGAAACCATAAATTTTATTATTATTTAGTTTATTGCTACATGCTTATTGATATTTGAACTATCTTTACAAATTTTGTCAATAGAAAAAAATTAAAATCAAATGCAATTGACTGCTTTAAAGTAATGGTGGAAAAAAAACATGGGGTCACGGTGACCATGATTGGGCTCGTTCTAGTGATCAGAAACTAAAAATGTAAAGAAACTCTTTATTTGTATGCCTCTGGCTATCGTCCCTATCAGAATGATAAAAAAATATTGAAAATTAAGCAAATGGCGGCGGTTTGAAAATTAAGTTTCGATTTTCGCACATTTTTTCAACTTTAAAGGTCTGTGAAAATTTAAAAACAAAATATTTTATCATAATTCTGGTAGGGATGATAGCCACACGTGTGCTGATAATATATGTAAAATTTGGACTGAGTTGGTCCAGTCGATCTTGAAATATCATGGTCACCGATTCGAAAAACGTGGTTTCGAGAAAATCGCGTTTAAAGTTTACTCAACGTTTGAAGCCAAACTAAGTTGTGATCTAGGAGAGTAACGGTCTCTTTGTAACTAAATGGTCGATTTTTGTGTTCTAAAAGGCACAAAAATGCACAACCCCCTTCTTTCCCCTCTCCTCCAGAAAGAACTGTCCGCCGAAACTTTGCCGAAATACACTTGCAGGAACAAAACTGTTATGCGTCACCCGTCCCGCTCAGTGAACGCGCCGTACAGATACCTACCTATTCTGCACCCTGTAGCTCTGCAAATATTACAAATTGGAAAAAAATCTTTTGCACAAGTATTACCCATATAATACACCAGTAGAAAATGCAAAAAAAAATTTTTTTACCCGTCAGACCAGAATACCCCCTTAATTAAAAACAATCTGTGCAAGATTGTGTTTGGACTTATTTTTATTAGGAGAAACTCCCCAAACCAGTGGTGGTAGTTCCCCCGAACATATTGTAAAACAGAAAGAAATTTGTATGTTATCTTAACACTTTGATGTCTGCAACTTTTGGGGCAAACTTATGTTCACAATCGATCATTTTTAAATTTTCCAATTGGGGTAAATGTCCCTATTACTGTGCCTTTAAGCCGACATGCTCACAAATGAATTAATTAACAACTTCTCTGACTTTAATTTTGTTTGGTGAAAATTTATATTGATTTTTAGAACTTTTCTTCTTATTAAGGCATTTTTTCGGGTCAAAAATATTAAATTTCCATAATTTTTTAATTGAAACAAAAATACATTTTTTTGTCCCGATTAGTGCGTGCCTTAAAAGTGCGTGGAACACATTAATGTGCGCCCAGTTAATGTGCCTGTTTTGAATAGCGTTCTCGAGGTTAAGTGATGTCTTTGAACTCTGAACTTTTCAAAACGTTTTTTTTTCTATGAGAGGTGCTTTTATGTAATTTTAATATTATCTTTTCATTACAAAAGCTAAATATGCAAATATAAATTTTATGCTTATAACTAAAGTCAGCGTTGAAAGGTTTAATTACTTTTATGAAACGTTAATTAAAAAATGTATAATACAGTAGAGAATCAATTATCCAAACTGCTTGGGACCGAGGTTCGAAAATTCAAATTGTTCGGATAATCGAACAGTTCGAAGAATGAAGCATGCATGTACTTTACACAGTTTATAACAATAGGAATTACACCTAAAATTACTTATTAAATACAAGAGAACTATTGCGTTAATTTATATTACGCAAAAGTGAATCAATTGGTACCGCTATACTGGTTGGAAGAAGTGGTGGGGCTAGCGATGATGCAGCACTGATTCGGATAATTGACCGTTCGGTTAATCGAGGTTCGGATAATTGACGCTCTACTGTATTAAATAAAGTCATTGAAAATTAATGAGAAGGTATGTTACGTAATTTTGATTAAATCATTTATTTTATTCAACATAACCACTTTTGTATTAGGTTGTTGCAAATGAAATGGCCGTTTTCTACAATTTAAACTTCCCGGCTTTGTAGCTTAGCTCTTTTCCGTGCAGATGGCGTTGTATTTGTATAATTTGAAAAGTACATGTCTCACACGTGATTTGGCGTGTATAATTTCCATTATACTGTGCAGTATACGTAATTAAAAACCGTTTTACTGATCATGGAAAAGAAGAAAATTCGAATAATTTACATGTATGAGTTCAAACTTGGTCACAGTGCGGCTAAGGCAACGCGGACTATAAATACTGCTTTCGGCAATGGGTCATTCCACGCGAAGTCGGACACTTTTCGGAGTAACATTTCGGATTTTGGTGCAACTTGGATATGTTGTAATCTTTAAGGGTATATATACATATCTCAAAGGATTTTTCGAAATGTCAAAAATTGTGGATGTTACAGCTCTTTGAAATATAGTGTTTACTATTTTTCCAAAAATTATAACTCTGGAACTAATAAACTGATAAAAATGACCTTTCGGGTGCTTACAGTGGAGACTTAAGAGTACCTAATAAAAATTATTTCACTTAATAAAAACGAATATTTGACCATTTATTTAGCAATTGTTCTTAACAAATGCAATTTTATAGTTGAAGGCACCTTTTTAAAAATTTGGAAAAAATAGGAAGATAAAGCCCAGTTTTTCCTCTTTACGGACACGTTTCGAAAGGCGTGGACGTTTTAAAATTGGCCAAATGAAAATTAATTGAATGTAACGCTGCGTCAAATCACACCGGCACGACTGGTCGCTCGGGCCGTGCGGTACTCGCAGCGGCTAAGCGGCTATACCTGCAACTTTTATATAGGGTATTAATGAGGACCGCTGCAAGGTTTAATACCGTTAATAGTTACTGGAAACTCACTCTCTGTCGATGGCACTTATTGTTTGAAACATTTAAGTTGCCATTGTTCAATGGAAACCACTGAGTATTCTTCCATCGGGAGAGGATGGGATGTGATGGGATTATGTTAAAGGATAATAATTATTTTTTCGTATTTTTGAGCGTCTTTTGTTGTTTTAGACTTTAGCTTTTAAATAAGACACTGTATCCGTTGGTATAAATGAATGAAAGTTTCGCGTTCCAGAAACTGTTTTTTGCAATCTATTGAGCAGTAGAACAATATCAAAAACATTCACGATTATTACTAGAGAGACGTGGATTTGCAAAAACAATTTCTGGAACGCGAAACTTTCATTCATTTATACCAACGGATACAGTGTCTCATTTAAAAGCTAAAGTCTAAAACAACAAAAGACGCTCAAAAATACGAAAAAATAATTATTATCCTTTAACATAATCCCATCACATCCCATCCTCTCCCGATGGAAGAATACTCAGTGGTTTCCATTGAACAATGGCAACTTAAATGTTTCAAACAATAAGTGCCATCGACAGAGAGTGAGTTTCCAGTAACTATTAACGGTATTAAACCTTGCAGCGGTCCTCATTAATACCCTATGTAAAAGTAGCAGGTATAGCCGCTTAGCCGCTGCGAGTACCGCATGGCCCGGGCGACCAGTCGTGCCGGTGTGATTTGACGCAGCGTTACATTCAATTAATTTTCATTTGGCCAATTTTAAAACGTCCACGCCTTTCGAACCGTGTCCTTAAAGAGGAAAAACTGGGCTTTATCTTCCTATTTTTCCAAATTTTTAAAAAGGTGCCTTCAACTATAAAATTGCATTTGTTATGAACAATTGCTAAATAAATGGTCAAATATTCGTTTTTATTAAGTGAAATAATTTTTATTAGGTACTATTATATCTCCACTGTAAGCACCCGAAAGGTCATTTTTATCAGTTTATTAGTTCCAGAGTTATAATTTTTGGAAAAATAGTAAACACTATATTTCAAAGAGCTGTAACATCCACAATTTTTGACATTTCGAAAAATCCTTTGAGATATGTATATATACCTCTAAAGACTACAACATATCTAAGTTGCACCAAAATCCGAAATGTTACTCCGAAAAGTGTCCGACTTCGCGTGGAATGACCCCAATGGTACTCCAAGTGATCGGACCATTAGGCGTTGGTTCGAAAAATTTCGTTCTGGTGATACAAACCTCGAAAATATGCCTCGCGGCCATAAGCCAACAGTTATAGAAAACACTATTTTGAAAGACATGGTTGAAAAGGATTCACGCCTAACTGTTCGGGAAACCGCAATGAGAACGAATATTCACTATCCAACTGTTTCCGACATCTACAGACCATGAGGAAAGTAAAAAATATAGACAAATGGGTCTCACATAAACTTACTGAAAACAACAAAATCCGCCGCTTGGAGATCAGTTATACTTTGCTTTCTCATCATAATAATGAAGGCATATTACATAGATTAATTACTTCTGCGAAAAATGGTTTCTTTATGACAATCGACGGCGTTCTGCACAGTGGTTGAATACAGATGAAGCCCCAAAACATATGCCGAAGCCGAACCTTCATCCGCGAAAGATTTTGGTGTCTGTATGGTGATCAGTAAGGGGTGTTGTGCATTTTTCATTTTTAAAACGAGGTGAAACCATAAATTCAGACAAATACTGTCAAGAAATTGATATCAGGTACGAAAAACTGCGCTTTCAACAGCCGGCATTGGTCAGTAGACGTGGTGTGTTACTGCTTCATGATAATGCTCGACCACACACTGAAATGCAAACCTTTAAAAAGTTAGCAGAATAGAAGTGCGAGGTTCTCCCTCACCCTCCTTATTCTCCTGACCATTCACCTACAGACTACTATTTTTTCAAGCACCTAGATAGCTTTTTGATTGGAAAAGTGTTTCGAGAAGAAATGGATGTAAAAACTGCATTCGCCGAATTTATTGTTTCTCGTACTCTGGATTTCTTTCAGGAAGGTATTGGTGCATTTATTTCGCGTTAGGAGAAGTGTATTGAAGTCGATGGTGACTATTTCGATTGATGAAATACGTATTAGGTTTGTCAAATAAAAGTTTAAATTAAAAAATCAGAAACGGCCATTTCATTTGCAAGAACCTAATAAATTCATGGACTTAGGTTGTTCTCGCTCTCAGGTGCAGGTGTTATATTGTATTTCTTCGTCTTTAGACATTGGTACTGATGGCAATTTTTCTTTAGATGCTCCCTTCCTCTTTCCAGAACTACTTTCTCTCGGCCAAAAGGGATGGCCTTGAGAAAGTACTTTCTATTCTGGGTTCATGACATAATTTTCATTGCCTTCTTTATTATGTAGAATGTTTTTAATTCGATTTATTCTTATTCATTTCCTATCACACTGCAATACTGAATATCTTGCAATACTCTATGTTTATTATCTTTACTCATCTTCCTTTCATTACTGATATCAGTGATAGAAATTTTATTTTCTTTTTTCATGAAAGTATTAAAAGTATTCAGAACATTGTGTGAGTGTTGTGATAAATTGGAAATCTCGTGGAATTGAACATTTCCTTCAGCATCAATAGAAAAAATTGCTTGAATATCGAACGGAGTTTCTGTATTTTTATTGCTATTTTGCATTGTCACCTGTAAAATAACTTATTTATTAATAAATAGTTGTAATTTTGCAAGAAATTAAAACTTTTACACCAAAACATAATATAATGACCTGTTAAAGTGTCCCTCATCTGAATACAAAAAGCTTAGCATAAAAATATGCATGTACACGTTCTGAAAAAATTCCTAAAGGATAATTCTTCTACCTCCTGACTACGAATAACGCTTTACCGTTTTCGATAAGGATTTGGGTAAATCCATCGAAATCATGCACATTTTTGAAAAAATGTTACTATTCTTTAGGGGGGTAGGTTAGCCTCAACAGCTCAAAATCGGGCCCTTCTTCAAACGCATATTCTGAAGTAATAAATGAATATAGAGATAACTTTTGTTTTAAGTTTTAAGTGTCATTTCATTGACTTTAATGTGCGCAAACAAAAATTTAAATATACTTATAGGAAAAAAAGTTATAAATATAAATGTGAGAGCGTGTACGCGATGCACCGTTTGAGGGTGAACAAGATTCCGGACAGGTGAATTACCTAAAACATAAAATAAAGGCATTTTTATAATCTGTAAGCAGTCTGCATCTTGTGCAGGAAGCAAAATTTTGATAAACAAATTAATACAATTTTTATGTTGATCTTTCTGATTTTATCCGTTTCTTGTTGGAAAAATATTTTTTATCTTTTTTTTTTTAAGAATTTATAATGAAAATGTGCTCCCAGTACATGGAGGGGAATGGTTTCCTGCAGCTTCCCTGTAAATTTTCATTCAAATCGTTGGAGCGGTTTTCGAGATTGTATGTTCACCGTTTTGAAAAACGTAGTTTCTGGAAAATTGCATTTAAAGTTGGACATCGTTATACGATCTCATGTGCAAGATTGTACATTTTTTACTGTAATTCCTTCAATTTTTGGAATTTCGGGGCCCGGTTGCACTTAAAACACGTAGAAAAGATGTAGCTAGCAGAATATGCAAAAATCCTAAAAACCAATTTTCGAAAATTTTTAGGGTAACCTACCCCCTTAAGAGGGGACAACAGGATAATGTCCCCAAAAGTAAAGGTATCTTTGGAAATTTATTGAAAGGAAACTACTTAATGAATCTTTTTGAAATTTTCAGGACTTTTTATTGGATGTTTAAGTTAGACGAATATCTTTTTTGAAATATATTTAAAGCAGATTTATAAGTAGGGGATCAGTAAGTTTGCGCGCCAAAAAATTTCCGCTGTCGTGATTGAGTTTTCCGACGAAACGGTTCTTCTGAAATCAAAAAACCAAAAGGTTTTAGAAAAAAAATTTTACAAAATGACAAAATGGCGGACCTCTGAAGAAAATTGATATTTTGTTCTAGAAAATTAACCTGTTTCGTTGAAAGAGAAATAGAAGAAAACGGCAAATCAAAAAATCTCCCGTCGTGCCATAGCCATCCGCATATGGTTTCTAAAACATGTTGGTTTTTTGATTGAAGAACCATTTCGTCGGAAAACTGTCAACCATATTAGCGGAAATTTTTTGCAGTGCTAAGTTACTGATCCTATACAGCTTATAAATCTGGTTTAAATATATTTCAAAAAAGATATTCGTATAACTTAAATATCCAATAAAAAGTGCTAAAAGTTGCAAAAAGATTTATTAAGTAGTTTGCTTTTTATAAATTTCCAAAGAGACCTATAATATTCGGGCAATTACCCTGTTATCCCCCCTTAATTGTTTAAAAATGCCATCTTTTCGTTTGTAGCACATACATTCAATTAAAAAGAAATATTTCTTTATTCATTTCTACGAATTCTCTCGTACAACTTATTTATGTAAAAGTACAGTAATAGGGACATCTATCCTACAAAGACAATAAAACACGTTAAGTGTATGCACTATCAATTGCTTATTTGTTATATTTTTGTTTTAAATTTTAACCTTTCTAAATTTCTTTCATAGATGGCGCTAGTAAATAATCAAACATTGAAACCGTCACTATCGTTGCCGACTTACGATATTGTAATTTGTAAATACTTGAAGAAACTACAAAAATGTCTGACCAATCGATTCACGATATGGCTTATCACGGTAAAACCTCAAATATTAAGCGTCTTCTGAGTGAAGATGAAAGTTTAAAAACAGCTAAGGACAACGTGGGTACTTAATTCTCCGAAATACTTTTTGAGGTTATGTTGTCACTTAAACAAATTTCTTTCCTCAGAACGGACGAATGTTAATTCATTGGGCAGCACTGGGAGGCCATGACGAGTTGGTTCGATATTTATTATCTCTCGATGTACCTGTAGACCCTACTGACGATGTAAGTGTATTGTGTTTATTTACGTGACAACAAAACAATCCACCCGCAATTTACCGAAACATAGTTGCATAATAAATTACAAAGCATGTTTCCGTAATTGTCAGTTCTTTGCCAGAGTCGCCAACCTATACATATACCATGGGTAAATTATTTGAAAGCAATGCATGAAACTAATTTCTAATAGCAGATTCGGCAACCTGCACTAGTGCGCACTGAGTGCGAGTTTTCTCGCTTCCAATTGGCTAAAAGTCGCACTCACAAGGGAACATCCTGAACCCGGATATTCAAAAAAATCTGAAACTTCTTGAATATGTAGGGAATTTCCTCCTGATTACAACGCAATTTTTGTTTTCTGCCCAATATCACTCTAAGGGGGTGTAATTGACCCCTGAAAATCCGGTTATTTTCCGATTTTGTGTTATAAATCGTGAACTGTAAAATAATTTTTTTTACCAAATCATAGATCCAATTAAAAGAAGTAACTTTTATCTTGAAACTTCTTTTCTATCTCTTACAGTTCGCGAGTTATAACAAAATCGGAAAGTAACCGAATTTTCAGGGGTTAATTTCACCTCCTTTGAGTGAATTTGGGCAGCAAAGAAAAATTGCGTTGTAATCAGGTGGAAATCCCCTGCATACTCATGAAGTTTCAGAATTTTTTGAATTGTCGGGTTCGGGATTTTCCCTTGTCAGTGCGCACCAGTGCGACCGTCCAAATTCGCTATAATTTCTCTTCTTGCCTTCCCTGCAGATTCCTATGTTGACTAACAAGGAAATGTTGCCAACCCGAAAATTCTAATTTTAATGAATCTGTGTGAATGTAGAGCGTATTAGACCGTGCAAGGAGCAATTTTTTTCTGTGGAAATTCACTCTGATGGGGTGATATCAGCTCCTAAAGTTGTTTTTCGATTTTTTTTTAATATGATACCCTGTACCATATCTGATTCTACATAAAACCGTTTCATTTAATTACTATTGTTATACCCAATATGTATTTATATGATGTCAGATTAACGAAATACATCCATTTGAATGTTTAGACAGACATGACACCGTTAATTTTGGCAGCGTCAGCTGGCCGTGAAAAAGTTGTTAATACTCTATTGACCGAGGGTGCGAATGTTAATGCTACAACACAAGAAGGTCATTCGGCGTTGCAATATGCGGCATCAAAGAATTGGAAATTTATTTGCGCTGCTTTGCTAGAAAAAGATGCAAATGTCAATATAACTGATAAACGCGGCGCGACGCCGCTGCATAGAGCCGCGTCGAAAGGCAATATCGCTATTGTGAAACTTCTCGTGGAGTGTGGGAAGAAGTTGAATATAGGTAGATATACGAAATTTCATTATTTTCATTTCCCTAAAAAGTGTTCAAAATACAACTACGCATCCGTAATAAATTTTTGATAAATTTTTTCGTATAAAAAATATGCATTTAGATTTATATTTCAGTTTATTAATTTTAAAGAATCCACAATATTCGTATTCTTGGCAAAATCATTTTAAACGAATTATTATTTCTATGTACTTCAATTAAAATGGTACGTATGAGAGCTATAATTTTCGGAGCTAACAAATCGGCAAGTTCATACATTAACAATAAGAATCATTAAAATCAAACTTTTTTTTCATTCCTTGCATGTAAAATTATTTAAAAAAGTTAGAATATTATCATACTTTTGACTATTTCAAATGTTATTTGAAATGAATTGGAGCAGTGGCAACTATATATGCAATTTAAAATAATTTAGCCTATCGATTTCTTTTGAGTGTTACTTATTTTTATAATATATTTATATCTAACTGGAGAATTTTTAAAACAAGAATTTGCCTTCATCACCGCTATTACGTTTGTAATTCTGATATTTTGACTTACAAAATTTCAGACAGTAAAGATGCTGAAGGCAATACGGCTCTTCATTTGGCGTGCGAAGAAAATCGTGTTGACGAAGCTAAACAGTTGGTTACGAGTGGCGCTAATGTATTAGTGAAGAACAAAGAGGAAAAGACTCCTTTGGATCTTGCGAGTCCAGGATTGGCGCGACAACTGAAAGAAATCAAGAAAAACACATCGTAAATGATAAAAAAAATGTACTAATGTCATTGGCTCAGTGGTGTTCAATCTTTGCCTCTTTCTTACATTAAAGGCAAAATTATTTGAACTTTTCGTATCGTGAAAATTCTTCCCATTGAGTGAATTATTTACATGAATATAACAAATTTTTATTGTATCATTGCTTTTATTAAATAAAGTCAGAGGTAAATAGTTTTAGTATGTATATGGTTAAGTCGGCGACGAGATCAACAGCACGGCAAATAATATACAAATACTTGAAAATATACAAAAGTTGAATGTATCAACAGCCAAACGCCAGCTATAAATCTCTATCTTTTTTTTTTTTTCATTAAATCACATAACATTTATACGTCTGTTGTACTTACATATAGTGACAGAATAATAAATAATCTGTTCCGATATTGACAAATTTTTTTATATTGCGTTTCTTTTCATATAAAGGATGTAAAGGAAAAAGATTCTATGAAAAAGTTCTAGTAGCTTGTATAATGTTAAAATTATTGCGACGAGCGGTACTACAATAATAATTCATCGACTAGTAAATAAATAATCGATTGAAAATCACTGACCGAGTAACGATTCCTCTATCAATTCAGTTTTCCGCATTTATTATGCTTTCTTAACATATTTCATTGTCATTAATGTTTGATTTATATTTATATAAAATGTATCAAAAAGTTCATTATTTCCGCTAGTCGAATTTTATTCACCTTTCTATCGCTCTTTCCTTTTTTCATCTGCCCAGTTTACTTTTTTCATGGTTATCTGTTTCAACTCCGTTGGAATTCGTATTCCTAAGAAAAGAGAAGATCGCATCAGCGTCGGAAATAAATTTCTTAAATAAAACGCACCAAAGTTGAGGGGCAATATCTTCTGCGCTTATTTACAGAAATTCGCAATGATTTGCGGCTAACATAAGGTGACCTGAATTTCGTTTTCGTTTAGAGATATTTTGGATGGATCATAAAAAAATATGTCATTCTCATCGTAATGATTAATTTTGATAGATGTTACTATATCACCGAGTGTTTTAAGTTTCTTTTGTTACGAATAAAATATCTTAACAATATTCCACGTAAAAAAGTACATGCTACTTTAATTTTGCACGAAATTTTGAAGTAAAATCTGGCGTGATAGAATGAAATCAAAGCTAAGCGAATTATTCCATAACACTTAGATAATTAATTTCCCTAAATGCTTTAAATTAATCAGGAAACGCAATGTAGAAATACAATTGGAGCATTCTGGAAGTATGCGAAAATACTTTATTGCTATCGATATAAATTATTTTCAATAGATAATTATTTCCAAAAGAACAAATTGGAGGAAACTTGAAAGAGATCCCAGCTATAAATATACACAAGGCTTGCCCACTTTAGCATGGTATTTACGCCCTCCAAAATTTTGCTTAACACATTAGTTTGTAATAAAAATAATGATTATTATTATAGTACGATTTAGCACAGTTAATGAAATATACTTTTTTTACAATCCTCCAAATTTCTAAAGGAAAAGAAATACCATCTATGAAAAGGTTGTCGACATATAGGCGGTGTTTCAAGTTTTCCATATAAGAGATCCTGAGGTTTGTATCTTCTCTCTAAGTTTTTGAACCCAAAAGGGGTTCGAGTAAAAGCTCCTGTAGTATAAATTTCACCACACGAACGCATCATCGCCATTTACGTTTCCCTCTCGACAGAGACAATTCATTACAGTATCTCTCTTTATTTGTGAAATTATAATTTATTTCTTATTAAGTAAATCTGTCGAAAATGTATATAACGTTTATTAAATTTATTCAAAAGATTTTCAGATTTAATTATAACCGTGTTACGTGGAGAAAAATAATGGCCCACGATGTACCAAGTGGCAGTTCAATTGCAAATTTGAAAAGCCCGCCTAAAAAATCACTAGAAAGCTGTTTAATGTAAAAACAGGCCGGTTCCGTTCATATACAACTGCTTAACCGTATCAAAAAATATTATAACCCTGATGTATATAGAGTCTCTGCTATAAAGCGTGTTGCATCCAGCAAACAATATTTTTATACAAAAAATACGAATTCTTAATGTTTCCACGTAATCATTTACTGTAAACATTTCAAGTTTCTAAACATCGAGTTTGGTTGCACGTGTTATATATTTAGGCAGATTCAGCGGAAAAGATAGCTATAAGATATTCCGCGTCTTCATTTAACCTCGATGCTTGTTAATATAAAAAAGACTGACTAGACGAAATCATTAAGAATGCTACTTTCAGCGTAAATGTTGCTTCCCGGATGCGTCACACTTTATAGGACACTCTGTATATGTGTACACACATGTATACGCGTAATGTGTATAATCGGCCGTTAACCTCTTTTTGTCTCGAGTTCCAAGTTGGGAACACTCTCTACAATAGCTATTTGACTAAACAATGATTAAAATTTCAAGACGATAACTGCAGAAATGCATTTCATCATTTATTTTGTACGTTTTGATTTAATTGCAGGTTTCTTCAATGAATAACGCTTAAATTTGCCACTTATTTATTTCACCTACGAAAAATAATACCTTTTTTCCCCTATAAATTGGTTCCCTTACTTTCAAGTTTAGTATTTCCATTTGTTATGGTTCTGGCAAAAAGAGGTTAAAAATGCGTCATCTTTGAATGCATGAGAAATGCACAAGCTGTAAAAAAAATGCATGTATAAAAACATTGCTGTTCCGTACTCCCGTTTTCTTCCTCAATTTCATTTCACGATGTTCGAAAGATTCAACTTCAAACGCATCGAGAAATCCATTGGAACGTTACTTCTTCGATTAAAACACAAGTGATGGGAATTATGAAGACGTTTTTTCAAAAGCGTAAAAACCCGTCAATGTATAAACTATGTTAGGATAATTGATCTTGTTACTGCCATACACTTATAAGCTCATGCATGCTAGGAATAACTGTTTCAAGAACCTTTCTCTAATTTTTCAATGCATTTGAAATCGAATGGCACGAAACCAAAAAGCTTTCGATCTACGATCGGCCCTAAGTACCAATTGATAAATCTCGATCATCGATCTCCGGTTCGTTCCGACAGGCAAGTCAATTCAATCGAAAACAAAAAATAACTGTTATTTAAAGCAGAAATCAAGAAGAACAAAACTGATAAACTCGAGTGAAACGTAAAGAGTATATCTCTTAAAAATAATAATACTTTTTTTTTCAAAATACGGTTTCTAAATCAAAACCTCTTTCGCATACAAAGTATACTTACATGTAAGAGAGTTCATACTTTTCATGGAATAGCTTCTGATTGTTTCAAAGTGTTCTAGTTTTCTAAATGCATCTTTGAAATTCCTCACAGTATCGAATTCTTTACCTCAAAATGTTGCGAACCTTTACCACATATTTCTATATTGTCAGTCTTGTTTAAAAACTACTATTTTTTTAACACCTTGATTGACAAAGAGTATACCCCGCTTTTTGGAAATTTTGTGGTCGCTAACCTCTCGGAACGATGCCCAAATCGTCCATCATTGGCTCGATTATTAAAAATAATTACAAATAACATATTACAATTTTTTTCGCGATAAAAATAAAAACTGAGATAATAATAATTAATAATTAATAATAATATAACTATAATAGATATTAATGCTGCCTAAATGCGGTGTTACTTCGTTATCGATTATGCAGCCCCAATAATATATTTCTAGTCTTAATCTTACCCGACGAAGTAGTAGCATTTTCCGCAAAAAATGACGAAGGTATTCGAAAGGGAATATGTCATTCAGAAAGTGTTTAAGATAAAGCTTGTACAAAGTATGGCATTCCAGCACTGCTAATGCATAATGGCATATTAACGTACAAATCCTAGTCTACGAGTCCCTTGCGCGCTGAATTCGTTGGAAAGGAATCCGGTGCAAATTTACTTGTGAAAATCATTCACTGTAAATTATCAATGACGCGAGTCATTAATAAGCTTGTTGAGAAACGGGCAAGGGAAATGTTTTCCAGAGAAGGTTCGTAATTTTTTGCGGAATTCCGGAAGAAGAGGGGTAAAATACTACTCGGTATGGCCCTGCCGGGTCTCTTTATGTACAGAAGAAAGCCGCCCTCATCTAATGGCATCGTTGGGTGCATAGGAATCGACTCCCGAACTCGGCGACACGAGTTCTCTGTTTGGAACTCTATTTTTTTTTCGTAGCAGATCTTGCGCGCACCTCTTGGACCTGGGTTTTTTATGGGTTTCCTGCGTTGTGAGGGTTCAATAAGTGGTGTATTCTTTCGTTCAGTTGACAGTTTCCTCACCATCGATGCTTTCGTCCTGCGTCGTCGAATCGTCGCCAGAACCACCAGTTTGAACAGCGCCGCGTTTCAGACGCGTCGAACTAAGGCTGATTGGAGGCCCACCTCGTCTGCGAAGATGTTTATCAGTTTTACTTACATTATATGGTACCGGAAGAACGTGAGAGGATTTCATAAGAAACAAAACAATCGTCAAACTCTTGAAATCGATACTACTAAGTACTTTCCACCAAGAATTACTTTTTAATATACCATTTCAACCATTTGAAATCGAAACTTTGTATTTAAAGTGACATTAAATGACAAAAAATACGAGTAAACTAAATGAAGCTACAAAAGTACTAATGTACTAACTTTATGATAAACACTGGAGTATCGGTGAATGTTTTGAATCATTCAAAGAAACGTGAACAAGATTATAACGAAAAACTTTTCACATGTCAAATACAAATGATAAGTGTAGGAAAGAGTTGGAGTAACAGTTCAGGTTTAAAGTTTGATTTAGGTCTGAATAGAAACTACAGAATAGAAATTATACAGAGTGGTTGAATATATCGAAGAATGTTAAATTCTGAGTTGTATAAAAAAAATTCATGCAACGCATACTTGAGAAGTTATTCGAGGTGTGCAAGTTGCGCGGAGGACTCTGTGTAAAAAGTAAGACGGAAATGTCGACTGTAAATAACGGGTTACATCTAAATAGTCTCAGAAAAATAGAAAAAAACTAAGAATTTTTTTAAAACGTAGAGGCGGAAATCATTCCCCTTTTTGTACTAAAAGGTATAGTTATTAATTAGAATTTCCCAAATTTGGATTGATGAATAATAATAATGAAAGAAGTCTAGCTGCCAATAGGAAACGACAAGGACCTTTTAACTACGATATAAACCGTGAATAGCGTAATTTAGGACAGTAATAATAATTTAATTCGTAAACTAACCAAAACTCAGGGCATTCTTGAAATCTGGAGAATTTTCATTTGAACCATGCTTTTCATGTAGGGTATGAACTGTTCTTTTTTCCTCGACGCCTAGATATTTTAATACAATATAATAATTTCTTACTTTCAAATGAATTTTCGAGAATAAAAATGACTATGAAGAATTTAAAAATAAAATTGTTCCTATAATTATAACACATAATGTACTCTTTTCCTACAAATCATAAACAGTTGCACAATTATTATATTCTTGATCATATCTAATTGTGCACTTTCTTTGGATTAAAACGTAGCAGTAAATGATTTTTCACTTCGTTACACAGGTAGATATGTTAGAGCTGTTCGAGTACTCGAAAAAAAGCGAGCCGAGCCTGACTCGGCTCGAATTTTTTCGAGCGACTCGAAGAGAATCGACTAGTCGATTTTTCTTTTTTTTTTTCTCTTCGAGTACTCGGATCGACTCGGAAACCGAGTCTCGGCTCGGTCCGAATTTCAAGCTACTCGAATATTCGAGTACTCGAACAGCCCTAATATGTATGAAATAAAACAAAATGATAGGTATTCAGATGTTTTAATATAATCAAGTTGCTAAGACTCACCTCAATTTATTTTTAAGGTTTGCCACTTCTCTGGTCAACTCTTCCTGAGATTCCAGCATATCGTCTATTTCCCTCTGTGCTTTCCTCTTCATTGCTTTATGCCTGCTAATTTCTTCTTCTGCTTCGTCAAGCTGTCTCTTCAAAGCCTTCATTCTTGCGTTTACTTTCTCTGCTTGCTCTTTATATTGGTCCGAGTTTCTTCTCTCATCTTCCAACTGTAGACTCAATTCCTTTAATTTCTTCTCTAACTTTCTGTTTATCTTTTGCTGAGCAAATCTTTCCTTTGCTTCAGTCTCCAATTGTTCATCAAGGTTATTGATCTTTGATTCTAATTGTTGGATGGTAGCTTTGGTCTTTGCCCTTTGAGCAGTCTCCAATTCCGTTAATTTCGCTTTCAATTCCTTATTTTGCCTTTCCAATAACAGTTTGTGCGATTCCAATTTCTGTGTGGTCGATCTCTCAGTGGTTAGATCGTTTGTTAGTTGTTCAATGGTTATCTGAGCCTTTCTAGCTCTGTCCATTAGTAATTCAGCGTTGGACTGTTCTTCCTCCAATTCTTCTTCCAATGTTGCAATTCTAGCTTCCAGTCTTCGTTTTTCATCCAGCATCAGCGTGCCCTTGTTAGCATTGTTGTTCAGCTCCTCTTGTAATTCATCTCTTTCATTCTCTGCAGCTCTTCTAGCTCGTTCGCTGCTAGCAAAATCTTCAGTCAACTGCATCAAATCTGCCTCTAAACTCTTTACTTTCCTTTCAGTCTCTTTAGCACTGGCAGCAAGCTCGTCCCTGGCAGCTCTGGCTTCCTCGGTTTCTCGGGTGCAATCCTTTATTTGTGTCTGAAGTTTCTTCAGTTGTTTCAATGCATCCTCTTTTACTTTATTGTGCATTTCCAGTTGCTGTTCGATATCTTTATAATCTGCCTCCATTTTCTTACGTTGCGCAATAGCGGCAGCCCTTTGCTTTCTCTCATCCTCTAACTCCGCTTCGAGATCGCGTAACTGTTTCACTAGTCCTCTTCGTTTCTCCTCAGCTTGTTCTTCCTTCGCTTGCAAATCTCGCTCAAACTGAGCCCTTAGAGCTTGCATGTTCACTTCTAGACGCAACTTCGCATCTTCTGTGAACTGTAATTCATCTTCAAGCTCCTCCACTTGAGAACGTTGTTCCGCCAATTGAGACTCGAGGGCACGCTTAGCTTTCTCAAGTTCGTGGACATTCTTGTCCGCTGTGCCTTGATTATTTACAAGTTCGTCGAGCTCCGATTGGAGACCACGACGGACTCGTTCGAGTTCTTCCACTTTCTCGTTCATCTCGTCAAGCTCACGGGTCAAGGATAGCACACGAGTTTCTTTTTCACGAGCCTCGCGTTCGGCAGCATCCCGTTGTTCTGCATATTGTTCGGAGACCGCTTTTTCTTCGGCCAGCACCTTTCAGGGGATAATAATAAAGATAGATATTACGAATAATGAATTTCAAAGGAATCGTGATGAAATGGAGAGAAATCTTTGTTGTGAATGAACACCTTACGGACCGTAATAAATGGCGAGTGAAGAACGCGCTAAGAACTACACTTGCGATCATGTAATGGGCAAGATATTAATTTTAATGTGATTTATAATGGGTGTGTAATTATACATGAATGATTACAATATACTCCAGAACTTGAATTTACATTAGTGCAGAAATGGTCGGTAAAGTGTTGAATATTAACTAAACAAAATCTGTTATCGTCGTTAGTAACCACCAAATTATCTACATGAAACATTCAAAATAATGAATAATGATAATAATATTAAAAACTCACAGAAAATTCCTCAAACTATTGTTAATAATAAAAAAGGGGTAACAATTCTATTAATCTCAAATTATTATAATGTTTAGAAATAATAGTAATTATTCTATTATAATTGAATAAAGTCCATAGCATTAATAAAAATAAGTGGTTCGTGTAATTTTAACAGTAAAAATATTAAAAAATCGTCTATATATGTAAGTTTGAACAACAGTAAAATTGAAGCTAAGGAATATGAACACAAAGTTAAATAAAAATTTAGAATACAATAATGTAGAAGAGAGAAAAATCTAAAATTTGAAATAAAAAGAAATAATTATTAGGAAATAAGTAAAAATATTCCAAAGAAGTTACTTGCAATTTCACGTTACAATTCGAATATTGTAATTTTACCACTAAACATGTGAAATCAATTAAATTAGGACACATAAATAATTACCTTGTCGAAATTTTTCTGCTTCTTCTCCAACTCCAGCACCTTAGCTCTTTGCGCTTCGAGCTCAATAATACTATCCTCCAATTCCGCTTGAATTTTCTTCTTCGATTTATCTAGTTTATCATTGGCAGCTTGCAATTCTTCAACTTGTCTTTGAAGGGCTTCAATATCCTTCATACACCTCTTTCTAGCTTCTTCTAAAGCTGCAGCAGCTTCAGATTCTTCTTCAGCTCTTTTCTTCGCTTCAGCTAATTGTACATTTAAGCCAAGAACCTATTTCAAAAAGGCCAAACAGTTATTACAGTTATTACCTTCATATGAATTTGCATAAATTTTATGGAACTGCTTAAGTCCTCTAATAAATATTCCGGCGTTATGCGTATCGAAATGTATGTATGCAGGATACATAGTGTTTCAGAATTATACGTTTGGCTTTACCTATAATTTCGAAATACTCTGTGTGTGTGTATATATATACGAATGCACTGATTGTATTATTAACTGAAAATAGAAAAAATAATTTATTTTACGTTTCACTAGTAATTTTACCTGTTTATCTAAGGCTCTCTTTGCTTCCTCCTCCTCTTCTAATTGGTCATGTAGACTTTCCTTTTCACTTTCTAGTGCTCTTAATTTCGAGCTAAGAGCTAATTTTTGCCTAGTTTCCTCTTCAAGTTGCTGTTGGAGTTCTGTAAATTGAGACTCGCATGTTGCTGAAGCCTTTAAGGCTGCTGAAGCCTTCAACTCTGCAGCTTCTAATTGCTGCATGATGCTTTCAGATTCTTGTTGCAATTTCGTCACCCTTTCTACTAATTCTTGCCTGTTCCTTTCGACTTCAGCGAGTTTTGCATTCACCTCAGCAAGCTGTTGTTCCGCCTGCTTTCTCCTTCTGTCTGACTCTTGTCTGCTGGCGCTAACGGATCTGAGCTCCGTTGCTAAATCAGCGTTTTCGGCCTCTAACGTTGCCTTTGCCTTTTCCAAAACAGCTTTAGTCTTTTTCAATGCATCCATCTGTTCGTTCAAAGCTGTCAATTCTTGCGTATGCTTATGACGCATATCCGCCAATGTTGCTTCATGCATCGATGTCTCTTCTTCTAGGTTCTTCTTTAATGTTGCCAATTCCTGTTCTCGTTTACTTCTCAATTCCTGTTGTGCAGCCGTTGTATCTAAAGAATCTAATAGCTCGTTCTTCAATGCTTCTAATTCCTCATTCAGATCCCGTTTTAATTTCTCTGCCTTGCTTCTGGCAGCTTTTTCGGCTTCTAGATCTTCCTGAAGCTCAGCTAACTGAGACTCTAATTCACGAAGAGCCTTTTGAGCTTGAGCCTTTGCTGCCCCTTCTTCATCCATCTTTGCCATTACTTGGTTCAATTCCTCTTCGCGTTTTCCAAGTTGCAATTGAAGTTCCTCTACCTGGAAGAAAATTTTTTAAAATTATTATTTTGTACGCTATTGATTCTTTTATTTCTGCTAAACTGATTAAAACCATTAAAGGAAAGAAACTTGTTAAAGTTATATTACCTGCGTCTTTCTTTCCGTAAGTTGCTCTTTCAAATCTGACACCTCAGTTTCTATTTTTCTCTTTGATCTATCTACTTCTTGTCTTTGTTGATGATCTTTCAATAATCTTTCTTCGAGATCTGCAATTGTCGCTTCATGTTTAGCTTTCAATTTTGATAAATGCTTCGCCTTTTCCTCTTCCTCGGCAAGTGTCTGCGACAAATCGTTTGCCCTTTCTTCAAGAATTTTCTTTTCCTTCAATAACTTTTGATTTGTATCGTCAGAAAGCGCAAGGTCTTCCTCAAGTTTCTTTATTTTCGCGTCACATTGTACTTTTTCTAATTGCAACTTTTGCCTGGCAGCCTCTTCCTCTTCCAGCTGTTCTTCGAGGTCACTTATGTTTAATTGCAACTTCTTCTTTTCTTGTGTCAACGCCGCACTTCTCTCTTCCTCCTCCTCGATTCTCGCCTCCAGATCGTGAAGTATCTCCTCTAGTTCCTGCTTCCTTGCAGCCAGTCGTGCTCGCATCTCTTCTGCTTCGGCACATAACTCAACTTCAGCCTGTAATTGCTCTGC
This sequence comes from Andrena hattorfiana, assembly GCA_944738655.2. Taxonomy (NCBI): domain Eukaryota; kingdom Metazoa; phylum Arthropoda; class Insecta; order Hymenoptera; family Andrenidae; genus Andrena; species Andrena hattorfiana. Next base: position 14,849,879 of record OX122890.1, on the reverse strand, counting down.
CAGCATAGTTTTCTCTTCCATGGCTTGCTGATACTTTCGTTCATATTCTTGCGCAGAATGTAACTGCAGCTCTAACTTGTCGCGCACTTGCTTCAATTCATCTTCCTTCTGAGTCAATTTCTCTTCCTGTTTAGTTACTTCGAGAAGTGGTTTTACTTTAGTATACAAACGCCACCACTGCCAATTCCGAAGCTTTAAATATGCTGCGCAATTTCTTTGAATAATTCTGATGGCGTTCAACTGTTGCAAACGTTTCTGATAGTTCCTGCGGGCAAGGAAGCCGCGGCAAAACGCTTGGAAATTGACAATTATATCAGTGATCTTGTAATCACGTTCTTCTTCGAGATGAGCCAAAACTCCAGCGCGGAAGAAAATTTTTGATTGACCGACACGATAGAGATTAGGATCGAGTTCAAGGGCTTGAATCTGAAATTCAGATGTTTAGAAACTTTTAATAAATCTTAAAATTTGGAATTGATTCAGAATCAATGGCACAGTGAAATTCTGATTTATAATAACATTCCTTAAAAATCTGAAATTTCTATTTTCTATTTATGAGACTGTTCTTAATTAGATCACCGAATGATAAATAAACATCAATTCTGTCACAGTCGTCACCGCTGGCATTAATAAAACTTATTAGAATTAAATACTTCCAACGAAATATATACTTACCATCTTTTCGCACGCCTTCTTTCCGTCCATGAATCCTTTTGGAATAGCATTAGGTGTTAAAAGTTCGTATCTTTGTCTGAACTCCTGGAATGGTATCCTGTTCGGAAATCCTTGACGGCAAATCCTAATGCCTTCTAGAACTCCGTTGCACCTCAGTTGATCCAGTACCAACGGTGCATCGATCTTTCCAGCCCTCTTCTCATGATTCGGTATGATACATCTCACAAAATTAGGATTGGTATTTCTAAGGGTGACCATTAGCTTCGCCAACTGTTCCTTGTACAATTGGGAAACTGTTCTGAACATTCCTTTTCTTGTCCTCGCACCAAACTGTGTGTCGGTTAACGCTTGCTGGGCCATCCCAACGATTTCTGCATCTTTCCAAATGTGACAGACGAATGGATCCTGCGAGTTTTGCAGAAGGCTTACAACATTCTCGTTCAGAGGATCCATGTTCTTCATTAGCCATTTAGCGGCCGAGTAATCAACTTTCCCGGCGTAATGTATGATAGCGAAATCCGCAACACCTCTGAAGTCTGTTTTCATAAATTTCGGGTGAACGCTGTGAGCGCCTACTAATTTTTCAACAAACGTTTTATCCGTAGCTTTCGGGAACCAACATTCTTCGTCTAGCAGTGCCATGATACCTATTTCGAAAGAAAAATATGTTTCTGTTTAGCTTTTTTTAAAATAATTACGCCAAGTTATTACCTAAAGAATTAATTATACATCCTAAAAATAATTTCGAAAGGATATTATACGTGGCAGAAAAGAAGACAGTCCACCTTGATATGAAATATAGACATTAGAAGAATCAAACTGATACAAGCTACTTTAAATTAGCGTAATACATTTTATGAAGAAAGGTGAACAAATCAGTAGCTGTATAGTAAGCTAAAGTAAATGTAAATTAAGCTAAAGTAAATGTCTGAGCGAAATTCACTTCAAGTAACATCTGTAAGAGTTTTAAAACGTAAGTGATGAAAATCGAAAAAGACGATAAAATTCTATTGCATGGCAATGTGAATAGAAGATACTATCAATATGTTTCGAGAGAATCTTTCTCTACGTTAATACTATTGGGACATTCCACGCGAAATCGGACACTTTTCGGAGTAACATTTCGGATGTTGCTGAAATTTGAATATGTTGTAGTCTTTTGTGATATTTAAACGTACCTCAAAGGATTTTTCAAAATTGTGAAAAATGTCGATTTTACAGCTGTTTGAAGTTAAGTGCTAACTTTTTTTCAATACATTATAGCTATGGAAGTAGTAAACGGATGGAGATGAGGTTTACGGTGCTTATAGAGAAGACATTTAAGTTTTAAGAAAAAATTATTTCAGTTTAAAAAATAAAAAATTTGAACCATTTTTGTGCAATTATTTCAAACAAATGCAGGTTTTTAACATCGGGCGCGATTTTAAAAATCTGAAAAAAGAAGAATATAGTTCTATCCTTCCCCTTGATGGACAAATTTTCAAAAATATGGACATGTTAAAATTGACCCTGTAAAAATTGCCGAAAGTTGACGCTGCGTCAAATCACACCGGCTCGACTGGCTGAACCGTGCGGTACTCGCAGGGGCCAAGCGGCTATATCTGCTACTCTTATACGGTGTTCTCGAATATGGTAAGTATTTGTAAAAAACTGAAGAAGGAAAACTTTTACTGTTTTTTATACACAACATTATACGGTAACTCAATTTTTGGTGATCGCAATATTTTCTTTGAAACGAAGGTGATCCTCAGGTTTTTAAATGGAATGCTATATATTTGATTATCCAATATGAAAGCGACTATCAAGACAAATTCAGCCATATGGTATACTATGACCTTCAAGATTACACATGGTTAGGAATGAAATAAATATATCGAACTATCTTTCTCGTAGATTGAATTTCATCTTTCATCTTTCGTAGAGGTACGTTTAAATATCACAAAAGACTCCAGATATTCAAATTTCAGCAACATCCGAAATGTTACTCTGAAAAGTGTCCGATTTCGCGTGGAATGTCCATATTTGGTTGTGTATTATTTAGAAACAAAAACTACTACTTTAGTAGATCAATTAAACTAAGAAACACCATCTTTTTAACGTACCCATAGGTTTGTCAATCAAATCAATGGTTGGCTGCAAGTCTAACCCAAAATCGATGAATTTCCACTCAATCCCCTCTCTTTGGTATTCTTCTTGCTCCAGAATAAACATGGTATGGTTGAATAACTGTTGTAGCTTCTCGTTCGTATAATTGATGCAAAGCTGCTCAAAACTGTTCAACTCGAATATCTCGAAGCCAGCCATATCCAGAATACCGATGAAACTTGCTCCCTGCCTTTTTGTCCGATCCAATGATCTGTTGATTCGGTTCACAAGCCATCTAAACATTCTCTCGTAACAGGCCTTCGATATAGCTTCTACTGCAAATTCAACTTGCTCCTTTGTCTGTGCTTTCGTCACGAAATCTCTGCCCACTTTGATTCTCGGCTTTAAAAATGCCTTTGTCATTTCTGTGACACTTAAACCCAGTAAATGTGAAATCTTTTGGGCGACCGTGTTATCTGGCAGCGTAGCTTGGTCGGAATTTCTTTCTTGTCGAAACTGCATCGAGCCGAAAAGCATTACCGCAGATACTATACGGAATATCGAAGAGAAGTCTTCATTCGTCATGCCCATGATGTGCATGGACGTTACGGTTGAGAAGAACTCGGCAGAATCGTCCACTCCCGGAACTGGTAATGCGCCATTTGAGAGGAATGGATAGTGTTTCGGGTCTTCCAAGATGAATTCCTCTGAAAATTTAAAAACGTTCAAATCCTATATTCCTTCGCATGGTTAGAAAACATGTAGACAGTGTTGCATAAGACTGGAATAATACTATTACTATATTTGACTAATTTACATGAATTCTACAGCTTGAACAACTAACTCTCCATTGTGCCTTAATTTCTATAAAAGGTAGAATCTTTGTTAAAACTTCTTCTATCTTCTTTCTTAACTAGTTCCAGAAGATGACACAGCCGTCTAGCTTTTTAAATTGAAATTTGATTAATGAGACTAATAATCAATTTTTGGTGCTCATTTCGTATAGAAAAATTGGTGCACTCGTCAGTGGCACTGTCCTCGTGAAACGCTGCTTGAAATGATGCGCTGCCTAACATTCCACGTCTCTATTTATCTTCAAGTCAGGTAGCACGGCTGAGTCATCTATGGAGGAGGTTGTTTAAAATCGTTTCTATCCCGAAAGGACAAGGCTAATCGAAGAACGGTGATTCGAGTATGGCTGAGAATGTCACCTGACAAGTACAACACATAATGGGCGGAAACGCTGAGTGCCTTGAATTGGGAATATCGATTCGCTTCCCTCCCTCGAATAGCAACAATTATGTACGCGTTCTAATCAGATTTGGGCTTGGCCTAACTCAATAATATTTTACACAACGCGCAAGGTCTATTGAAAGCTCTTTCGACAAATCTCTCTGTAAACACGCATCACGACTTTAACAGACTGAACCCAAAATCGCTACTGGAATATTAATTCTAGTGATATCATTTAATAGAAAACTCTTTCTCACGATATACTTTCAAATCAAATTTATATAACAAGAAATGACAGCGTGAATGAAATATGTACGCTGGTATCTTTCACGTGTTCAAAGACCATTTGGAGCTACCCGATAATTAAAAAAGATGGAAGAAAAGCACGCTTCGCTTGAGATAAGTGTAGGCTAGGCTTGGACTATGAATAAAACAAGTCCCATTTAATGTAATTCCATTATTGAAATTGAAAATTGAAAAAACATTAGTTGTTAAACGAATTGCGTCGCACATTAATACAAGTAGTTGTTCTACAAATATGAAAAAAATTTATTACTTTTTCTTTTTCAAAGTTCATTTATGCTCAATCCAAATGTACTTACTTTTCTGCTCTGGCGAAGCACCGGCGAGGAGTTGATAAAATATGTGGAAGGTTCTTTCATCTTTTGCTTGTCGAATTGCTCTCGACTTTTCTAGGAGATAAGTTTCGATGTTCGCACCGGCAATGTAACCGGAAGCGTCGAAGTTTATCCGGATGAATTTACCCTGTTTGACAAATATTTGGCTATTATTTAAAGAAATGACTGTTTTTTTTTAATTTATTGTACGTTAAAAAAATTTGGCAATTATACATTTTTGTCAATTTTAGTGAGAATATCGAAGTGCAATTTTTCTATATGTTTTGATATATTATAACAAAGATTGTTGGAAAGAGACTCAGAATTAAATGTTTAAACTTACAAATCGAGAAGAGTTGTCGTTTTTCACTGTTTTGGCATTCCCGAAGGCTTCTAGAATCGGATTCGCTTGCAGGAGTTGTTGTTCCAATTCACCCTATCATCAAGAATCATTATGTTAAGTAGAGGATTAGAACTTATTTCAAAATACAAAATTTACGTTAGCCATCTCTATTAAAAATATCTCTTGGACCTCTAATTATGTATACTTCAGAATAAATGTTTGAAAATACGTTTCAATTATTTAAAAAATTCACGACACCTTTAAATGATACCTTTATAAATATAATCGATAAAGAATGGTGTTCTAAACTGCTGTAATTTACACCAACAAGGCTGAGAGAATTTATGGAGTACGTGAAAATAGAAATAATTTTTTATTACGATAAAAAATACTTTCATCATGTTTAATTGCGTATAATGTTTCCAATTCAGTTACTTTGTAATTGTTTGAATAATTTACTTCGCGATGAATAAAAAATTAATAATGGAAACCGTAATAAGACCGAAAGTTAATCATCTTTTTGAAAACGTAATTATTATACCCTGTCATGTGATGGAAATTATTAATCATGTTATCGTTCCCTTTTACTTTACAATTATAACTATGCACTATTCGTGTCTATTATTTCTAATATATATAAACAATAATTCTTACAAACTTTAGTATCGTTAACAAGATTAAGAGAAAGAAAACTGTGTTATTTCTTATTAATTATATATAACATCAGCGAAACCATTGAAATGTAACAGCGCTTATCTATATAAGTTAACGTGAAACACAATAAGCGAAAGGAAGGCGATTGCATTTTAAGCTTAAACTTGGGAATGCTATCCTATGCGGTCAATTGCAATTCTGTTAAACAAGCTAAAAATAATACATTCATTTTAAGATGAGCAGGAAACCATCTTCAACTGTTATCTTCGTTAACACAGAAACACACCGAGCAAACCTGATTATATTTCAAAATGAATCTCGGCTTTGCACAGAACATTAAATAAAAGAAGCGCCAAAATGGAGAAAATACGTAAGAAGCATGTTACGCACACGCACACACACGCATATGTTAACATACACAAACACGAGACATAAACACATTAATGAATAATTTAATTAGTCGACTCTCACGTTAATTACCGCAAATTTATCCGAAACAGTTCCGGAACCCTGATATCCAACGAGCAGCGGGGGAAACATGGGGAACTTGTTAGAATAACCGGGGTACTTTGTTTATCGAATTAACAAACAGTCAACTATTATGTTAAAAACGTTTTCCCCAAATTAACGCTGGACAGTTAGTGTGAAAAATGAACTAGGCTTGGGACTGTTTAAATAATTCAATATTCGAATACCTAGTGGGTACTCAAATGTTACAAATATTCCTCGAATGTTGCAGTATCAGATGCTACATTCGAATTGGGGAAGTATTCGAATATTCAAATACTCCAATTTTTCTTCATATAATTCTGCGTTGAAAATTGAGTAACTTTTGTCAAAACAATTTTCGATTCTACTATATTTTTCTAGTGCTCTATAAATTTATTCCTACTTGATTAAAAATAAAATTTCACTCGCGGAATGTTTCCTTCCAAATACAAAAGTAATCGAATGTAATAGTGGAAAACTTGAATGTTCGAATCATATTCAGTAATTCGAATATTAAAATACTCGACTGCGGCCTTGATTCGAATTTTATTCGACGCAAATTTGAATAATCAGACCGCGAATATTTGAATAGTGAAAAATTCGACAAACAGTCCCACCTGTAAAATAAACATGAGTTGGGATGGGAGAGACGTGACAAATTCTTCCTCCATTGTTTTTCCTTTTAGCGAGAAATGAAGGAACTAAATATGGTTAATGAGAGACTGTACACAATAAACGAGACGCAATTACGTAAAGTTTGACGTGCACGCAATACTCGAGAAAGTTAACGAGGTTATCGAAAAAGATTTCCAGAACCCGGAAGTGGAGACGGTTAGTGGAACAAGCGGTGGAAAATAAAGGGGGAAAGGGGCGAAAGAAAATTTATAAAATAAACAAGACGAGACGGAAAAGAGATACACAAAGGAGAGGCAGATAGCAGCGTGTACATCGCGTGAGTGGAATGTTGATCATTTTATTATTGACTTACTATGATTAACGCCGGACTCGGTGTCTAGGTGTGTCGTGGCCGCCGAAAGTCAGCACCGGGAATAAAAGAATTTGCAAAATTAAATTCACGAGCCTCGGTGTCGACGAGTCCAATTTTCATTCGAGCTTGTCTCTCACGTTCGTTTTTGGTGAGCCTTTTCTCTTTCCTTCCCCATCGATCGACAAAGTTTGTCGAGTTTAATCGACAATTCAACGTTTCCACGCAGAATTAAGAATCAACAAATAGCACGATGGAAAAGTCGAGTCAAATTTCCAGTATGTATAAATATAATTATGTTTCCTATCGTAACGAATGGGTGGTTGATTATATCAGAAACGATGAATATAGTTTAATATTAAATGAAAAATTAATTCTGTAACATCGCACTCTGGTAGGAGGTTTGATAAAACGAATTACTTTAAGTAAACGTGTAATTGCATCGGTCGATTTCAACTCTCTTGTAGTTCGAGGGTCACGAAGGTTGCCGTGACTTTCATTTTAAAGAATCTCGCCTTGTAAACGATCCACGCGCAGTCGTTAATATCGAATTATGAAATGTACGCGAAAAGGGAGCGTCGTTAATATTTTCCTGTATAAGAGCACAAGTTTCGAAGCAAACGGTGAGTCAGAACAGTCCGACGAGAGTGACTCAAAGCCCAGTTAGGCCGATAAGTGGATCGTTTCACTGAAAAAGGAAAGATCCTTCGAGAGCCAGCGATCTACGATGGCCTATCGTGATCTATCGCGACCGGAGCACAGTCTTCCAGTACCGATCGATTTCACCAACGATTCACGCACTTGTTGCGCACTCGGCATTCAATTTACACGTTTATTTTGTTATAATCACGTACGCTCACAGGCTACCTCGTTAATAAAACAGTCTTCGGAGTTGACAAGAAATTAACGTGTTAATCTGCTTAACGAGAAACTCAATAAGTAACCAACGTTGCATATTTCATTCACCCGTAATTATTTTCACGTGAAATAATTCTTATAATTCAATGTTAACTTTTTCCATTTAAGCTGTAAGCCTTTACAAACCAAATAAATTGAATTTGTTCACTAGAACATCTTTTGAAACTCTGTAAAAATTATATGTTTTGACAAGGTAATTATGTTAATGCTTTTGTTTGTACTTTCATTACGGCGAGAGTTTTTGAATATTAATTACTACGTACTTAGGTTTTGTTCGACTACCTGAATTGAGATAAAATCTTAAGAATGTCGAAGCTACAATTCATATCATTCCTTCTTGCAAATGACAGTAATGTCTCCGTTTTCTCTTTAAGAACGTTTGGATAGTATTTATTTATCTCCATTGTTCCACGCAAATTTGATCTAAACGCGGAAATAGAGGTTGGACTTCCGCCCTTCGTTATCGTTTAACGATAGTATACGTGCAACCTCTTGCAGAAAACTCTTAAGACTATCATGATTATTGTGACAAATTCTGGTGTTAACGAGCGTTAGTAAATTCGTTATCAAAATTCAGTTTGAGTCGAAATGATTCAATTTATTTTATTTTATTTTATTTTATTTTAATGCTCCGTAACCCAAATTTTTTTAGAAATATACGTGTATAGGTATACAGTAGAATGTTAATAAACAATACAAGTTGTTTAGGAATTAATAGATAAATTTCATTTACCTTTAAATGCGTTTCTAATTACAGAATAAAACTTGGTGACTTTCAAATTATAATAGCTGATAATGAAATATTTATTTCTTGTCTTATTATTTTCTATAAGGGTATAGAAAAAAATATACTCTGCTGTGTAAGAGAAACTTCGATGACTTTCGTATCTCGCAGAAAATATAATTGAAAAACGATTTTTCTTTTTATCATTTTGTTTGTCCCTTTGAACAATTTAACGCTGTCTTAAACACTGTTTTCATGTATCTATACAGAACAAATATATTTAGGTGTTCGATCCCTCAAGGTTAATTGGAATAAAAATTTTCAATTCCGTTTCTAGACATCTTAAAGTGCGAATGTAACTTGGTTCGTTTAATATTAAGACGCAGCCTTTCGAACAATTTCTTAAAATACTATTACATTCGCAAATTTGATTTCGTGTCATTTGCGTCTTATTTAATGTGCTTCACGCTTAATATTTTCCTTCCGCATCACGTATTTCTGTTTATTCTGTTCTACTTAAATTTATTTATAATTTTACGAAATCGATGAAGCATCATGCATGGAAAAAAGAGAAGGAAGAGTATTTACAGGAACTTTCATGCACTGGATCAAATTTACAAGATCATTATGATCTACTTTATAATCAAATTTCTGTTTTAATTTCAATTTTTATAATGATTAGTCGGAGTAACTATTTCGCGCGTAATTCGAACAACATTAGGATAAATGTTTGATTCATTATTGGACTGCTACACAATTTACAATATATTATACAATATAAAAAATAAATGCAGAAAATAAGTTTGTTATTTATTAACAGCGAATAGTCAATGCTCTCATATCTATATTGTTTAAGGTGGACGAACCAAAGTTTTTAGAGATAATTCTATATGAAAAAACAAATAGAAAATGTAGAAAAAATCTTTTTATAGAAGGTTCCGTTACCGAGGAGTATGACTTTAAATATTTCTTCTCTATAAATTACTCAAGTGTCTTTTCGTATTGATCGAAGATACACAACCAGACAAAATGTTTAATTTTTACAAATGTTAATTTAAAAATTACTTAATGAATCAAATATTTTTAAGCTTAATATTTTAGCTTAAAAAATGTACGAAACATGAGATTCTAATGTGAGAATTATATCAGTATGTTATCCATTACATATTATCCTTTAGCATACTGATGATTCCATCAGTACTGATTAAAGGATAATGACTGAAAGTACCAGTAGTGCTAAAACCAAAACAAGTCTTAATACTGGCAATGTTCACAAATAGAAACGCAAACAGATATCGAAGTCAAGTGGAAGCATAGTCAAGTACATGTGTACCTACTCGATAAAGATCCAGGAAATAATTTGTCTCGAAAACGGAGTCTCCTGTTGCGACGAAATTTTGTTCTACAGTTTCGATATTCTTTTTAGATAAAATTGTCAATTTCCTTGCTACTGGAATCAATTACTGTACACTCTATATGTTTCATTTAACATTTCGAAAAACCATGTTATTGGATTTTTATAAGAAATCTTGAGGATTTTCCAACATAATAATTAATTGTGTGTTTTAACTTTTTATGAAGTAGTGAAGTAAGTGTTAAATTAAATAGTTTCTTTGCGAAATCATCCTACAGCGATGGAGATTGTATTTTTATTGGTTCAGCGTTTCGAAGATATAAGGTTCACTTTTAAATGCAATAATGTGTAAAAAAAAAAGATTAGTTTCGAAGACACTTTACTGGCGATAAATACCGGATCACCTCGTATAACATAAAATAGCATCGTGTCCAATTTTTGTTCTATTAATACATTCCGAACAGTATATTTTCACAGATAATTTATTTCTTATTATTTTAGAGATTAAACTGATCGCTATTTATTACTTCGAGGAAGGAATAACACTTTATTGGTTTTTAAGAACTAATAAAAATAATACTACGATAAACAATTTTAACCCCGAGCCACTAATTGCAAGTGTTCAGAATCTTTAATTGTACAATTTGGTTTTGTCTCGGAGGTAAATAATTAATTAAATCCTAGTGTGTATATTTTATGTATCAAAATTGCTTCATGAAGCAAATGCTCCCTACATGTAACTAAGATGCCAACTGTTTTCCAAAAGGAGAATATATAATTGTGTTTTGTAAAATAGAAAGGATATAAAATAGAAAATATTTATTAAGAATAATTTATGTGTCTAATAGCTAAGATTTAAAGGTAAGATTTTGGTTTTATAGTAGGCAACTATAATATAGACAATTCAATACATTTTGAAAGGAAATGTCCTTTAGGTTGCATTTTTAATTTCCAGCACTAAAATATAACTTCAGCAACTCAATAATTAAATACTAGAAAGAAAATGGTTATTATTTGATTAATTAATTTGTTGGCCCTACATAGAAATCTTTTTCCGTTGATCTTCAATTATCTTTTAATATGCGTAACAGCATAGTTTTAGGAAGCGACCTAAAATCTCTTCTTGAAAATTTCTTCTATTAATAAGTTTAATTACTACAAAAGCGTTCTAGTGTCTTTCTTTTCAATATTTATGCGATTGACGTTTATGTGTGCGCAGAATTTAAGCTTCACACACCCGCATTATTATACAAAGGTTTCTCAAATCAATTCTTCGTTTTGGTCACGATGAATGTAGAAATAACAGAGAAAACAAATATTCTATTAAATTCTAACTTATGGAAGAGACATCTCAAGAAAGGAAATTCTATCTTTACGTGAATATGTTCTTCTACCGATTGATTGGTAAACGCGTGGATTCAGTCTATTTTGCATACATAGGAAAGACAGCCAGTGCAAAGAGAAATATTTGAACCATGTGCAAACGCGTCTTCCACTATGAGAGAAAGTATATACAATTCAGTAAAGCTAGAACAGTCCTCGCCTTATTGTACAAATGCTGTTCTTGTTTTTCCATTATAACGATAAATTCAACTCTATGAAAAAAGGAGACTCTCACCATGATAAACCCCACGCTCGTAATGAAATTTATATTCTCTAAAAAAAAAAAGAAAAAGGAAAAAGAGAGGGAAATAGAGGCATTCAGTTATTAACTTACCGCGTTAGATTTTGGCTTCGAAGCGGCGACGTACGCCAAATATTGGATCACTTTCTTCGTGTTTTCAGTTTTACCTGCACCAGATTCACCAGTGCATAAAATCGACTGGTCCTCGCGGTCTATAAACAGAATATTACGAAAAATACGTCGAGGTTAAAAAAAGAGAAAAAATATATAAATTACTTATAGGTAGTATTATTAATTGTTTAAACAATTAACCCTCGGAAGACGAATGGTGGGCATGGTCGCGTGAGACGAATGCAGGGTCAGTTTGACCCATAACAACATGTCTATGGTACACGGGTTGCACGAAAAAAATTGAAAATAAAATGAATTAAAGAATTAAAATTTCTAAAATTAACTAAAATTTATTAATAAAAAAATAAATAAAAACATTATTTATGTACATTTGATATATAAAATAGGTGTATCTCCTGTATGATTTTTACAAATAATATTACTGCAATTTAGGCATTTTATACTATATTTTGTCATTGCCAACACGAATATAACATCATGAAAGACTTCGTCAGAGTTGAATCAAAATGACTCTGCATTCGTTGTACGAGGGTTAAATACATTAATCCCTGCGTGTACTTCATTTTCTGGCAATTTAATATGCCGCAAAACAGACTTTCGCGTTCCTCCAGATACTTTTGATGTCGCGTGATAAAACATTTTAGCTGTAAATCGGTCCACGCGTGGAATAATTGATTATCATCCTTCGTGTAGGAAATACTGTATTTCGAAGACAATTGCAAATTTTTTAGTTAAAACTTGAAAAAATTATTTACCCTTATAAGGGGGCAACAAAATCAACCGCCCACGAATTAAAATTTACATTGTTGAACGTGACTAAATAAAAATGATAAGTTGATAGATAAGTCTATACGAATGACAAACTAAATTGGATGAATCAATAGATGGAATTGGGGAAGGGGGGTAAGCGAACGTATGGAAGAATTAATTGAAACGCCAAACGAGTCGAATATCACCATGACTGCATAAAGGAGTAAATGAATGAACAAACAGACGGGCCAATTACCTTGAAGCATGGAACGATATGCAGTGTCCGTGATGGCAAAAACATGGGGTGGAACCTCGTGTCTCTTGATACCCTTATACCTCTCCATTATCTTTTCCGTGTAAATTGACAGCCTCTTGTATGGATTTACCACCACGCAGAATAGCCCTGAGTACGTCTGCAATCACATAAGCGCACCCGATGGATATATCAAATCGAACATAAAAGTCGATGATTGCAAGTTCTTTGCTCTGACCCCCCTCCCCGTACAGCATTCTTAACGATCTTGGCAGACGAGAAATTTATCAATCATGTTTAATCAAACAGGGGTAGTGCAGAAAGCTCGAGTCATTGATTTGGTTTAAATTTGCCGTATAGTTAGTAAAGACCGTGTGTAATAATTAGACTGCGAAAGTTTATGCAAGTATGATATTTATTACGATAATTACGACCACCCTATTGTAATAAAATCGAATACACTATATCATGGCCGCTACTATACTCGAGCTAAGTAAGTTCTGTATATGCTAGAAATAAATAAACATAACATTTTTGAAAATAGACGAAACTTATTTCTATCAAAGTTTAACTTGTTCAGTCCTTTCCTATAAATATTTATATCTGCATAAACATCCGCAGTCTAGTAATGATATATTCATAATTATTGTGCGAGCAAATCGAGTCGAATATTTTGCCATTAGCCGATTCTGTAGGTATGTAGATCTACATATAAAAAAATAGAAGTAATTTAAGTATAATTAATCGTAGAAATAGATAGGAGTTAGTAATATAGAGTAATTTAATTACGGTTCCATAATTAGATGTAGGTACATAGATCCATATATCAGATCTGGAAAGACAAACAACTTGGAAATCGATTATCTCGCAAAATTGTGAGCAGAGCACCCTGTGTGCTTGGGAATATAATTCCCCACGATGAACGCTAAGTAGGTATATGCAAAATTTGAGTCGAATCGGTAACCTGAACCTCATGCACTCCCCTCGCAAGTAGGTACATATACAGGGTGTCGAGTAAATCGTGATACAACCAAGCGGAAGATCAATGCTCTTGACAAAGCAAATAGCAAATGCAGAATAGGTTTTTTGATTTGTTGTTTAGCTTTTGAGAATAATGATTTTCAACACGTAACTATGTAGGATAGTATAGATTTACTTAAATATGCATTTATTTCACAAAATAACAATACTGCGATATAGTAACATATAGTCCGTAGCAGTTTTACAAATTTCGAAAATCATTTTTTTGTTGTAAGAAAAACTGCACACTGTGTATTAAATTATTATGAATTAAGTCTAGGATGATTCTAGTAAAATTATAGTATTTTTTTTAATTGTTCAGAACTCGTCTCTTCAGTATAACAACTTCATTGCTGTGGTTCGATAAGTACACAAACATGACGGCGATGCTAAGGAATGTTTAATACACAGTTAAATAAATGCAAAGTAATCTTACGATCAAAATTATTGTTCTTGAAAACTAAATCACCAAAGAAAACAACTTTTCCTTATATCCTTTCTTCGACAACGATGAACGTAACTCGTTACTGGCAAATTTAAATTTATCTGTTGTACTTTGAAGAAAGTTGCTACTGATTTCTTAATAAAAATCTAATCAAAGGACCATTTCTGATTCCAACTTTAATCTTTACAATATAATTTTTATAAATGTGTATTGAACCAGCTAACAGAAGAATAACTCCGAATTTCGTTACTTCTAGTAATATCGAATACACCATTTGTTTTATTCATAATATAAAAAATATTGAAAATTACGTAATCACGTAAAGTTAACATCTACTGATGAATGAAGTATGTATTAATTAGTTGGATATTAACACGTTTTGCATCGGTCACGTAAAGTTACGCGTTTCTTGCATACGTTTGCTAGTGAAGCGAGATGACATATTAGTATTTAACATAATCACAGCTTGACATGTGATTCATATGTATTCAATTATAATTTCATACCTAAATATTGAGTACATTTCCAGTTACAGTAATTTTTGTTAGATGTGATTTTAAATCGAAACACAAGAATTTGCGTCGGCGGTTAAACAAGTTTTGTAAGTAGCAGATGCGAAAGCTGTTACCATATATCTTTTATAAGAATTTTCTTTATCAAAGAGGGAAACAATTAAAAGATATTTCTTAATTAATCAAATTATGGGATAACACTTCGTCACAAGTTATTTGCAATATCGCACATGAAATATAAAGTTTATTCAGTTTATTGGTAAATTGTTAGACGAGATTGCAATTTAATAACTACCCTCCATAACGACAAATAACACTAAGCAAATATTTCTATTGTGAAAGCTGCCTAGATAACGGATCAGTGGTTAACGAAGCAAATATATATATATCAATTAAAATTGTGACAGTGTTAACGAGTAAAAGTAAAGACTTTGAAGTGTTCTAAACTGCAAACAAAGGATACTGCATAAATAAAATATTTCAGTATCCTTATTATTTTATTTAAATAGAATTTTCGTAGTTATTGGAAAAATATATTGGTTCTGCTATAAAATAAATGTCAAACAAAATGATACTAAACTAGACGATAATTAATTGCCCAATGATAGAAAATATAAAGAAATGTAAAAGGACATTCCGTTATCATTTTTTATGCAAAATCTTAATACTATCAAATAATTATTTTGTTAAAGTTTTCTCAATATCATTTTCTGTTTCTTTAACTTAATGAATTGTAAGTCGAATCCTTATACACTTCCTTCACCATGGATTAATTCCATATTTATTGTAATTTTCACCATTTTCACTATAAAAACATAGGTTTTGCATATACAGCGGTAATAAAAATTATTCTCCACTGCAATCGTAGAACTTCTTAGCCATATTCAAATATGAATGATGCGGCTTCACAGGAAACAGGTGGCATTCGTAAATTTTTCCTACAGTAGCGTGAAAGTTAAAAGAAAGCAAATTCAATACACTCGAGAAAAAGTAGAAATTACAAAATAATTGATTAATCCCAAATTTCGACATTTTTCGCTTTTGATTGTTACCGTACGTGTGTTTAAAAAATCAATGGGGCATCAACCAAATTTCGAGTTAAAAGTATTTCAAATTGGCTTTAAATAGGTATTTTGAATTTGTTTTTCTCCTTTCATTATACTAAAATAAAAATGTAGCATTCCATTATAAAATATAAAATACATTTGAAATCATATTAAGAACTTTTATTATTTCTTGTTTGTACCCCCACCATTTATCAACTATTCTATACAACACTGTAAAGAATCGTTCTGTTAACTAACCCTCTGAGTATACGATAATAAAATGATACATAATTTTCCTACTACAAGAATCTTCAGAAGCTTTACAAAAATTGAATTCTTTTGTACATTTTTCTCAAGCTAAATCCAATTTCAACACTCTATATTATAACCTCTCTACTTAATCATCACTATTAAACATTATTTTGTCACATTCCCATAATATGAAAATTATGTCTCATTCGGTTTTAAAAGGAATTTAAAAAGAAAATACTTCAAGGATAAATTGGTTAATCGAGTGTAACAGAATCCACTGGTTCAATAATGTGATAATATGTAAAACAACTACAAAAGTATTATATTAGATGTTGTTGCTCTACATGGGATAAAGAAGATTTACTAAAAAAAAAAGTACAACTTTTCTATACCTTATCGAATCAATTAAACGAGACGAACGATATTTACGTTAGGCCAAACAAAACAGCAATCAAGGATAAAACGCCTAAATAAAATAATGTGAGCAGGGGATGGAGAGAGACAACCAGCTGCAACTGGTTTAACAAGAATACTATCCTATTGAGGTCTGTTTGCATTCGATTATCGATTAACCACTGATATGTACAAAGTTAATTAACAGACGCTAATAACATCAATTCCCAGAACAAAACAATCATAAGATAAAGTTTTAACGCGGCGTAATATAATTAATATTGCACGAAAGTAAATCACCATCCGAGGGCCGCTACTGTTCACCTAATTCTCCTAGAAGCTTGGAACTTCATCATTTTATTCGTTTCGCGAATGCTCATCGTTGACTTTTACTTCACTTCGTCGTTCTCCAATTACAGCGCGTACAAGTCGTGCGCGAAGCTCTTATTGCTCAAGCTGCTAGCGCACGCATTTTAAGTGATTTGCTACGCACGCGTTGCACTTTAACCATCAATAACTCCATAAATTGATAAACGACCACGCTTTGTAGCGTAAACGAATGAATACAAGAACAGCGGGGCATTGGTTTATTTTTTTTTTCTCTCAGATCCACGCCCCACATACGCGGTCCCTCGCTCTAAGTACATTTCCCATTTCCCGCGAAAACTGTACTCACTCTGGCGGGACATTTGTCCGTGACAAATCATATTTCGCAAGACGCGCCAGGTTTTATTTAAAGGTTTTTTCTCGCCTGGATGAATAATTTACGAGTTAAACGGAACGAAAAGACGATGGCATGCGTCACCATTAAGGAAAGATGAGCAAGCGGATCGGTTTACACTTTACACAAGTTCATGCCCGTGTGTAACCACGAGAAAATGTCGAGTAGAAAATCATCATAGGGAATTCCTACAACTTTTTTTTTGTTTCAGATTTTAATTAAACGCGCCTTACAGTCGAATGCTCACTTTCCTGTTATTAAAGAATTCCAGTTTTTTTTTAGAAGTACGATCACCCAAAATAGGATCAACATTGGGGAAACATTTTTCTTGCTAGGTTTGTCTAGTTTATGAGTGTTCGTGTTTTAGAACTTCATCGTATTGCTCATTCTACTGCGACGCAAATGTGAAGAGAACAATGCTAAAAGTGTCCGATACGTAGGATAGAGGAAAACTTGTATAGAAGCAGCTGCTTTACTGCGAACAAAAATGTTGCAAGAATTCATTGTACGATAACAATGGTACCGGTAGTTGCTCGATAAGAGGTTAAATAACTCTGCCCCGTTTCAGCCGTTGATAAGGGGATAGCGGTAGGTTGGCAGTGTGTTCACTGAAATAGTGAAATGATGACTCAATTATAATCAGTACAAAGCATCTTATTATTGTACAACATGGTCCTTCTATAGGAACGATATAATTCGTGTATCGAAATCCTCAAATTGGTGACTGATAACGGATCATTGATTTTAATGAAAATGCAGCCTAAGCATAAACTTTCTTGCTTTGATCGCTAAGACAATTTTTACGTGGAATATAAATACACATATTAATTAATATTCTAATCAGTATTTAGACTCCACAGTATTTCATCAAAACAAATCACAATTCTAACCATTGCGTTACTTCGTTGAATTTAAACAATTTCATTTCAATCGTAATTGTCATTCTACATTCTTAATATCTAATTTTAGACAGAAATTCTAAATATAGTGTATTCTATTTTTTAGCGATTATAAAAAGAAGTGTTTTATTCTGTGAAATAATTACAAATTTTGTGTAATAATACAAGGTATATGATAAATGAGAATATTTAACTTTCTTACTAGAAAAATGAAAATTTTTATACAAGATTGTAAATATAAATAAATGTCACTGACACTCGAGTGTTGCAGTTTTTCTCTTTTCGTTATTATTTAATATATCAACCAATTATGCAGATTTAATGGATGAATACATTTGCATTATATTAATTCATTTATCCTGATTTATACGACTATAAACAAGTTCCTTTCAGGTACGATATTTTATTTTAAAATACGACTTCGAACAACATGGGACTTAATTTTCATGTTTCAAAAATATTATAAGAGAAATATTTAAAAATGGCGATCGACTTTGAAAATTATTTTACACTGCATTAACGATGCTTCTAATTTTTATTAAATATTCGTTCATAAATTTCAATAATGCGACAATAGTTTATTAATAAACGGGATGCCCCACAAATCCCGCAATACATCATACGTCGTGCGAAACGAGGACGATTCCAGGTCCAAAAATAAATCGATAATTTAAAAAAAAAACACAGACGTAGATATTCATGGGATTGACTACACACGTAATAAGAAGTCTCAAATTCGTACATTATGTTTCTACTTAAAATGTACAACATTATCGATGACGATAGAATATTTTGTTCGTTCGTAGTTACTTTAAAAAACCATAAACAAAATTATACACCTTTTCAGGGAAATTTATCAAACAAAATTTTAATTGAAACTATGGCATGTCACGTGTACATTTAAAATGAATTTTCTCGTAAACGAACCCTCGAGCGGAAAATTTTTATTCGACAATTTCGATTTATTTTTGTATATGAAGTCCCCTACATTTGCATTGTACCGCATATTATTGGACATTCTGTATAAAACATCACGTGTAGATATATTACAATATCCGTATATTAATGATGGTATTCTTCTTTTTTTAACACTAAAATACAAAGAAATTTAAAAAGTCTTCGTTTTTAAACTCGTCTTCTTCTGACTTTACATGACAATTTGGATAACGAAATAGCTACAAATACCTAAAACTACTATGTACTGATATGCATATTTTGAAAAGCCAGACACTGCCTTTTCACTGCTATTTCTTTCCAAGAGTTGTGAATACGCCGCTATTAATTTTATCTAATGGCAGTTAATTAATAACACACATTTTGCAATAACTTGTCTGACAAGTCGCTACTAATATTTGACAAAATGTTTTCCACGAGCGCGGCTTTACACCATGTCATTTTATTAAACATGATTACCATCAAAATGTTTCCCATCTTTCAGGAATACAGAACCAGTTCTATTTTTCCAGGAACTACTTAATAAACTTATCGTACATTTCGTCACATATTTTTTCTATTTTAAGTAAACGTGTTACACTAAATAGTCCGTATTTTTGTTTGGTAATTGAATTCCTTCCAATCACTCGGTGGATGTTGAAGTTCACACATTCCATCGTTCCTGACTTCTGATAAGTTCAATTGAAGAAAAAGTTCTGTGTCGAGACTTTTTTTTTCTCTTTTCAACAAGATAGATAAATCTAACCGAGGTCGGACAAAGTCTCAATGCAAAGTAGGGATCCACGGCTGTTTTGTTCCCTTTTTTTAAACAGAACTCTCTCCTCGAAGGTCTCCAAAACCGGTCTCAGAGAGTGTCGTGTCGTCGACCTGCCTAACATTCCTGGTTATAGCTGACTAACAACCACCGGCTTTAACTCCCTCTTAAGGAAAATTGCATCTTTTTCTTCGTGCTGACACATACGAGAGAAAAAGAAAGTAACGTCACTTTTAATTCCAATTTACAAATCCTCCCTGAATACCGCGTTAATTATTTAGTTTAAAGCCCTCCCCGCCCCCCTATTTATTTGCACGTGATAATTTGAATGAAAGAAATGCTGCAAATATTAAAAGTTAAAATTAATTAGGAAAGTTATTTTCTTTCAACATTCGTGCACATTTTTTGTTTAAATTTTACGAACAGCTTCATTTAAATTATTAAAGATGAATATTATTATCTAGTACTAATTAATCAGTGAAGTCTATCTCCCGATAGCGTTTTGCATTACGTTGCTTGAGATTTTTGATCAGCGTAATTTGTATTGAATTTTTTTGGACATTTTTCTTACTTAAAATTTATGTGATGCGAAGTAGAACAAACATTCACGTCATTTGTATCTACAATGACTCACACTTAAAATCAGAAATGGAGGTTATTCGTTACAATCAAAGAGAATCTCAACGGTAGAGTGATGAAAGTGATAAACAGATATCGTAGCACAATTATCTTCTTAAAAGACTTAAGAATAAGTATTGTACGCCAAGTAACATGCAAAGAGTAAGGAGGGCATTTTAAACGAAATAAGATCAATAAACAATAAGTTTCGAAAAACAGAAAATAAATAGTAAGTACTGGAAATCGTAAAGTGTTAAGTTATATGTATAATTATATTCCTTTTGCAAATTGCAATTCGAATTGTTGTCTAAACAGGCTGACTACTGTTACACATTTACAACCGCTGTGCTTTTGTTAATATTCCATAAAACTCCACACTTTCACGTTATGTTATGTAATGATAAAGACAAAATGTTTCTATATTAATTACAGATGCGTTATACAGTCGAACCTCGATATCTCGAAAACCATTCCTTTCCGCTCCGCTGTAAACACCTCTACAACTCCAAATAAAACTTCCTTAACTCGAACTATATTTTTTATGTTAAATTACGTATTTCACCTCTACAACTCTTAATTACAATAATTTCGACCTCTACACGTCGAAGTTTACATTTACATATGTATTACGAAATTTCGTAGTGGGATCTCAACATATTGAGGAAAATGTTTTCTCTGCATTATTCACGATTAAAAATGCTATTGATTTACAATACACTAAACGACTAGCACCAAGCAAAATCACAAATTTTTTTAGTATGTAATAAAGAGTAAGATTTCGAACATAAAATGTGTCTGATAAATAAACAAATTGACCTTTAAAACTTGAATTTGTATTGCACTACAGCTTCACAAGTCGAAAAATTAACAGTCGCACAAAGCCTCTATAAGTCGAATTTTCGTTTGTTGAACCTCTCTTACTCGAAAACACGATAAGCCGAAAGCTCTGTAATTCGAAGATTTTTTCCTTTCTCTGAGATTCGAGTTATCGAGGTTCGATTGTATTTATATATAGTAAAATTAATGTGTAATCGACATGTGAGTTAAGATTACTTGACGATTCTTAATTTGAGCGACTGGAACTTTGTATCCAGGAATACATAAATAAAACAAAAACAAAAAGGGAGTAAGATAATTGTTTGCCTTTTGTAATAACTGGACATCAACGTTTCAAGCTATTGACCGTTAAAGTTGGTTGCGCGTACGGAGATCTTTACAGTAATTGTACCATATTACGCTGCACCGTTTTCTGCACAATTTATCATGGCTTTTAGACGCACGCATCGGATCACGATACATGCTATTATGCACGCGTATGGAATGCTCCAGGAAGAGAAGTCGAGAGAGTATCCGCGTTTTATTATGTTTCCATGATTATGCGTCACATTTACTAGGAAAGCCATACCGCTTACTTTCTAGCTTACAAAACTTCCCGACGTCACGAGAAGCCTGACTTAAAATGACTCGTCTTCAAAGCATTCTGCTCTTAAGAATTAATATCAAACTCCTGGATACGGATCTGTGTAATTTGCTTGTCAGTTGCACGAGCGATCGAAATCACTATACATGCAACTGTACAGGTTATCGAAGAATAAAAATGGTAGTCATGTTTGTTCAATGGACATTTTTACTTATGGGAATAAATCGGTCCACATTAGTCCACAGTAGGTATCCTCAGAGTGATTTAATTTAATCTTTAGGATGTTAGAAAAATCTGCCCAGAACTTGGAAAGTGTATACACTTATAATTGTATTAATCATATTCTAACATTGTTACTTACAAATTGTATTTAACATCTTCACGTCACAAAATCACGTGCTCGTTAAAAAGTAACAGTTGCGGATAGAAATGTTTATTGTTTATTTCTTCAAGTACTGTATTCTAATATTATTCTTATCATTAAATAAGCAAATATATAAATAACGTCATCAATAATGAAAATTGCTTCTGATACTGATATGGTTTATTTATTGGCATACGTGTTGACTGCCCCGTTCTTGACACAGTTTAACGAGCACCGAATATTTCAAGCCCTGAACCCCTTTTTCTTTAACACCTTGTATACGAAGGCAAGCACTGGCGTGTGATTTTTCGACTAATATTCGGACGGAGAAGGGGGAGCATGAGGTGTATAAGGGCGTGCGTGGCGGAGTGACGTGTCCAGTCAATCTATCCCGGAATCTGTGCGGTTTCATCAGAGTTCGGTTTCTTTCCTAAGAAGACCGAAACTGCGAGTTGACTATAAAAGGCACGAAGTCTCCAACGAAACCCGCCTCTTTCTCTTTTCCTCTTTTACTTGTCAACGGTGTATTACATCGGGACAGCGCTTATGGTGCCGCGAGGAAGCGGGTTAAGGACACTCGTCCTTATAAGGACTCCTCCTTGATCGTTCCCATTCTCTTCTCTTCTCTCCTAAATTTGACAGATTGGAACGCGAAAGTTTCTCGCGGCATTTCTTTTGCATCGGATCAATTAGGTAACTTTCAATTAATCTGGTAACGTCAACACCTTATTGGTCTTCTGTTTCGTTTCAATCCGTGTATCGGCTTGATGAGTAATACGATTAATAAACAATGCCGTAAATAATGCAGCGGAAGCAGAGAGAAGCGATGAGAATTTAAAGAACGTAGCAGAAACTGCTAACGTTGGGAAATACGAAAATTTCAATTACTTTAATATCAGACGAAATGTTGATATCGACTATATTCGTTTTATTTATACAGTTACTCCCAAAAGTCTAACATATTTTACTTCGAGGTAAGAATGCGCAATTCTAATTCACATTAATATAGTTTTTGGTGCATTCAATTGAAAAATTGTACAGTTTATTTAAAAAAGTATTATTATCCGTGGAAGTAGCAAAGATCGAGCAAACAAAATATTCGCCCAAATTCAATTTATACAAACGTAATTACACTAAGTTAATATTCCTCTAATATTGCTGCGATAAGCTTTAATCTACGATTCAATTAATTTTCTGTGAATTTCAGGTTTATCTTGTTCCAATCTTCTACAAAAATTTCTTTGGGAATTTCTTTGGTAGATGGTACTAACTAAAAATATATTAATCAAAGTTTATACTAATGTAATTTATAATGGGTAATTCTGAATTTAACTTAAATAAGTAAAATATGTTATACGTTTTGGATGAATGGATACTTTTGTGAGTAGTTGACTACAGCAATACTGTATGCACGTTTTAAATCTAGTCGTATCTTTTTTGGAAATCCATAAATCCTTTGGATCGGTCGTGATTTTAAAGATTCGCACGATATTCGGGCGGCCGCGAGGAATGCGATATATCGCGGATCGAAAGAAGAAAAATCAGCACGTACGAGGCACATGCATGACGTCACTCTC
This sequence comes from Andrena hattorfiana, assembly GCA_944738655.2. Lineage (NCBI taxonomy): Eukaryota > Metazoa > Arthropoda > Insecta > Hymenoptera > Andrenidae > Andrena > Andrena hattorfiana. Next base: position 14,826,068 of record OX122890.1, on the reverse strand, counting down.
TCGTGTCCTAGAATGCTTGCCATACGTAAGCAGATATTTCTATATCGTAAGGCCCAATAAAAACTGCGATTCTTGTAATTAATACCAAATGATGGAGGCTTGCACGATCTCGTCTCAAGGTTTCACTGAGGGGTTCGACAAATTATTACAAGAAAAGAGAAAAAAAATGCACTGAAAAGTATCCATGGTCTTTAGATCGGTTTACTTCTATGCTATCTACAAAAAACTCCCTTTGAAATCCCTTCAAAACGTCAAGTCAAACGCAGCGTATCACGAAGCCTTATATTATAAAACACGATACTGTGAACATCATACTGATAAGGGGTTATTCGATTGAAGGTTTATCGAATATCGATTGTTGAATCTTTTATCTTATAGAAACGGTAAAATTTTCGATCTGCAATGCATTCTTCGGAAAGAGCGTTAAAAGTTACGATGAGTCAATGTTACGTAGAAACGAGGTACGACCGTTATCAGTCTTTGATAAGAGTCAAGAAATGGAACCGCAGTAGAGCTACCCATTGACATTGAATACCTACTCGGTCTTCTTTGGCGTTTTTAGTTGTTACCGATTCAAGTGTACTTTCAGTTTGTTCCTTAACGTTATACTTTCATTAAAAATTTATTCGGTATTAGAGTAATTTTATATATTAATTAAGTATCTCCTAAGTTGCTTAAATTTTTCATTTTATAACTTTGCACTATTATAACGTTATAGTAACACCGAAAACATACATTGAATTATAGTAGTGTTATGTTTTTCCTTATATTCAACAAATGGTAACAATTCGTGGCAAATTATTGCCCAAATCACTCATCTACTTTATAAACGCGTTTAATTTTTATAACTTATTCTAAGGAAATTTATTATTGCATGTAGTAATAAAAAAATATATAAATAATATAATATTACACGGCTTGAATGATTGATAATAGAAAGGTCAGTCAAATGATAAGAAGCTATCTCTGTATTGAAGGAGTCTAAAAATCTTTTTTAGCTTCTAAATAATTAGTCGAGTTCCTTACACGGAGGGCCGTTGTAGGACTCGTTCTCCGAGCGATTTCGGAATACTCGGACGGAAAAGTTCAACGCGGTTGAATGGCTTATTTACCAAATTAGGCGTGTTGCAGAAACGAATTATAAACGGACCAACACAGCAGTAGTGACAAATTATTTAAATTCTTTTATGTTTGTTACGAAATTTCGGGGGAGAAAAATAGTAGTGAGCAACATATCACGGTTACTAGATACGAAGTTGGAAAGATATAATAATACTGCCTTCTAACAACGGAAATGCCAGAAATAGATCATTCTCAGCTGATGTAGAGGGAAAAAGATTGATCATAATACCGTGAGATAATCAGATTCAGGAGAGGCTTGGCTTAGGTCAGTGCTATGTTTACAAATGCGTTTGATTCTTGTTGCGCGCTTTACTCGCAATGTGATAGAAAAAGTAGTTACTGTTTGAATGCAATCTTAAAAGTTGAGAATACATAGTGATTAATTCTTTCTTGTACGCATTTGAATGTTTAGATAAATATCTTGCCTGGCTCAACTTTTTCAACAACCCCAATTGTATAGAAAAAAGTATCTGTTTATTTGATTATTATGAAAGGTGCTATTCAGGCAACTAAAAAATTCATGTAATACCTACTTCATATTTTTCAAAAATGTAGATTGATTTTATATGTAGGATTAGTGCTGTTTAAAATTATTATTCAAAGCATGGAACAACATGATTTCCGCAAAGCATACACTTAATTTTACAATCTCTACTTGGTGAAAGCTTCAACTCGATATCAGTGCACGAATTGTTTTTTAAATGTTCAAGATATCAAGTTCCTGAAACATGATTGATATTAATTTGATTTACAATTGGCTATTCCATAGTAGACAGTCAGCGGCAGATATAATTCTTTTACACAAATGTGGAGTGACCAAGATCAATGTTAATATTTCGACAGCAACAAAACATGAATACATATACAAGCATAGTTATAATAAAATATATCTAATCATGTGTATCATGACAAAACAAAATGTATATTCACATATTTTAGTTTTACTGAATGTCACAGTGGAAGCTCTCAAGTAAAACCATTTACGTTATCAAAGTAATAAACTAATATGCACTTCAAAATCAATTACTGAACTGCAATCATTACAGTTAATCTTCCTTTCCTTCTCTTTAGTGTCTGTAATACAGATGAGAAATATATTTTTTTAAAAATATCTGTCAGCATTTCTATGCACATGAGATAACGATAGCCATTTATATATCTACTATCATTACTTTCTTTTTTTTCATTGTTACAAATCTATCAAACAAATTAATCAGCATGACACTTATAGAAAGATTAATGAAGATTATAATAGTTACTACTATATGCAATGTTATCTTAAACTTGAATTGATAATAACCATCTTTATTCTCATACTTTATCTTTAAATGGAATAAAAATAAAGTTAAGAATAATATTAGTGTTCACTCATGAATTACATAAGTATAGAACAAAATCTTTTATACACTGACACGATCACAACATTGTGTTTCTTACATATTTGGCTCTAAAAACAATGAAGTTTAATTACAAGAATATGTACTTGAGACACAAAATGAACATTAAATTGATAATAACATTTTATTATTCACCCTAAGGAGATCAATGTAACAAATAAATCTGTCACTGAACATATTGCACTCAAAGTCAACCATCTCCACATTGGAAGAAAAAGAGAGGACTAATCAGTAAAAAAAAAAAGAAAAAGAATAAAGTAACGTTTCAGTTAGCTTTACGGCCCCGTGAAGAGACGTTCGTTTCCTTCTGCCGAAATTAATGGAATGAAAGTTTCAGCGGACAAGATATCGTGAAATTTCTTTTGACAGTTTCGTTAGAGGAAAATGATAAAATCTGTCAAACTCACGTAAATGAGGCCGGAGTAGTATCTGTCTTTGAGGTTATGCAGCACGGAAGCTTCGTTCAGGCACGTTAATTCAGCCATATCCTCGACTTTGTCGAATTTCGGTGGATTCATCTTCTGAATATCATCTTTTGCCACAAGGACCCGTTTTCCAGTTTCGGCAATCTCTACCTCGACCTCGTCACCGCGTTCACCCTTCACCCCGGCAGCAACGAAACCCTGGGTTTCGTGCGGCACCCAAACCAGCTTTTTCTGCGTCCATTCCGCCTGAGTTGCAGGATCATTGAAATTGTTCCTGTCAACGGAAAGGAACCGCAATTCGGGGTCCGAATGATCCACCCTCGAGTCGACGTCCGCCATTTCTGTTTTCGAGATCACTAGCTCCTCGAGCCGGTTTCAGGGACGAGCGATTCCAAGGACGATCCTCGCGAGACTGACCTCTTCGTAACAAGGACACACATGTAACTATTCCACACCCGTTTTCCCGTCGTTTTCGAGTGTTCGTTGTACGGTGGTGGTTGAAATAACTTGAGGTTGGAGAGATATAGACGATTCGTGGTTCGTTCTCCTTCGAGGCACCGTGTTCTTCTACCACCTTTAACGCTCTTCGAGATTGTTTTCTTTCTCGCTCCTCGCGGCCATCTTCTTTCTTCCTTATGCCAAGAATAATGGTGGGGACGTAATTTGAAGGTATGCTGCATAGCAGCGCTCATATCGCTATATGACGTGTTCTCAAACAGATTTTATTGGTCAGGAACTGTACTTACTGACCAATCAGTTAATAGAAAAGATGTTGCACGTTATGCAAAGCTTGTGAGGCTCTTGATTTGTAAGTAATGTAGACTCGCTACATGTTATCTATACTATGGTTTGAATGAAACGTATAAATTGTAAGCGTGGTTTGGTTGGAACTATTTGTAACCGTCAATATGAATTCTAATTTTGAAGTTAAATGGCATCGTCCGTAGATGATGTAACTTCGTGCCGAAAATTTATGTATATCAAAAGAAAGTTCAACTGACGAACATAATTTCATTCTTATATTAGACATAATTATATTTTTATATATTTTAACATCGTATAATATGTTACTGTTATACTATATACAGTATAGAGAAATAATAAGTATAAATAGTAATGATATATGGTTACAAATATAATAAATGTTTTATGAATTTTTACATAACGTTGTAGAATACCTATATTAGGGGAGATGTCCCGATTATCGTGGCCTGTCCCTATTATCGTGCCTCTATACTTAAAGAAGCTGTACAAAACAACTCGCATAAATAAACAAGGAAAGAAATTGTTTTAACTAAGTGAAACTATTAATGTATTTGTTAAAACGAGAAGGTTGCATTTTTAAACAATTAAAGCATAATAAAAAAAATTTAAAAATGCATATGAAGATTTCAATGAATTTACCTAAATCTTCCCAGATAGCACACGACTTTCAAGACGTTTTTAAGACGGCTTATAGACGTCGTGTGTTGTACCGGAAACGCCCACATACTACAGACGTCTTAAAGACGTCAATTGTACGTCCGTTATAGGTCTGGACGGCTTTAGGACGTCTTTTGGACGTCTTTAGACGTCTGTACTTTACGAAAGTGGATAAATTAATAATTATCATGATTTGCACTTATGTTAAGTATTTATTATATCTTAAAAGTTTCACATTTTATGACAAAGTAGCAAAATGAGCACTTTTGAAACGATTTCGTATTTTTAAAGTGAAGTCGGTAATGGAGACAGGAATTTAATGCTTGTCCCTATTACCGTGCCCCTCGGTGCCCACTGACTCCCTCTGTAACTGCTAAACCTAACCTTACTTTCGTTTCTGAGAATCATGGGCATAGGAATAAGTGTAGGTATTACTGCGGATGCCCCGATTACTGCGGATATTCTAAAACAGATCATATTGAATGTTGGAAAGTATATAATCTCTTGAAAATTTTTGATAAAATTATTTTAAACTCTATTACAGGTAATTATTAATAAATATGTACAGCAAAGTTATTATTAATTCTTTTATCGTAGTTTGAAATTCGTTAAGGCGAAACTTTGGTCGATTCCCGATATGGCGGTCATGAACACCTACTTGAAAAACATTTATATTTGTGTTATTAACAGTAATACATGTAATGCAAGGTTATTCCTAGATAGAATAAGAGTTATTTTTTTTCAGAAAAACAGTAAATCAGTCGTCTAGAATTTAGTTTTAATTTGTATTTCTCACCGCAGTATTAGGTGCAGTACTTTACACCATGTGCATGTATTACTGCGGATCGACGACTGCGCAACCTAACCTTTTTGCCGACCGTATTCACTTACTATGTACAGTATTGTCTCCGTATGTGCTCGCTGGTCGGGACCGGCGTTGAACTCCTATCGTGAACAGATCCTTAATTCCGAGTGTTCGTTTCTCGCTTCTTTCTGGCCGAAGGGGGGAGCGAGATGGAATACTTTGCGTGCGCGACGGGTGCGAGCACTCAGATGGAATCGTGACTGCTCGACGCATGCGCGCCACGGTCAGATAGCCAGGCACGGCACGAATCTTTTTTGCGCCCTAAGCGAGCTTGCCAAATTCCGCCATTTATTATAATACATTTACTTGAGCTTCTTCATGACCTTACTCTTAATTTTTACTCGTAGTTTAAAACCGTTGTAGTATAATTTGTAGTATTTCATTTAAAAATTTATTTTCAGCAATGCCAACAATGAAAAGGCCATTTTGCACCTCTTGTCAACCATACGCCTTAGCAGTTGCCTACTTTTGCAGAGTAAAGTCATAAATAATCTCAAATAAATGTAATATAATAAAGGGCGCAATTTGACAAGTTCGCCTAGAGCGTAAAAAAGACTTTAGCCGAGCCTGCGTCAAGATTTTGCGAAGCGGTTCCCGTACTCACCGTAACAGCTTGCGACCATCGCGCACACCCGTCGCGCACGCAAATGACGGAGTGTCACGGCGCCCGAAAGACGGAGCGAGACAAAACATCAACGCGTCGTCTGTCTTGTACCGTCCTCGTTCGCTTTCAGTGGCTCTAGCTCGCGTTCCATCTCGCTCTCGCCTTCGCCGGATAAAAGTGAGACAGAAGTGGTGAGGGATAGCGACAAGCCCGTGTCGTGTGCACCAAACCGAGCACATACAGAGACAATACTGTACTCCTAATTACCAAGATTTAAATTATTACTCATTCCTGCTGATTTTAGTAAATAAAGAAAGATAAATAATTTTTTTATCTATTAGACTATCTATTACACGGTAATCGGGGTATCTACACTACCTATATTTTTTTGAAAATATATATATAAATATCATGGACCCGGTGAACAGTGCAATAGTTTCTTGGAGGTTGAAGCGAAAGACGGAAGGGGAATCGCCTATGTCAGCCATCTTGAGCCGGTCAAATTGTGGTGCACTCTGTAGGAGAGGTTACTTATTAGTACTAATGTAGCTTGACGTTTGGCGTGGATTGGCGTCATTTACGGCGTCGGATCTTGTGTAATTATTTATAAATCCAATCGTAAAAATGCCAGTTTGCATTGTGAAAGAATGTAACACTAGGATTCCCACGAAAAGTCTGAGACAAGAGGACATAGAGTGCCTTCCGTTTCGCGCATTGAGTGCATAGACTGCAAGTAATGGTGATTAGTGATTCATACAGTGAGTGTATAACGTGATTGGAGTATTCGAATTCGAAATACAGAAGGGCGCGTAAAGGGACAACTACGTATGCGCGCATTATGTGCATTGGCTGCCTATAGTTTGATTTTTAGTAGTTGCTGCTGTTGCCTATTTTAGCGGTGATTTTAAAATAACAACGCGGGTTGGTGTCCGTGGAGCGCTGAACCGCTCTGCTCGTCGGAGTGTGGGTATTTCAAATAAAACAAAGTACAAGAAACTATTTATGAGTTAGACTTTGGAGTTTATTCGAACTGTTCAGGAAATTGATTAGCGACAAAATGAATGTAACGTTTCGAAATATCCTCCGAGGTCCTCGCTTAAGTCATTGGCCGAATCCTCCTAGACCTCCCATAGATCCTCGTAGTCCAATCAGGATGGAGGATGCATCAGATCCAAAAGGTAGGCCGTCCTTCGGATGTCCATACGCCCCCGCGAATCGGCGTCCATCTTTCTTTCCGTCTTCGGGTGGTGGTGGAAACTCGGTGGAAGCCATGGACAGAGGAATATAGGGACGAAGGAATCGTTGCGAGGTGTGATCTCCTTGCAGGAAGTGCGACGAGGTAACATACGCCTTCTTTCTATTGGCTGCTGCTTCGCACAAGCGCAGTGATGTGTAATGATGAACGTTTGTCGCGTCCAGGGATCGGCGGGCTTCAGTTACCGCTTATGAAGGGGGAAACACCTACAGGAGCGGTGGTTATGTGTCATGAACTGTGCCTGTGGTACGGAGCATGCGTAGAATGCAACCAATCAAATCCAGGCAGATGAAGGTGCTCCCCCCCTCAAATACATATCACTCCCCTCGCCTAAAGTCGCAACTATTCCTCCGTCCCTATATTCCTATGTCCATGGTGGAAGCGCGCTTTTCCGTTACACAGCGGGGTGTCCACGTGGGAAGAGAAAGTAGGCTCTACTCCGAGGATCGGGAAAACGCTTGAAGGAAATTTATGACTTCCTTAGCATCGCCAACACCTCTGGAGTCAATCGACACTCCTATAGACTAACAAAGGACAAGGCTTTCTCAAAGGATTACGTGACTTAGAAGAAACTCGCGATTCGTTTCGGGTCTATTAATTGAGACTCTGCCTAAGATCTTTCCCATTCATGCCACCCGCACCGCGTATCCTTAACAATACTATCTTTGATCACACGCAACATCTGCTTTCAAACTTCGCTCCTAATTTACCTATCGATTATATACATTTCCGTGGTCACGCAACTACGTTCTACGTTCGCGTGGTCACGCAACACTGCATGCATCATGCGCTTGAAGTTGGAGGATTCTAAGGAATTCTACGAATCAGGTTATACAGGGTGTGTTTCAATTCACGCATTATGCGCATAGACTGCAGAGAAAACCGTTCCATTTCAGTTGTTGCGTGGCTGTTTGGATCCCCTGGATCCTTCTTAGGGATTTCGGGCGTGAGACGATGCCCGTGGAACGCTAAAGCGTTCTGCTCCTTGGACGTGGATTTTTAAAGATAATTATAATAATAAAAATGATAATATAACAATAAAACGATTGGAACATAAATAACAGATAACTTTAATGAAGGAAACGAAACGTTTTGAACACAAAGAAAGTATTTGAGAAGGTTTTAATAAAACGTCTGCTCGCTATTGCTTTCGGGGCTCAAGTGAGCTTTCAATGGCAAACGCTTTTTCAACTTTTGATCTCTACAAAATATCTTAGTTTCTAAGAGCCAATCGCAAATTTACTAATTAATTACCTAAATTCCTATTCGTTGATCCGATTCGTTTCGGTTATCGATTTTTGCAATAACAAGCGTTTAACAACATTGCGCTGGATTTCACACCTAGGAGAAGGGAGGAAGGAGAAGTTCATTTATTCAAACACCCGTTTCCAAGTAAGTATTGATTAATTTATAATCTTGAAGTCCTGTTATTAAAAGAATCTTTAACTATTTTCAAAACCCTCGAGCTTGTGCGAACTTCACTTTGTCTCCCTTTCCTATTACATTCGTGTGATCCGATTCGAATTTCGCGCTTCTAAAGTTTATACTACACGCCGCTAGACGGGAGTCGCAACACAGTCTATGGCCGGTATTCATAGTCGCTACTTATTCTTAAGCATTCGGCATCCTTTACTAGCTACTAGGTTAGTAGAGGATGCCGCATGCTTAAGCATTTGCTTAAGAATAAGTAGCGACTATGAATACCGGCCTATGCGTGCATTGGTTGCGTTGGTGGTGTTGCGTACCGCGCAACCTCGAGTTGGTAACAATGTGTTTTCCACTATGGGAACGACTTGGGGGCTTCTGCTAGGAGCTTGTCTGCCATGATAATTAGCCAGAGTTTAAATTCGACTTTTGCATAGAATGTATGGAAGCCGCTCGATGTATTAGTTTTTGTTCTCTTTCACCGCGGAAACGCAAAATAATGACGCTAAAAGACGAGCATTACCAATCCTGCTGTACTAGTGATAACATGTTTATTTCTGAGCTCAGTTACAATAGCTACAATTCATATTTCCATCTTTAAGTTGTTGAGAATTATAATAAAACAGTTAAGATTATAAGAATACCAAATATTGTACAACGGAAGTTCAATTTATTTAAACACGAACGCGCAATTCCGAGCAGAGCGGTTCTGCGCTCCACGGGCATCGACCCAGCCCTAGGACCATCGCCCGGCTGCAGGACCACACAACAGTGGCACATAGGATTCCCTAGAATTCTCCCACTTCTAGCGCATGAAGCGTGCAGTTCATGCACGCATGCGTATTTGTCTCTTTACGTACGCTTTGAAAAACATACACCAAATTATGTGATCCCCTCCTCGAACTGACAGAAAATATAACCTGCATATATGCTACATGACAATAAATGTTTATTGAATATTTCGTTCTTTTACGCTACATTTGTCAACTTTTTATAACTTAACATCCTTCCAAAATATTATTGTTACGCCGCAACGGTATCTTTATGAAATCGGGTATAAGGTCAATGTCCCTATTTCTAATCATGTAAGAGTTCTGCTATCGTAAAAGTAGATGTTTATTATTTATTTATGCAACAATCGACAAAAAAACTTATTAGACATAATATTTAACTTTCCCTTTACACATAAAATAAACAAGAAGTATTTTTAAAAACATTTTAACCTAATAATAATCGATTTAATATGAAGTATAAAATGTTTATTTCTCCTCAGCGAAAATGAAAATGCAGTTTCAGCTTACATATCCACGTGCGATTTATCTTCTAATTGAAATGTCTATGTATAATTATATTTTGAATAACACAAATAAACAAAATTGTTTAAAGTTTTAAAATGCCCTTTATTTACAAAAATATAAAATATTTATCCTCTGGATAAATAGGGATTACTCAGCTGGAATACAGAAGCACACGTAATGCGACAAATACGCATGCGCGTAATATGCGCATTGGCTGCCCATGGTTTGATTTTCTGCACTTGCTGCACGCATTATGAGCTAGAAGTTGGAGGATTCTAGGAAATTCTACGAATCAGGTAATGCCGTCTTTGCACTCGCTGCATGAATTGCAACCAACGCAAAGGACTTAATGTCGAAGCGAACAGCATATCCCTAGAAGGTTTTAGGCAGGGTCGAAACGGAAGATGAGGAAGGAAGCAAATACGTGGCGCGCATTGTTATTTCTTAAAGGCTTTTGCAGCTAAGTTTTTCGAACGTGTTCTTATAATGCTAACTTTACAGCTGTTCTCTAATCCAGAAGACGTACGAGAACCTGCTATTGTATTCAATAGCCTTCAAAACCTTCAATTTACCCCGGGCGCGGATAATAAATAACTTCATTTTTCCTTTACACATCTGCTTATCAAATTACGCTGGGTAAGCAGCAGTTCGTCGTGTAAAACTCATAAAATATAGTCTTCGCTTTCAATAATTGTCGCTGTTCAAGAAGAATAGAAAAACTCGGGTTGAGAAAATCCAGGAATCAATAAAGCCATCAAATTTCGGTAGGAGTCGGTCCCTGATCCTTAGGACGAAGTAACCGATGTAGTTAGGAAGCGTGCTTCGACCACCGTCCAAAAGTCTTGAATTAAATTAACCGTAATCCATCCAACTGTATAGCTAATTGTAAGTTTGAACATTCCCGCGCAACCTCACGAGCATCAAACGTATCGAAAACCGTTCCGTTTCGTTACTGCGGTTCATGCGCTGCTGGAAACGGAACGCTATGAATGCGCGCAGCGACTGCGCTGCGGTCTATGCGCATAATACGTGAATTGAAACACAGCCACAGTCTATTCACTCACTGCATGAACCACCAATCACCGGGTACGTTCCGATTCACGCATTGAGCGCATGAAATTGGTGGCATCGTATTAGTAGCATCGTATGATTCCCTAGAATTTCTTTCACTGGCCACCAATACGACGCCACTTCCAGTGCAGTGAGCGTGCAGTAAACGCAGAAACTCAGAGGAGAAGTAGTCACTTACGCGCTCGCTGTATCAGAAGTGAAAGGATTCTAGGGAATTCTCTGCACCACCAATGGCGCGCAGTAACTAAAGGTGCGTTTTGACGTGACACTAAAGTCATAACATTCGCTGCCGCGACATTGTATTACAGCGTGAATCAAATGTTACAACATTGTCACGGTTTATAGATGTCACGATGTTGTAACGTTTGATTCACGTTGTAATACTGTATCACGACAGCGAATGTCATGACTTTAATGTCACGTTGAAACGCACCTTAAAACGGAACGGTTGCTCTGCACTTTATGTGCAGTATGCGTGAATCGAAACGCACCCACCATTGCCTGCAGTCTATGGCCGGTATTCTCAGTCGTTGCTTATTCTTAAGCAAATGCTTAAGCATGCGGCATCCTCTACTAACCTCGTAAACTAGTAAAGGATGCCACATGCTTAAGACGATCTTAAGAATTAAGCAACGACTGAGAATACCGTCCTATGCACTCAATGCGCGAAACGGAAGTCACCCATAGATGACAGCACTATTTGACCGGCACCAGATGGCTGAGTGTATACCGTCTGACCGTACCTCTCCGCGTCACCTTCTTTAGTGCACCGTCTCTTAGATCCATGATGAGTATCCCTTTGGGGTCACACGTCTTATAATCACAAATTGGTCACATGGGGTTCACTGCATCCCAGCGTCATTTTTTAGTTACCATTTTCGTATTTTTGAATCTTTTAACGTTTGAGTGGTAATTGTATATTTGAAATACTTGTATAATCATGCTCTATACTGAATTCCACTTAAGAGTAGACTCGTTCCGCGCAACGATGACTATGAGGGGGTTACCTTCACTTCACCGACAATCATTTCATCGACAATTATTTCACCGACACGATTTCATCGACACCGCATTTCGCCGACAGTATTTTCTCACCGACACGTTTAGATCACCGACAATCATTTCATCGACTTAACAAATTTGAGCGCCCTGGGCTAAGAAATTATAACAATATGGTGTTTTCCTTGATTAATACATCATAATAAATAACATAAATTATTACATAAATTAACTTGTATATAACTTCAATGAAAACATAAACATTAATAATTGTATCATTACAGATACAAGTTATGTGCTAATGCGCTCACAAAATCTATTTTTGTGTACGTTTCCCGATTTTCTATGATCCGTTGCACTCTTTCTTCTCTAAGTTTATCTTTCTTTTTCTTTTTTGCTGGGGGTTCACCACGTAATACTCGCTCAAGTGTATTTTCTACTATGACCTGTTCTTTTTGTATTTCAATTATAATTTTAAATAATGAAATCTTATGGCGAACAACTACACATTGCCAACGTCGATGCCATGATTCAATAGAGTTTTGTGTTCGTTGAAAACCATTGATTTCATTATCATGTACCGACCACATATCGGGTGGAAAAAGTGGGAGCTGCATTACTACTCTCCCATTAGGTCTTTCTTTCAAACTACTATTTACATAATATTTATTAAACCAATTAAGGATAATTTCTGCTTCGGGAGGAAATAAAGTTTTTAAATTATTAAATGTATTAGGAATTTTTACATGTGGTAAGAATGCAATCGTCTAGACGAAATTAATTTGCCCGACGATCTGTCTAAAACTTTAGATGGAAAACCATTTGTTAAAATAATAAAAGAAGAATCAGAATGTATAATATTATTTACTACAGACGACAATATTAAAACTTTGGCAAAAATGAAGACATGGTTCATGGATGGAACTTTTAAAATGGTTCCTACTCTCTTTAAACAATTGTATACAATACATGGCAATATCAATAATAATAAGGAAGGCCCAACTGTTCCTTTAATTTACGCACTACTATCATCAAAAAAGCAGGAAATCTATAAGTTATTATTGAAGGAAATTTCAATTTTAGCTTCTAAATTAGACATAGCATTGCGCCCTGAATTTATTCTCATAGATTTCGAAATTGCAGTGATAAATGCAGTCAAATCCATTTTTCCATCCACTAAAATAAAAGGGTGTTTCTTTCAGCTGTGTCAAAATGTATATAAGAAAATACAGAAGAACGGGTTAGTAGCAAAGTACGGAACAGAAGAATCATTCAGTACACTCATACGATGCATTCCATGTCTTGCATTCTTACCACATGTAGAAATTCCTAATACATTTAATAATTTAAAAACTTTATTTCCTCCCGAAGCAGAAATTATCCTTAATTGGTTTAATAAATATTATGTAAATAGTAGTTTGAAAGAAAGACGTAATGGGAGAGTAGTAACGCAGCTCCCACTTTTTCCACCCGATATGTGGTCGGTACATGATAATGAAATCAATGGTTTTCAACGAACACAAAACTCTATTGAATCATGGCATCGACGTTGGCAATGTGTAGTTGTTCGCCATAAGATTTCATTATTTAAAATTATAATTGAAATACAAAAAGAACAGGTCATAGTAGAAAATACACTTGAGCGAGTATTACGTGGTGAACCCCCAGCAAAAAAGAAAAAGAAAGATAAACTTAGAGAAGAAAGAGTGCAACGGATCATAGAAAATCGGGAAACGTACACAAAAATAGATTTTGTGAGCGCATTAGCACATAACTTGTATCTGTAATGATACAATTATTAATGTTTATGTTTTCATTGAAGTTATATACAAGTTAATTTATGTAATAATTTATGTTATTTATTATGATGTATTAATCAAGGAAAACACCATATTGTTATAATTTCTTAGCCCAGGGCGCTCAAATTTGTTAAGACGGCTCTTGTCAGTGAAATGATTGTCGGTGATCTAAACGTGTCGGTGAGAAAATAGTGTCGGCGAAATGCGGGTGTCGATGAAATCGTGTCGGTGAAATGATTGTCGATGAAATGATTGTCGGTGAAGTGAAGGTAACCCCTATGAGGAGGCTGATCTTTGGTAAGGAACCGACAGGGAAAGCGCTATGACCAAATGCGTGTGCAGGCAGTAGTGGGATCTGCGCAGATCGGTTGCAAATCAGTGGGGGCGTAAGTCTACTCGTATATGGGGCGGTATTCTCAGTCGTTGCTTATTCTTAAGATCACTTAAGCATGCGGCATCCTCTACTGGTGTACGAGGTTAGCGGAGGATGCCACATGTTTAAGGCGATCTTAAGAATAAGCAACAACTGAGAATACCGCCCATGGAATGGTATATAGGGTGCGTTTCACTTATGCCCGAATCGGCCGCACGGTCGCGATATGTAATGGAAATCACGGGCGTCGCGGGCGATTTGGGCGTAAGTGGAACGCACCCAAAATAGTCTTTTTTCTAGAAATGTTAATTTTAATATGTTGAAATTTGTAGTTAAAGAAGAGCAATTTTCCACAGTTGTGGAAAAAAGCGATATTTTTTTCTTTTCTTTTTCGCGATAAATCCTCTTTGGAAGTCGTAAAGGCGCCATATTTGAACTAAAAAAATGCTCTTGGGATGCGATACACCCTGTGTGACGGTATGTATAGTACAGCCAATTGTGGAATGAAAATCTCACCAGTAATTCATATTAAACTATTTTGAATAATTTCTTATTTAATAAAAATATAATGCGATATGATATTAGAATAAACATTGTAAATTGAAAATTTTCAAAATAATGTCCGTTGGAACATGGGAAATTCAATGTTAGTAAGAAATTGGTACAACTTTTGTTAATTAACAAATAATTTCATACTTCTATCTGATTCCAATACTAGACTTAGAAGAAAAAGTGTGACATAAACTCTTAAAATTGCTATTTAATGTTTGAAACCCACTTTTACGAGAAAATCATGTTCAAAGTTTGCAGCATATTTGTTTGGTAAATTGAGATTAATTTTGAGAAAGTGTAAGAAACCTGCTTCTGCAGAGAACTCGTCTATCACATGTCCTGAACGTTTGTTTTTGTTTTTACCTCTTTCCCTTGCTTCTAAGTTTTGACACCCGAATACTTGTACTCGGTTTTTATATTTGTAATCAACAAATACTTTAGTCTGTTGTTTGTTTGTAACTTCCATTATTCCCATAATTCAAAAGACAAAATTTTGTGCAATGTTGAACATACATACAGCCAAAAAAATTATAATTTGTAGCGCATTGCCAAAGTCTTGTACTGTAATTTCTGTTGCTGCTCTGAGGATGTCACCCAAGGCATCATTTCAATAAATCATTGCGAGTAATGTCTGCAAAAATGCTAAAAATTACACATTGGAATTACGTGTTGAAAATTTGAAGCGGCTAAGTATATCCACAATATACGTTTGAATTTCAAAATTTCCTTTCAGGAATGTTTTTAATATTCCATACTGTAAAACATGCAAAAAGGAAATAAATTTGATTTTTCTAACTCACTGAATAAGAGAACTCCTTGAATTTTGTAAATGTTTAAAAGTATTTTCCATAAGAGTGGCTGACTATTAGCAGCTAATATTTTAACATTTGTTCATATTTGTCATTGTCTACATTGTATAAATGATCTTATTTGAAAAGCACTCAACTGGACCATACTGTCTTCAAAAACACAAACTTCATATTTTGCTCAGGTTTCAGAGATTTGTAATATTAAATTTTGCACCCTGTATACTGGCTGATACTGGATAATCTGATTCTAATAGCACTATTAAAAATGTGTGGGAAAGATATCATTTCCTTACCACGTTTCTAATATGCTCATGCTTACAATCAGCCTAGCTTATCTTGAGTGACATATTCTAGCATAACTGTGCAATGAAGGTTAAACATCGAGCATCCAGTTCGTATAAAGTTCTATAGCTAACAATAAGAGCTAACGTTGATACGTGTCTATCTTATAGTATTTGTTGTAAAGTTTTTTTATTGATACCTACATTTAATTATCATTATTTTGATAAATTGTGTGTCAGATAATAACTATTTAAAAAAGTTAACTAATTTTGTGACTAAAACATGTATTACGAAGAGTGTAGTTCTGGAAATTTTACCATTAACGACAAAAATGTAAATACAAGTATACAATGTTATTCTATGATCATTTAACAAACTCAAAATACATATAGAGAAATCTTTTATAGGCAGTAGTTGTGGATCTTCGAAGTGACACTTTAACAAAACCAACTAAAGGAATGAGGGAAGCAATGTTTAGTGCTGAAGTGGGTGATGATGTTTATGCGGAAGATCCAACAGTGAAAAGTATGAAAATATAATTGTTCAATAATGTAATTAATGCTAGTGCACGATTAGTTGTAAATAAAATTTAAACTGAATTTTATAACATATAAATTGGCAATGTTCTTACATTCGTCATTAACATTTTTCCCAATATTTGAATTTGTTTGAACTAAAATTATATTTTAGTCAAGTGTAATAAGTTCAAAGATATTAGATTGTTACGCATGCCAATTCTATTAGAGTAAGTATGTTTTGTAACAAATGTGCATTGGTTTTATGGAGGGATTTCTAGCATATTATTTAATATCTTGTATTTTACAACATGAACAATGAGAGTATTCAAGTGATTTCCTTAATACGAATAAAGAAAATAATGTGCATTATAATGTCAATTTTTTTTAATAATAAAGTTTGTAATAATACATTAACATGAGAAATATTGCATGCTGATTGTTAGTAGTGAGAGCTGGGGATTCTTACAAAATAATTAATGAAGCCAAGAAGAAGTATATATAAATAAATAAAAGCAATAATGGTTGGGCTCCTGATTGTGATCAAATCAAAATTTTGTTAATTAATTTATGCATTTGGTGATTTAATGAAAACATTTTATGGGCTCCAACTTGTTGCTATCATGTTTAAATATTTTTGAAATATTACATTTATCATACTCCAATTCTTGAGTAATATGTATATACATGAATATGTTATATACAATTTATATAAAAATGGTTCATTTTTAGAATTAGAAGAAAGGGCGGCTGAAATTGTTGGAATGGAGGCTGCAATATTTGTATCATCTGGAACTATGGGAAATTTGATTGCTAGTAAGTATAATTTATTAGAAATTATGGAAGTACTGTGATTAATGTTACATAAAGCATATGTTTTATAAAGTCTTGTAATTTAAACCAAGGGTATGGAGTTTTGTTTTATGTTTACTAATATTGTTTGAAGAAATGTAAAATTATTTAAAAAGTGTTTAGAGTAAATAGTCTTAATGTGGGATTATTCAGTTTGAAAGAGCATATACATAGTGTGTCCCAAAAGTATCCGATCTTTGTACAAACGGTTGTGGGTGCTTTAAATCTCACCAATGACATATGAAATGCGGATAAACACTTGAAGTAATAAATGTGTACTGCAAGTACATACAAGTCTGCTATAAGAAGACTAAAAAAGGTGCATTTTCACGTGCTAGGTTGTTACAAGGAAGAAGAAAGGATCGCGTCAGTTTGTTGCAAGTGTCTTGTCTTTTCTCTCTTTCTCTCCTTTCTCGTGGTCGGTAACGCTGAAGTCCCTAGGGTGATTGGTTCTCTGACCTGTAGAGGCGTGGTGGTAGTCAGATTACCACATGGTATTTTAATATAGTAGCTGCATCTGTAAAAAAACTCTTTTATAATTATGTTCATTCTGATTGTCTCTTGTTATAACGTCATAATGAACAGTGTCCCTTAAGGAGGTCGCCCACTAGGCCGAAGCGCGGCGATCACGCATTGCTCATATGACAAAACAGTGGCGACGAACAATTCGTTTTGGTCGCCGCGCTTCGCTTCGCCGCGTTGCGCTTCGGCCTGGGGCTTCAGCAGTGCCACAGGACCCATAAGGCCAGAATCGAAAGGCACAACGCAGTAACACCCTACCTAAAAAGAGCTCTAGGTAAAACCTGCGAATAAGTTGACAAGGAAACACCTCGTTTCCGACTCGTTTTGAAACACCTGATGGTGTCAGAAAGTCCGATTTACTGGCAAAACGAGGAACTGCTCTCGTAATTGGACGACAAGATCGAAAAATGTCTGCAGCGTTTAACAGATGGAGTGCGAATGACGCAAGCCATTGATGTAAGAAAGCGGTGGTCTAGAGTGTCTAGACTGCTGTACATCGCCGTGCCAGGAAAGGGCTCCGCGAATCCAGCGACATCCCACATCAACATCTGTGGATCAGTGACGGAACGCGACTTCTGACAGGGCGAGACTTTGTCAACTGCGTCAAGACACGAATTGGACTCCTATCCACGAAGTCCAGTTCCAACAGAGGGAGGCGCGCGAACAGGCAGCGTGGAGCTGGCTGCGCGGCTTAAGAAACCCTCAACCATATAATCCAACACTGCCACCGCACACATGGAATGCGCATCAAGAGGTACGACGCCAATCTTAAAGATGTCTGCAAAAAGACATCTTTAAGATGTCTTGATTCGTGACATAAGACGTGTAGAAGACGTGTATAAGACGTGAAAACGACGTTTCCAAACATCTTGAAGATGTGTTGAACGTCTTTAAGATGTGTTTAAGATGTTTGTGTGCTGTCATATCGTACACCTTTCCCCGCTTCCATTACGATATAATTATATCGCCAATTGGCGAAGTTCGCCGCGCAGTCACACATCAGGGTGAACATGGCCTTCATCTTGCTGGAGGTGAAGGCTGGGCTCAGCAGCCTCCTTATCTTCCCCCAACGGTCACCGTCGAGGGAGAACAGGTTGCCCCCACCTGTTTAAATCTCTAATCACGCTGTTGTTCCTTACATTATGAAAATCGTCGATATTTCAGGAAAGGTAGAAGAGTACAGTGATGGATAAAAACAAAGTAACAAATATAAAACACTTTATTTTCTTTCTCTATCTATCAACGTCCACTCTGAACGATGCACTCCATAATGGAGTTCTCTCAATTAACAGAAAACATTTTTCTCGCGCACATGGCACTGATAAACCCGAATACACCGAATACCGAATGACACACCCGAAAGTTACATATAACTAAGTAGAACAAACACAGGATAATTTTACATGAATCAGAAGACTTGAGGGAGTTTGCATCCCCAAGGGTACCATTTTATACATCGCTAGAATGTTTTCCAAGCACAGTCGATGGACCAACAGCATTTGCGGCGGCACAAATTTTCACGTTACCACTTCCTCCTGTTCCCTAGTGCGGAAGTTCATCCAGAAACCATTCTTCGTTGCCAGTATGAAGTTCTTCTTATTGAGTTTCATCGGAACGGGGGTGTCAGCGCTGGGCTCCAAGTTGCAGCGCCACAACAGATGATAGAGTACGACCTTGGACTCCATCAGAGCGAATCTGTTCCCGATGCAAGTCCTTGGTCCCAGTCCAAAGGGCATGTAGGTAGACAGGGAAACCTCCCTGTTCAAGAATCGTTCAGGCTTGAACTTCAGCGGGTCAGGGAAGTGCTCGCGATCGCGTTGAAGCGCGAAAGGAAGGAACCAGATATTTTCGCCTAATTTGATCGTGACAGGCTTCGAATCAGGCGTCGCTGGTGGAAGCTGGAACTCTTTCACGCACACACGATCCAGAAACGAGATCAAGGGATAGAGCCTTAGGGTCTCGCTCAATACAGTGTCCATGTATTGTATGTCTCTGATGGCTTCGTAAGTGGGCTTTCCGTCTGTTGTCCGAACGACCTCCTCGATTTCCGACCGCAGTTTCGCTTGAACTTCAGGCATCACGCCGATTTGATGAACAACGATGCAGAGAAAGCTGGAGGTTGTGTCATAGCCGCCCAAGAAGAAGGCGAACGCCTGGTTGGTTATTTCGTCGATGGTCAGTCCTCCGGCACCTTTAACCCGTGCCTCCATCATCAGTTGGATCATGTCGGGACGATAGATGCCCTGTTTTGGGACAATTGAAATGGTGTAAGGGCAGATGCCTAGGGTAGACCGACAGGATTAAGGCCTATGCGCAAGTATCGGAGTCGCCAGTGTGAGTGGTAAGAAGTACTAATTCAAATCGGTACTAAATTCATATCGGTCCAGTAATCTCTGAGATATTTCTGGTGCCGCAAATGCCGTAACTTTGTAGAGGCCTTGGAAGAAGGGACTGCTATGATACCATTTTTTAAAATATATCATTTATTTTTTAAGGGAATTCTTGTTTTCGAATAGAATATTTTACAGTTGTCCGTAAAAGGTGCCATACACGTTGGAATCTGTATCGATATATGTTGCAAGTATTAGTATCGCGATACAAATCTCAATGTGTATTTGACTATTTCGGTATCGACGTATGTATCACCTGGTATGGCCGTCTGTATCAATGCATTGAAACGTTCGTAATTCGACCATGCAACTTTCTAAAATTTGTAACAAATTTTAATAAATATTTATAATACTTTTATTATTATTATTATTATTATTATTTTTATTTTTATTTTTATTATTATTACTCCATTATGAGAAGTCATTATTATAATGAATTTTAGATGCCTGTTTTTTTATTAGCCCTTTTTTCTCTCACCCCCCTCCCCCCACTGCAATCCTACACGAAATTGAAATCTCTGGCAAAAGATCAGGCCAGATCATCGACATTGACGGGACTGATATGCGTGCGTAGGCGTTTAAAGCGGAAGAAGCGTACAATTTGCGTGAGAAACATCGCTATGCATCAGAAAACAAACGGTGACAGAAATAAGATCTCGATAAGAACTATCCCGGTCATCCACGTCCGTTTTTGCAGATTTGGCTCAACGCCTGAATACAAATGTTTGTGACAGAAAGACTACAGATTTGATACAGGATTTGTTATATTCGATGATGAAAGCAGACCGACAGCAGAAAGCCGACAGATTGTACTGCCTTAACCTGCGAGCAGATTGGTGGCAGACACTGCAGAGAATCTGCTGGTACAATTTAATGGCAGAAATCGAGCAGACTCTGCGCACCGCGATCTGACGGCACATAGGCAGCAAAAATCGAACAGATTCTGCTGACATAGCCTACCATTTCATCTATGAATATCTATATCTATTCTATATTCTATACTATTATATAAAATTGTACCCACAAGTGTGTTACATCACTTTGTTCATCTTGGCGAGAGGAAGATTCTAACGTTTTTATTTTTTTAAAATAATGATTTTTAAATAATAGTAGTTCACGACGCGACCGCCAAACGGCGACCGCTTCTCGCTTAAGAAATAGCACCGTGGTGGGAATAAGTGTCCAAGGGCTCGATCATTTAGGGCTCTCGAGTACCGCTCGCATTTGACGGCATTTCATAAGGAGTATATGTTTAGTATACCCGTCTCTAAGATGACTGAATGAATAGTTATCATTAATTCTTTTATTCTTTTATATTTGGAAGAACTGTCTTTAAAAGGTTCAAATAATTATTTTGAGCCTCCCTGGCATTCAATTAACTAACATCCTGCTAAGTAAAATATTAAAAATGTTATAATACCCGTCTAAATACACATGGTTTTCCAACTTTTCTTTTTTCCATAAAATATGGTAAGAATCGGATCTTTCAAATTGATCTTATAAAACGTGTTTTATATATTATTTACGCTTAAGAATTTCGGACTGTTTTTAAATTTATACTATTATATAAAATTGCCTACTATGTCCGCATTAAACTATGGTTTTGCGGTCAGATCCTGACATCAGGATCAGCTTGATTTCTGCCGCCAATCCTGAATTCAGGCTCTGAGCGCAGAACCATAGTTAAATGCGGACATAATAGGCCCTGAATCTGATGTCAGGATCTGCTCGGTATCTGACACCAATCTGTTGGCATACTGCATTCAGTTTGTTTACTGGGATGATTCTACACAAAAAAGAAGTCGAAAATATTCAATGAAATTTTCTGATATCGCCTCTACTAGGTACCAGTGGTTACGGGACGTGGATTTGTAAATGTAAATGTTGAATGTCCCTTTTTGTATTTATATGCGCTACTTATATTATTTTGTAACAATTTTCATCACCGATCCAGTATATTATTAAAGAAAGAATAAATACTTTTTGAAATAAGTAGAATGAATTATTTAATAGACTACAGAATCTGCTTGCGGGTTATGTAAGGGTAGGGATACACCTACAGCAATATTGGTACATTTGTGTTCAAATGGCGCTGTAGGATGTGTCAGAGGGGCAGCAGAATCTATCGCGGATCTGCTGCCGATCTGACGTCAGGCCCTGGCAGCAGACTCTGCACCTCAGAACGTAGCCAAATGCGGACACAGGCGACTACGGTTCTGACGTCAGATTCTGCTCTCCAGATTTGGCTATCAGGGATCATGTTCCTTGTTGCGTTAGCGCTGAAAACAAATACAATATCAGTATAAAATTAAACAGGATTCATGCGATACTTACTTCAGCTCCATCTCCACATAGTACACACCCTAGGCAATCGTACATGCTCCTGCGAACATTAACATTTGTAAGAAAACTCTTATCGTTAGTACATTTCCACTTTACGAATCTAACATTTCGACAGAGTCAAGTTCCTTCTTTGCAAGTTAGAAAACAGAAAGATACGAAAGGTTCTGTATTCTTCTTTCTTTCATCAAAGCCAACGTCATATTTATCATCACAGAAATATTAACACGAGTATACTCGTCGAGAAAAAGGTAGAGGAGCGTGAATTAATTCAAATAAAATCACATGTCCGAGGATTAGTGAAACAGCAAACAGAATACGCTTTATTCTCTTCTTCTATGTACAGAGATCACAAAGACTGGTTTTATTTTTCGAATGTGCACTTCGGATCCATCATGCATACCAAGCACCCATACTTCACAAATCCATTCAAGCACAGTAACTTCTAAATTCTCACGACACTACTTTAGCCTGCTCCCTAACGCGAATGTTAAAATTAAAAGCAAAGAAATTCGATACGATTTCAGATGTTAAACGGTTTCGACCGCTGCCATTTTCACCATCTCGTAGGAGAAGTATCAAAGATGCTTTCAGAGCTCGTACACTCGGTGTAACAGTGTATTTCTTCAGAAGGGATGTATTTTGATTCGGAAACTTTTGGGACACACCATGTATAATTGGTGGCACATCTTTTTCAAAGTTATTTCTTTTTAGATTTCAAGGTGATCGATGTTTTTCGTATTATATTTCTTATTATTTCTGTAATATAGTTTTATAATGTAACATTATCTGTAACCCCCCAAAAGTAAGTCATATAACGTAAAAAACATCGAGAACATTGAGATAATGCATGCGTAGTGCTGTTTATGTCAGAGCGTAGGTACGTCTTCGAGGTTCAAAAGGGATACATGCAGTACATAAAAAGAGCATGTGATTTTAATCATGCATATCCCAGAATTGTGAGAGAGATACTTCAGACCCTCGTTTTATAAGTGTATGACGTTGTAACAATCAGTAAAATTCATTTATGCTTTCATTTATGTAACTTTTCACATACTTATTAACAGTAAAAAAAACTTCGACTTAATTTGTTTCAAGAAAACAATTTGATCAAATTATAGTAATGAATCATTGCGACGTACGAGGCAGTGAGGCGTACTGCGGCGATTCTGCTCATTGCTTGCAACACGAACAGTGTGGTGCTTCCCAGATCGCAGGAGTAAGCCTTCAACCATTAAGAAATAATCCTGATGGTACGTTCGACATTTCACAACTTCAGTCTAAACTTCGTAAAGACAGAGATCACGAACCGATTTCAAAACTGGTACTTGTGGAGAATACAATAGATGGAAAAATCGTTCCACAAGACTGGATCGACGAATTAGTAATCTTTTGCAAGGAACATAATTTGAAGTTGCACATGGATGGAGCCAGGTTGTGGAATGCATCCGTAGGATCTGGAAGATCCGCAAAAGAAATTGTTTCGGGCTTTGATTCTGTGACTTTTTGCCTCAGCAAAGGTTTAGGTACTGTTTTCTCCAGAAATTTTATTTTTCTTTTCTTAGAGTAACTCGTTTAACATTTCTTGAATTTTTAATGATGTGCCATTTATTTAACCAAATTACACAATTAGCATGACCCTTTAGTTTTTAATATGCCATCAATAACTTTTAAGTACTTTGGATGTTTTATTATGAAATTCTTTACTTACATTTGTATTAATCGCGTTTTTTCAAAAGAAAATTATTTTTTTATTCAGGTGCTCCTGTAGGTTCTCTTCTTTGTGGAAGTAAGCAGTTCATTGTTAATGCACGAAGAGTAAGGAAAGTGTTGGGCGGTGGTATGAGACAAATCGGCATTCTAGCTGCAGCAGGACTTGTAGCTCTGGAAGATGTAATTCCCATTTTACATAACGATCATAGAAGGGCTTCTCTCTTAGCTTCTGCAATAGAAGAAATTCAATCTTCCGTATTGTCGGTCGATTTAAGTACTGTGCAAACAAACATGGTTTTTGTAAAGGTAGATACCAACGTTGTATCCGCATCAAATTTTGCTCGTTTCTTAAGAGAAATCAATGATGATGATGAAACCAAAGTTGTTGTGAAGTGTTTAGCACTGAATGATTCATTTGTCAGGTTTGTATTTTATCATGAAATTACTGATAGTCAATTACTGTTGGCTGTTCAAAAGATTAGATATGTTATTAAAAAATTAAATCCCAGCTTCTGATTCCTGTCGTCCCTTTATAATTCTTCAAAATCAAAGCTTGAGTTAGATGCCATTAGAGTAAAAGTGTAAAAAAATGTTCATACACTACATACTGAGTGTACACATTATGAGTTTAGTATGATGCCAGTAATAGTGTCTCTTTTAACGTAAAGTTAGATACAATAAAAAGTTTGTTCTGATGCAGTTGAAAGTTTTAAATGATCATTTAATTAATCTGTTTAAAATCATGTAAATAGAAGGAGTGCGTAATCCTGGTATCTGAAGATTTACTGGAGCCACTGCAAAAATAGTGTAGTGTAATCAAGGGTGCAGAGTGTGTTTATGTGCATCTACGTGTGTGTGCTTTATATGCAGCTACGTTCTTTCGTGTTTAAATAGCACGCCCTGAAAGTCAAACTTCTAACTCTTAACTAACTACGTGAAACCGGAAACAGCTCACACAGCTAGTAGGATTCTTCGTGTATTTTATCTTTGGAAAATTATAGTCCAGTTTGTATGACTGTAGCGCAGTCAAGTAGAGTTCAGCGAGCCGAAGACCTGCAATTTATATCTACCATATTTATTGGAGCTTCATTAATTTACGATATTCTACGTTTATTCTCACATTCTACCAAAGTATTGCAAGTTAAAAAAATTCTTATACAGTAAGATCCCGCTTAACGCTGTTTCAGTATAACGCGGTAGTACATATTGGGATTCCCCGAAATCGCGCACGATTTTGTTGCCTTGATACTCGCATGCAGTCTAAAAAAAACTGATAAATTTTCTTATTCTCTGTTCTGTTTCACTTATCCCCACTATTTGCGTGTTAAGATGACCTCGTTTAACGCTGTTTCGTTTTAGCGTTGGAACTTATTGGAACGTACCCCCGCGTTAAGCGGGGTATTACTGTATCTAACTAGAATATTTGACAATCACAGACATCGGCTCGATTTTCACCAATTACCAGGTCTCACCATGAGGAGGTTACTGCATTTCGAAACTCGAACTTTGATTCCATCCATTTTCCTTTGCACGAAAACCTTAGCTTACTAATCCAAAGAGATAGATGGCAACAAAGTTCCAACGATCTCTTCTGTTAAGATATAGAATCTAGGGAACTGTCAAGCAATCACACGATTAAAACAAATTAAAAAAAAAACAGGAAATAAGGAAAAACGAGGGGTAAGCATGAAAAGAGTATTAGATGGCGCAGTTTCTACCACCCTGCTGTTCGAATCGAAAAGGGGAAGCGTTCGGCACCCCCGAGGCTATTCCTGTTGCTCCGAGCAACCCACCTGGAGCACACTAGATGTGACCAAACTTAAGTCAACTAACGCCGTGATTGAGTAACCGGCCCGGGTCACTTACACAGACTGTGTACCTTTAGACAAGATCACCAGGTGACTAAATTGGTGCCAGAGTTAGTCATTATTCGACTAAATTTTCATTCGAATAAGAAATTATTCGAATAAATTTTCAGTCAAATAAGAAATCATTCGTTATTGACGAATAATTTCATTTTATTCGAATTTTTTATTCGAAGATTATTCGAATAAGAAATTATTCGCACAAATTTATTCGAATACTTATTCGAATGAAAAATTAGTCGAATAATGCCTAACTCTGATTGGTGCTACCATATCGATTCCATGCACAGCAGTGTTGTAGGGAAACCGCTTTTGGCCGGTTCAGAGTGGAGGAAGTTACGCACGTCCACGCATGCGCATGATGATGCCACGACATCGAACCAATCAACGCTAAGATGGGAAACGATGGGAGACGATGTTGCGAGTTGCGATACTCGCTCTAGCGACGTTCAGCGCAAGCTTCTAAAGCGCGAACTTTAAACAGGATAGAGTTAAGGATGAACTCTATCACATTAGAAATCTATCTTCGCCTCCTTCCTTCTCGCTCGAAAAACAATGTATTGATAAAGAAAAGAGGAACGAACGTAAGCAGAAGCCTGTTTCTTCTCCTCGCATTTGATCTTCGACGTTATAACAGTCCAGACGTGTCAATAAATTCAGCCTTGTTCAATCCTGAAATATTCTCGTTTTGTTCTTAATCGTTCCGAATAATTTAATTGATTCAATTTAGTTCAGTTCAATAAGTTTTATTCAGTTCTAAAGTATTTGTTACAAAACACTTCGATATTTCGTTTATTTAAATTCACGCGTTCGCGAGCAGAGCTCTTCAGGGCTCCACGGACGCCGAACCTTACAGAAAGTCCCTTAAGCCAGAAGAATTCCCAACCGGCCTCGCAACAACGAAACGACGCCAGCGCCAAGTTAAGCCAAGTGAGGCCGCAGCCAACCAGCGTCGACAACCGATTCCCCGGCGACGCTGGTTGGCCGTGGCCTCACTTGGCTAGTTGGCTTGGCGTCGGTTCGTTCCCCATCTTGGTGTTGACTGGTCCGACGTCGCGGCATCGATGAATCTTGGCGTTGACTCGTTCGACGCCGCGGCGTCATTACGCGCATGCGTGGACGTGCGTAACTTCCCCCACTCTGAACCGGCCAAAAGCGGTTTCCCCACAACGTTGATGCTCAGTCCCTTGCTGCCGGAAACGGAAGCAGCGGTGGCCGCTACGACAAGTAAGAAGCGATGAGTGCTCGTGTGCGAAGGCAAGCGCCTACAGTTCATCTAATGATAAGGGGGCCGGAATCAGTCGAGAAACGGGTGAATCCTTGAAAACTGCACGCCTATACGGCAGTCGCCGGATTTTGAAGTTATTTTCGAAGGATAACTTAGCTTTCTCCACGTGCATTTGAAGGTTAGAGTTAGGCAGTTCGAAGCATGATTCCCGCAAAGATCCCATGAAGAACACCCAGTGGTCGCGCAAGGATAGGTACAGATCAGAGATCAAAGATCAGAAATCAGAGGTAGGATTTGGAGGTTAACTACGTCGGCAAGCAGCGCGGCGTGGCGTAGTGCGGTTGGATAACAAAGTTCGTAACGTGAGGAGCACAGACGTTCGTTTACAGCGAGAGCCCAATGCAGATTGGAACTCTACTAAACTGTTTCTTTTTTCTTTTCTTTTTTTTTTTAACTTACTTTGTGTGGTTTTTGCAATACCCTGGGGATAGTGCACCCTTATTACATTTATCCTGAAACTTTCCAAAGTACAGATAGCGTTAAAGCAATTGATTAATGATACAGGATAAAACTTGCAAAACCCTGTTAGCTGTGAAACTGCTATCGGCTGGTTGCTATGACCGTATTTATACTCATGTACAATTGCGCTCGCGAACCAATCAGAAATCGCACTTTAGCCCGCATTAATCAAAGAGCTCTCGCGTTTCGTTCACTTTTGATCGTTCATACTCTGCGCTTGCGCACGCGATCTACACTCGAATTGCTCGTCCGATCGACTGACGATTGCGCATGCGCACGTGAAACACTTGATTCTTGCGGTCATTGGTAGATCGCACGGTGTTCGCACATGCGTGCGCTTGCACAGTGTGTCAACTTAATAATAATGCAATAATAATAATAATAATAATAATAATAGTAATAGTAATAATAATAATAATGATACTTACAGCAAGAGTGATTATAATAATGTATGTCAAAGGAGAGGAAATAAAGAGGGGAAAAAGAAAAGTAGCGGTTAACTTAAGTTTGTCACACGCTGCTCGATACATGAACCCAAAAGACGGTACATAGTTGTGGGGAGATGAGTCGCAAGACACAAAGGGAATTAACTTCTAACAATAAGTAACTTTTAGCCATCTTGGTATGATCAAATAGTAGTGCAGTCTACACTACTGACGAAATTATCGAAATGCCTTGTTTACAATTGTTTAATATTCAATAGTGTTGATGATATTACTTTATTATATACAGTAGATAATGATTGTCAATTATGTAGAGTGATATTTTTGTACATTGTCCAATTTGTGTTTATTAACACTCTAATGTCTTTTAGGAGGTTCCTTTATACTGTACTTCTATGAAATTCAATTCGTTTATTGACATTAGTCAACGACATCGTAATATTGACGTAATTTATCCTTCGTTACCACATCCCATAAACAGTTTGATTCTTCATCCGTAGGAATAATATCCTGCACGAAGTTCAGATACTTACTAATCGGACAAATTTTGCCACATTCAGGAATAGTATAAGTGATCAACTCTTCCGTAACCCCAGTCCAGAGCATCATCTATTCACGAATTTAATTATATTAGATTTCATACATGTTGGATTTCCTTTTTTGCATAGCGCTATGAGTTACAAAAGATGTTCGAGAATTCGAAAATTCAAAAAAATTTGTAACTACAGAAATGTAGTTCAAGTGATGTTGATAACCATTCTCTTGTAAACCGTATAAGATATTTAGAAAAAATTTAATTCAAAGTTTTATGGATTTTGATGTCCTATAATATGGTGATAAAGATTTTCCAAAGAAGGGTAGTGATGAAGCATTTTTTAAAAAACTAATTTTTCACACATTTTTTAAAGCTGAAGCATTTGAAATGAAGCATTTTTTTAAAAAGCTATTTTTTTCAGCATTTTTGAAAAAATTAGTTTTTTCTAAAAAATGCTTCATCACCATATAGTAGGAATGTAAAAACTATAAAACTTTGAATGAAACTGTTTTTCGATATCTTTTATGATTTCGCACATATTCAAGATAATATGAAAACTCATAATTTCTTTGAAGGGGTGTTTTCACTCTTAGGACTGTTTCATTGTCGAAACAAAGAATTATTACGTTATTATTATTACTGGAACTACATTTCTGTAAAGTTTCAGATTTTTTTAATTTTCGAGTTGCTGAACATCCCTCGTTAGTTCGAAATTGATGTCTTTAATTGCTTGGTAACAAGTAGGATATAAAAATCAAAGAAACATAAATACTTGAAACTAAAAGTTTTTTAAAGTTGTAATAGTAAGGGAATTCTTACAAGGGGGCCATATCAATTATCGCGCACCGAATTTAACGAAATTTTGAAGATAGATAGAGAGCTAAAAACTATTTGCCCCATACTTGACCTTCTGCGTAGACCCTCACTAGTTTGCAAGATATGTATTTAAAAGTACGTGTAATATAGGTTTATAGCGAAAAGTACAGAGTGTTCGGCAACAGATGGTAGAAAGTGAACTGGGTTCTATGTGACAAAATAATACGAGAATCAAGGGTAACCAAATTGCGGTACAGGCTTCAGTTCTTAGTTATTATTGTTTAAAATTTTGGTTCAGAAACACCACAGTCGCTATCAAGAAGTAAAGACGCATGATTAGCAGTTTATCTATTAAGGGGCTCTCACAAGGGAAGATCCCGTACCCGAAAATTAAAAAAAATTCTGAAACTTTGCGAATATGTAGGGGATTTTCTCCAGATTACAACGCAATTTTTGTTTGCTGCCCAAATGCACTCGAAGGGGGTGAAATTAACCCCTGAGAATTCGGTTATTTTCCGATTTTGTGTTATAACTTACGAACTGTAAGAGATAGAAAAAAAGTTTCAGCACAAAAGTTACTCCTTTTAATTAGATATATAATTTGGTAAAAAAATTATTTTACACTTCACGAGTTATAACACAAAATCGGAAAATAACCGGATTTTCAGGGGTCAATTATAGCCCCTTAGAGTAAATTTGGGCAGCAAACAAAATTTGCGCTGTAATCAGAAGAAAATTCCCTAAACATTTACAAAGATTCAGAATTTTTCAAATTTTCGGGTTCGGGATCGTCCCTTGTCAGAAGATCAATATACAGAGTGTCCCGAAATTCAGGGACTTCGCGGAACATGCAATATCCTGATGCAAAAGGACATTGAAAAGTCCTTTACCGTTTTGGGATCCGAGGCTTTGTTCTCGAGATATTAACAGTTGAATATTAGCGGTCGAACTTCCGGGTCGCGCAGTTTAAAGCCGAGGCAGCTGAGCGCGCGGTAGCGTACGCTCACACTCACACACAGGGGGCGCGTGTAGATTCAGCCAACCGAGCTGG
Organism: Andrena hattorfiana; assembly: GCA_944738655.2. Lineage (NCBI taxonomy): Eukaryota > Metazoa > Arthropoda > Insecta > Hymenoptera > Andrenidae > Andrena > Andrena hattorfiana. The sequence goes on along the minus strand of OX122890.1, from coordinate 14,795,581 downwards.
TTCATTTTTACGGTTTGAACCAGCGCGGACGGCTATACTGTGTGTGTGGATCTGTATCTAGGCGTGCCTCCTGCATGAGCGTGATAGGGGGTCAGCTGTCTCGGCTTCAAATTCCGCGGCCCGGAAGTTCGACCGGTAATATTCAACTGGTAATATCTTGAGAACGAAGCCTCGGATCTGAAAACGGTAAAGGACTTTTCGACGTCTTTTTGTATCAGGATGTTGCATGCTCCGGGAAGTCCCTGAATTTCGGGATACCCTATATATTGTCAACAATTCAGTATTGTCAGTATTAGTGAAAGTGTGAGGAAACAGATTGACGTATTGTCATGTGAAGATTCGAAAATGATAATATATTGACAATATATATTGATCGTCTGATGGCACCTTTAGAAATAGTTATAAATGCGTCTATGTATTTTAGGCAATAATTCATATGGTCCTCTCGTTAGCTTGTAAAACATTTAAAACAGTCTCCGTTAATAACAACTTACTCGGACGAATATACTGCCAGCATTGTCTCGTAATTTTTCAACTATGATTGTAGATCCATAAAGTGGTATCTCTGGTTTCTTAAAACCATGTGCTTTCGAGAAAGCCCCAATATTTATGTCGTGTGCACTATACAAGTACATCCTTGGTTTTTCTGTACTTTCTCCAGTAAGATTCATGTTTTTTATGAATTGCTTTATAAGCGCACCGCCAGACAGCCGCTTTAGCTTCGTTGTGTAGGCTCCAATTTTGCCAGTTAGCATAACGACTTCTTTTATTTTTTCAAATATATGGTGCGTGATCCATTTTGGTGTGGCAATTTTCATGCTTCTCTGTAATATTAATAGGGTGCAAACGGATTATGGCGAAGTAATAAACATGAACCCTTAAAATCTAAATTTTTCTGTAACATTACACGTTAAATGATAAGTGATAAGACGAAACGTATCTAATATAAATAAAGAGAAATGTTTCTTTCTTTTATTTAAAATGACGCTAGGACCACTGTATGCTTCGTAAATAGAATGCTATATTCTTAGAATATTTTGAAACTGTAAAAAGTAGGTTCGATAAATAATTATATGAGTCATTTTTTTAAAAAGTTTTTCATGCTATGGATCTTTATCTTGTTTAAAGCTATTGTTAAATGCTAATAAGCTTCTTTTATGTCTAGGATCGTTAATGTATTTCGCCAAATATTGCGCCACTGAAAATGTTAAATCGTTATAGTTTTACTTCATACATGCAGGATGAATCACTTTAGCTTAGCGAATGTTTTTCCATTAACACATTGAGTATGCATTAATGATACATGTATAATTCGATTAACTCCATAATATGGGGAAGCTTTTTGTGCTGCGCAGGATAGATGCTTTTATATTCCTTTTAAAAGAGTGGAAGGAAGTACAAATTGAGATTCTTAAATGCAATTGGTAGTGAATCTATACATGCTTCTAATGCTTTTGTTAATCCTATTGTGAGTGCTTTTTACTAGAAGTACTTTCGAAAAAGATATGCGCATGAAAAACTGTAAAGAGACATACATATAACTTCTATAATATTAGCATACACAATGCGTTTGATCATAGATAATTTAATTTCCTTTGTGCCCCTATCACTTATTTTAGCTTTCAACAACAAATGACGATTGATTGTACCTCTGATGTCACTAATTGGTAGACGCTATAAACCGATATAAGTGGGTACGATGTCACATTTAAACCTGTGTTCTCCTCTACAACTTTGTAAAGATCATTGTACTTTGATATTTTGTCACGAATTATAGACAAGTTTAGTACTCTCTGTAATTCTTCTGTATACCTGCGAAAATATCATCATCTTTTTTATCATCTCTATAACTTTAGTTTCCAATTTTAGTTTTCAAAGTAGTACTAGAGGGTAGGTAAAACATTAAAGTATTCATTTCCGTGATACCATATGCGTCCTCCGGAACGAACGCGTACAACTTAAATACCAGTAGTTCAAAAGTACGCGTCTCCTATCTGTGTCTAATATTTTGCAAATTTTGCTTCTTACAAGCAGAAGGGTATGTACTAATTCTACACGAAAAAGTAAGTAAAGAATTCTAAAATAAAATTTTGTCGCAACCTGTTTTGTTTTCGAGAAAATTGACTTTGGATTCCAGGAAGGCACCCTCCTGGAACTGCCAGTTAGAACCGCATTGAATTTTGAAGTGGATCTATCTGGTTCAATGCGGATATCCAAATCGATGGATGAAACAGGATTTTTCAGGTCCAAAATTGTATAAACCCGGAAAGTTCGTATCTGAAATTGCGGATCAAAAATCTTACGGATTCAATCTGGAAATGCCACAAGCCCTTTCGAGTCCGTCGCGATCCGGATGGGCAGAGCAAATAATTCATGGGATGCATATGGGGTTCGAAGAAAAAAATTTAACCCGGTTTTCAATGGATTGGCGGATAAAAAATTAATGCGGTTCCTAACGGTTTTACGAAACTCACTTCAAAATAATTGATTTGGTTCGAACACCGCTAGGTGGCCGCGATACTGGTAACTCCTCTCGCGGTAACGATGTGCGCCACGAGACATAAGATCGGCGCCGCGAGCTAACGAGGTAGCTTGCTCCGTGATCAAGACTTCGATGCAAGATTGTTACAGCAGAAGCTTTTGATATAGTAAGTTTAAGAATAAAATTACCCTCCCCCTCCCCCACCCTCCCATAAACATGACTCATGTATGAAAGAGGCTAATTCCCTTTAATTCACGAAAAAAGTTCAACTGCAAAGATTGTGAAATCAACTTTGCTAATTCCAATTGTACCTTTAATTTACGGAAACAATTAAAAAAGTTCTCACGCAAAGATAGTGAAATCAACTTTGCTAATTCCAATTGTATTCTCGTTCTCCGCTCGAACACACTGATTCCTCTGTCACTTTTTATACTTGACATTCCTTCATTGGTCAGCTTCGGTTTTAAGGAATTAGCGGGCGAGAGGCCTGTAGTTGACACAAAAACTTTTATAAGAGGGACATCTTCTGTTAAAAATGTCGTATAAAGATCGTTTTACCATGGAAGATAATAAAAACTTGGTAGAGACTAATTTAAGCGAATCAAAGTCGGTAATAGATTAATTACCTACTAGCACATTCGGCAACCTGCACTAGTGCGCACTGAATGCGAACTTTTTCGCATCCAATTGGCGAAAATTCGCACCCAGTGCGCATCAGTGCGACCGTCCGAATTCGCTGTAAGAGCGATGCGGAGAATATGAAACATTTTGTTTTAAGACGACTTCATAGTTTTTTTTCTTATACAACGCCCGCTAATTCCTTAAACCCGAAGCTGAAAATCTGAGCACTGGATTGATTTGTGGCCAATGAAGGAATGTCAAATACAAAAAATGACAGAGGAATCAGTGTTCGAGCGGAGAACGAGAATACAATTGGAATTAGCAAAGTTGATTTCACAATCTTTGCGTGAGAACTTTTTTCGTGAATTAAACGGAATTAGCTTCTTTCATACATGAGTCATGTTTATGGGGGCGGGTGGGGATTTAATCACTTTTTTCATAAATTATTATAAATTACTAAGTGCCCTATTTCATAACGGTCTTCATCCTCAAAGCGGTTCATATTCATGCAAGATACGTGATGGTACATCAGCATAGAAATGTATTGACAACGACAAAATTAATCAAACGAAATGGCCCAAAAACGCTAAAAATGTGTATATTCTTTTTTTGTAACGTCAAAAATGAAAATAAATCGTATTTTTTAAACGAATTTATTCAGCTTCGATTCCTCTGTTTGCTTCTGGTACGTCTGCTACATATCTGAAAACTCAAATTTAAACCAATTCCACCAATCCAATTCTCTTGAAACTTTGGAGGCGTGCGTAGTTCGGATGACAATACGATATTTTAAAAACCAAATTACCCCGAGGGGGTGAAAATTGTACCCAATCAGCAATAACCAATAAATATAACCCATAACTACAAATCCAAACGACTTGAAATCAGTCACTGCGTTCTGGTAGCTAGTCGCATCACGAGTTCCGTTAATACACAATTTATATCGAGAAATGATTCGTTAATGTACCACCGATCACGTCCCGCCGCTATCGCGCGAGATCTTCTTTACCATCGTGATATTTCAAAAATGTTAACAACTAACACTTGGCAGATTATGATTGAGTGACAGCCAAGTGACATTTATAAATTCTGCTTTCGAATGGCGACACCTACTGGTGTCAAGTGGAGGAGGAAACCGTGACGTCACGAAAACTCTTAATCCCAAAAGTATCATTTTGATAACTATTAATTCAGAATTATTCTTTTATCTTTTAGACAAACAGCTTGATACATTAAGTAAAACGACAAATGGGTTCGAAAAAAAAATTATTCGCTTAATCATGCTAAAACACCGGGACTATGTCATAAAATAAGATAATAAGGCCAAAATAGCTGCGGGGACCTGTCAATTTCGCTATCATTCGTGTATAGAGACATGGTCGCTCAGTGTGCCTATGAGTAGAGGGGTAAGGGGAATTAGCTTCCAGACGCGCCCGCGTCTGTTGATAACTAGTAATTCAGAATAATTCATTTATCTTTTAGACAAACAGCTTGATACATTATGTAAAACGACAAATGGGTTCGAAAAAAAATTATTCGTTTAATCATGTTAAAACACCGGGACTATGTCATAAAATAAGATAATAAGGCCAAAATAGCTGCGGGGACCTGTCAATTTCGCAATCATTCGTGTATAGAGACATGGTCGCCAGTGTATCTATGAGTAGAGGGGGAAGGGGAATTAGTTTCCAGCGCGACCGCGTCTGTTTATTCGACGACTTCTTGATAACCTGAGTAAATCGGTCGGGGGACCATAAATGTGTTGCGAATATAAATAAAACCAGGTAGTATAATGACTTGGAAAAACTGATGAGTATCATTTGAATTTTGATCTACATTTCTAGATGCTAGTTAGAAACAACTAAAAATTTGAGTCGATTTCATTCAGAAAAGATGTGTGTTTGAACATGCATTTACGATATGCAAATCTGCGTAAGAACTGCTGGTAGCAAAATAACTTGAAAAGACCAATAGATTCCATTTTGGTTTGGATATGGATTTCCAGATAGAACCAGCTTCAAAAATGAACAAAGTTACTTAAGAAGTTTATTAGTAATATTGACAAATGACAAATTGTGCTAGGAAATACAGATAGATACCATCAAGATTTTTACATGCATATCCGGTTTGAAACTGAGAGAAAATATTTCATCTAGTTCAATCTGCAATTTACGGGAAGAAAACCGCATCAACCTGGATTTAAAATTTTTTAATGCGGTTCTAACTGGCAGTTCCAACAGGGTAGAGTTAAGCAAAATATTCTCGTTAGAAGCGATTGCACGGAAAGACTTGACCAACTTGAAGGGGTATTTTTCAAAACCATTCGCTATTCAGCGTTAACATTTAACATTTGTTTCTTTAAACGAATGTTGTTCCATGGTAGTACATGTATATTTAATATACTTACAAGGGGCAAATATATGACATCAGTACATCGTCCACAATGGCTGGTTTGTAGAACAGTGGTATTGTCAAATATTTGGGGTCTTTACACTGTTCGCTTCTTTTTTCCTGATACAGCGCTGTTAAAACTAATTCCAGAGACACTTTTGTTCTATCAACATCTGTACTAGTAGCACGAAGATCACCATGGAGGTAGGAATCACCCATAAATTTACCATACAATTTTTGTAATAATGTTCCGATACGATACTCCCTCATCTGCCCCACCTGAAGAAACGAAAGATTTATCATATTGTATCTCTTTGTTAATTTGATTTTTAATTCTCGTAACGAGAATATTTAAAAAAAACCTCCTTTTTTTTAGACTAGTTCATTTCTGTAGTAGAATAGCAAAAAAGACACTGATTTCGAGGACATTCCAAGTTTTAACATACAATATTTGGGGGTGTATAGGGACCGCCCAAAATAAAAAGAAAGGTTTATGCAATCAGACGCTTGGAAGCGCTTTGTTTCCAAAATATAGCAATGGTATCTTTGTAAGTAAGATGGCAATACATTATTTTAGTTTAACTTGGAGCAAATTGATTAAACGCGATCAATGGCATTTTATTGTAGCTTTAAATAGTTATTGTAGGTTCAAACGATATACGCATATGTTTATGTTCAGGGCATAAATCGTTTTCAAACTCGCATTTAATACTTTATCAAGAATTTTATAAATTTTAATGACTAAATGGAGAACTTAGAAATCCTGAATTTTTTTTATGAATTACATTAAAACTGATCAAATACAGCCAGTTAATTAAGGTACAGATTCAAAAAGCTATGTGGCTATGTTTATTGTAAGAGAAAAGGCACATGTTCTTCATATTTTATAAAGGCATATCTTTAAATTAAATTAAACGAATGAAATGTCTCTTCGAGTATGTTTTGTTCCTGTGAATGGAAAACACAATTTTGGCGAAAACTTAACATTGATTTCTGTGTTAACTACAAAGTACTTACTTCAGTCAATTGGCCGTAACCAATATACTCATAAAGGTTGGCGTCGTAGTATAATTTGGGGTATATTTCTGATTTTTCTGGCGTGCGGTCGCCATGCCTGAACACCTACGAAGACGCGAAAAAAATGACTGAAAAATATGTTTACCATATATTTCACAGACGTTTATACTAAACAGTTGTAGATTTTTAGAATAAAGTAAGTGAAGAGATTTAAATTTTTTTCTAAGGATATCCAACTCTTTAATTGAATCTTGGTTTTGTAAAGCATAAGTAGAAGAAGACTGCTATCAATAAAAAGAAGAAAATAGAGCAAAGTTTAATTTTCATTAACAGAATGTTGTTTATAATCAAGTTATAATTATATCTTGCTACGAGGAAATACAAATGAATGGTTTGAAGTGTACTATTTACTTAGTCTTAACCCCTATACAGGGTGTCCCAGTAATCGTTGTACAACCGAGTAGATCCTGATTCTGATAAAAAAATCGAATGCATACCTTACAGGATTTCAAAATTGATTTTCTGAGTAACAAAAGGTCGTACAAAATAATTTTATTCTATATTTTGGATTCGTTTTTGCCGGAAAAATGAGCCCATTCCCAGTTGTATTACGATTACTGGGCACCCTGTATATTGTGTTGAGCAGTGGCCTCAATCAAAATCATGTTCTATTGTATTACTCCCTTAACCCTTCGTTGGCACTCTGAGTATGAGCCACTCATAAACTGATTTTGACGCTCTGTACCTTTTACATGCAAAATAAATACTTTTTTCCAAAGCCAACTCACAAACTATTTTTTCCTCAAAATATTATATCTCACTCGACAATAACAACTCGTCAACAACAACTCTGTAAAGTTTTAGCTTCTAGTATTGAAATTTGTAAAAGTTACAATTTTTTAAAGATTTTTATCGTATTTTCTCGACATATGGTAATCTAGAATATTTTGCAAAAACTGTGATAAAATGTCAATAAAAAAAACTATTGGAATACATTCTAGAGACCTTGAAATGGACCCATACTTTTTTCCATAACGATTGGATTCTTTAGATGAGAATGCCAGTCGTTCAAAAATTGTTCTGGGAGTGAGCCACCCAGGTATGTTAAAGTTGATCGAAAAAGGAGTTGTGTCAACGAAGGGTCAATGTAATACTTCATTAAAGACAGATCATTGATAATAAAAATTCGATTAAGAAACATGAAAAAATGTCCAATTTTAGCGTTTTAAAGAAAAACAGGTTTAAACAATGTACAATGGTACCTAAGATTCAGGGACATACAATAAACAAAAATATTATTTTTAACAAATTTATGAATTAGATATAAATGCGATTTGTGTACAGCATAAAGAAATAGTCAAGAACTATCTGTCGCATGTAAACACTCAAATTTCACAAAAAGTGGACATATAATATTTTTGCACTGAGCCATCGATTTGTTTACATATATATATAAATCGCGCGCCTCTGGATACCTTTCGTGTTTCTCGAGTATAAGCTGAACGAAAATAGAAACTTCAAAAAATTTAAATTATCCAATTATTAAGCTGCTCACCACTTGAACTAACTCCACCTTGTATGCTGTTGTTGTTACGTGCAGAAATGACAGCAGGAACAGAGATATCTTAAAGTATACTTTTGCGCGAGACATGTGCGATTCCGAGCAAGATACACTACTGACTACTGACATGATGAGATTAAAAGAAGTGTCCAAATTGGGGAGAACATAGATTGCTGCCTTCTAAGGTAGAATCTGCGTGATCATCACGAGTGGGAGTATTTATAACTTATTACAGTAATTTGTTAAAATTAATCCAGAAAAGAAAGAGCAACGAAGGTTGTGGAGATAAATTTGATAAATCGGTAACGGCATATCTGTTTGAATAATCACAAGTTCAATTTCAAAATTCTGTTTGCGTATCTAAATAATCGGAAGCCTCGGATTTAATGTTTTCCTTATCAACGTTTTGAGATACTAATCAGCCTTTTATGGTCCTTCGTTTGTATGTGAAATTTAATTGTGCACGCAATTTGTATGTATAATGTACTGACAAGCACTTTTTATTTAGCTGAAGGACGATACCTACGTCGGATACGTTACTTACGATTAAACCGTATGTATTAATACAGAATTGTAAGAATGTTGCAAGTCAACTATATTTTTCGTTTCGAGATTTTTTCACTTTTGCATTTGTATGTATTGCAAAAAAAACAGAAAAGTGATGAATTCAATTTTCTCAAATTGTTAACTCGCACCATTTTACTAATTGCTGGCATGTATAATAAATGTGAAATGATATTTTGCAAACTGCATATGTTCGTGTACCATATTTAGGTAGCACGTAAATTTGCATAATCCGGGTTATTCGCGATTAATCCCTCGATCGATTACTTTATCGTAAATATTTATCAGAAACAGCATGTTCGAAAATTGTGCTTTATTTCGAAAAAAATGTTTATTGAAACGGAGCAATAAATTCGTAAAGCTAAGGCCCGGTGCACATGAACTGCACGCGTCAGTTTGCAATCACGTTAATATAACAATACTGTCGCAAAATATACGTATATTTTATATATCTCTCCATGACATGTATGTACTGTTAGAACAAATCGTTATAATGACATAGCTGCAAAATGCTGCATGTCGCTCGTGTGCATCGGGGCTAAGGTATACAGGTACGGGATACACTTAAGGGGTTAGACCACCTTGGCCAGGTCAAGAAATATCGCATCTTTGGGAATTTATTTCTAAGTGACCAAAACACTTTTATCGATAAAAATTTTTCAATGACGATAGAGACATCTTTGAATAATATATACATTTTTTCAAATATCAAAACATTCCGACAACTTTAAATACGTTTTTTCCGAAACCACGTATTCCAAAATGGTGTACGCTGTAATTTGAGTAAAACTCTATGGATTTTTATACAATTGTGCACAGATATTCTTAAATGTATTCTCTATCGTCCGACCGTCAATTTTTCCGATATTTTAATTTTTACCTGACTTATGCGTAAATGAAGTCCATTTTCTTACACACGAAAATGAACTTTTTACTCCAAAGTGTTGCTATTTTGTTATTTTTCAACCAATCAAAAAAAAATTGACGGTCGAACGATAGAGCATACATTTAAGAACATTTGTGTAAAATTATATAAAAATCCATAGAGTTTTACTGAAATTACAGCGTACACTGTTCCGGAAAACATGGTTTCGAGAAAAAGGCATTTGAAAAAAATTGCATATTATTCAAAGATGTCTCTATCTTTATTGAAAAATTTTTATCGATTAAAGTGTTTTTGTCACTTAGAAATAAATTCCCAAAGATGCGATATTTCTTGACCTGGCCAAGGTGGTCTAACGCCTTAAGAGATACAGGTCCGGGATATAGGTATTTGAACTTTCAAATTTCATTTTTGACGTGACAATGTGTTACAATTCAGCCCTCCATATTCAGAAAGTGAGCGTCACGAAATTTTGCTCTCGGTTCTGCGGCAATTACTCTTCAAGAATAAGCAGTACGTTTAATATAAATGTACGAATGTATAGGTAGGTCCTTAGGCTCCATGCTTCATACATAATCTTATCGCACTGACGTCATCAGAGTGCGGGGGGAGCCGCGCTCCGAAACTCTGATTTCGAGCGATTGAGTATGCTTCAGACAGCTGTAGTGAGCGTGCGGCTCATCTGATCGGCGCAATTCTGGTGTCAATTTGTGCGTAAACAAACAGACTAACAAGGGAATACCGCAAACCCGCACTCACCGATTGGAACGCAACTTTGTGGGTTTATAGAGTGACTCGAGACAAGAACAACGGTGTGTTGCTTTTGGGCCCCATCGCCCTTTAAAGGGGTGAAAACTAACTTCAAAGTCAAATAGGCACTTCCACTTTTTCGCGTATAACTTCCAAACTACGACAGACAGAAAAAAATGTTTCAAACAAAAGTTTAATGGTGCAATGAGCACTGCAAACTTGCATTAACAAAATTTAGAAGAGTTTAAAAAAATACCTGAACGAAAAAAAACTTCTTTTCCAAAATTTTGTTAACGCAAGATTGCAGCGCTCATTGTACCATTAAACTTTTGTTTGAAACATTTTTTTCTGTCGATTGTAGTTTAGGAGTTATACGTGAAAAAGTGGAAGTGCCTATTTGACTTTGAGGTTAGTTTTCACCCCCTTAAAGGGCGATAGGGCCCAAATGAAACACACCGTTGTTCTTGTCTCGAGTCACTCTATAAACCCACAAAGTTGAGTTCCAATCGGTGAGTGCAGGTTCGCGCTGTTCCCTTGTAAGTAATACAATAGCCAACAATCATAAATAATAAACACACATGGTGACATTCTAATAAATACACATTTTCTTTGCAGATTACAAGCCAAAATATTTAAAAATCTCGAGTTCAGTGAAAAGGACACTGATGATATTAACCCGGTGTTGGTAAGGTGTGGTCTCACAGACCCCAAAGATTTTAAATTGAGTATAACTTTTTAACAACGCATAGTAGTGTTATTTAGTTTGTTTATTATATAAGCTGGGAAGTGTATATTTTTGTTGAAAATTAAAGATGTTTAATTAGTTAAGTATTTTTGAGTAATAAAATTTAATTAAAGATATGGATTTCTATAATACACAAAATTATTTGCGAGGTCTGTGGGACTCCACCTTACTACTCTTGTTACATTTCTCCACCTTACCAACGCCGGATTAACAACATGAATAGTGCTCGACAAGACAAATCTAACACTGAAAGAATGACTCGGCTGCCTCAATACGCTCTGGAGTTATATAAAGTTTCGCTATTGCGTGGAGTTTTCAACTTCATATAACTCCGGAACGGATTGACGTAGCCGAGTCATTCCTTCAGTATTATATCTATCTTGTCGAGTATTATCCATGTTGTTAATATCATCAGTGTCCTTTTCATTGAACTCGAGATTTTTAACTACTTTGGCTTGTAATCTGCAAAGAAAATGTTTATTTGTTATCGCCCAATCGTTTTCGAATTGCCGCCGCACTGTTCCATGATAATAACAAATAAATTTGGGGGCAGAAGGTGCCCCCGCACTTGGGCGCCCAAACTTAGGGGCGGCCGCAGTCCGCTTATTATATGTAAAATTTTGGCTAATAAGAATAATAATCGAAACTTTTTTGCATGATAACTATTTAAAACTATGTATATATAGATATAAAAGTAAACACTGCATATCAAATTCTTAATTAAAGAATACTATATTAATAAGGGCGGCAATTTGTTTTGGCACCCGGGCGGCCAAAATCCAGGAACGACCTTGTTTTAACAAACCCACACAGTTTATCATTTCTCTCACCAGTCTCACCGCACATAGACGTTGTCACACAAAAACACCTACAGCCCAAAGTCTTTTGCTTATAACCCGGTGCCATAAGGCAATTCACTTAAACTGCCTTTTTAGCTCCAATCTTCGTGTTTCCAGATCTGTGCACTTTATGAGTTAATGACTCGGGGAATTTCGGCGCGCATCAACCGAAAGTTTCGTTTTGTATATGTATTGCGAGTGACTCGTAGATGGAAATGGTCATTTCACCCTTTTTTAATATACTCCACTAAGTAATTAAATATACCGTTACCGTCCCCAAACAAAAATGTAGCTGCAAACTCCCCGGAAGAACCCACCAGACTACCTCAGTTTACGGCCCACAAACTAAGTGCCGCTAAAACGACAATCAATAAGTATTGGGATAAGGAATAGAAACTAAACGTACCTCTCCGACAGCTACTACTAAAGAACAACTTCTTTGTAAACAGCTCTGTCCGTAACCTTGCAAGACCAAACCAAGTAGCAATACCACGCATCAGAAGAAATATCCATTTCGCACATAATGAGCAAAGCTAGACACCCCGATTTATGACACGTGCAATACCAAATTAACCATCGATCACTTTATTTTGTCCTGCAACAATTTCTCAACCGAAAGGAAAAATTGCGAGATTGACTTCTGTAAACGGAAAAACCTCACCGACCCAAAGAAGATAAAACAGTTGCTGAGACTCCTTAAAAACACCAATCTTCTTCGAGAGTTGTGAATATCGTTTGTATGGACCGAGTTGCTAATAATACAACTTAGAGGTTAATGCGACTGGAAATAACTAAATTAAAATAAATGTAGCTAATTCTTGCGTTTGAAGAAGAAGCAGTTGAATGTACAATTCCATGACACTGAAAAAACGTGACACTACAAGTAAATGGAGTAGGTATTATGTATACATGTACTCTGCGTATCAACAGCAAACACTTGTAACTTAAACATCTATCAACGAGCGAATTTTACAAATCGGAGCAACTCCTTATTAATGCGGTTTTCAATTCTCTACGTCATTTCTTTGAAAATTATACAATTTCAAACAGCTAGTACGATATGTATTAACACGAGTAGTCCCGACGATTGACGTGTACCTACTACCTACTTCTACTGGAGGGGTTGAAATGACTTGTTTTTAAAAGGAACAAGTCATTTAAGGAAAGACGCGCATTTTTATGTATTTTTCTTCTTTATTTAACTTGCAATCTTTTCCTTTTTTTTATGCAAACGACGAAATCTTTATCTTCACTGTCAATATCTGATGACTCATTTTTGCTTCCGTTGCTTGATTGTGGATATTCATTTTCACGGTCTAATGAATCACTTCTTTCATCATTTTTTCCAGTATTTTCATACTTCGTACATTTTTTTTTTGTACATCACGATAGAAAATAGAATTAGGAATTTTAATATTCCGATTCTTTTTATGAACTATCGAACGACATGAAAAAATAAAAGAAGAATGCAACAGTTGAGCGAACATAACACACAAGTATTGTTTGGCATTTTTTGTACAGCGTATATGTACTGAAATGTATTTAGTTTTCTGAAAAAGTAAGTATTTGAACTATACGGAAATATTATGAAAAACTTCTGAAATCAAGAGTTTACCTGCGTTTAGTGATAGGTCAAAATGACCCATGTCGGTATATGTAATTAGATATGCTACATATAAATTTGATAGAAAAGACAAGCACAGAAGAAAACTAAATATTTTACAGAATTTCATTAGAAGTCTCGAAAAATTTGAGAAAATAAGATATACTGAAAATGAGTAATGATTATATGAAATGACAAAACAATTCCTTTTGACCCCCCTGGTAGATCTACTTAGTGTTAATTTGATGTCGGACGGGAAGCTTCGTATTTCCAATTGTACGAACGCAAAATATCGAGGTTTTATAAGTTTTAAATGTAAAAGTGTTTACAATAAATCTATTTTTGCTTCAAGGCGATGGAAACTGATAAAAGTGATTAATGTGAAGACTAAAATACAAATACGTGCACTCCAATACTGTATTGTGCTAGTATGAAACGACCGGTCTTTAAATAGTTATTAATTGGTATGCAAAATTCATGCTTTAATACTATGAAGGCATCAGGAAGGGGCAGAATTAGGATGAGTGCATTTTGTGTACAGTTATCTAATGGCTTGTCTTACATACTTCGATGGAGAATGTAATTTAAAAGCTACTGTAAAAATTTCAAGTGAATCGAATGAAATATTTTCAAATGGTACTGCTGGCCAATTTGAAAAACGTGGTTTTGAAAAAAAATGCGTTTAAAGTGCCATTTTGAAAAAAGAAAAGGAAATAATAATAGCTTAAAACTACTTCAGGTTTATATAACAAAGGCGTTTAAACAGATTTTCGACTTATTTCTTTGTGTACCCACAAACAATTGTCAAAGGTATATTACGTTTTTGTGCCGTTAGAGTGGTGTTACCCCTTAATATCTCTCAGGCCCGATTAGATGTCAACTTGGTTTTTACTTACAAGGGTTACCCACATAAATGCCTAAAACCCAATTTCAGGATTTTGCCCTAACCAACCCTTAAGGGGGTGAAATGGGATCAAATGTGTTCTCACGGATTCCTCAAAATCTCTTAGGCCCGATTAGATCTCAACTTGGTTTTTACTTTGAAATGTTACCCACATAAATACCTAAAACCCGATTTCAGGATTTTGCCATAATCAAACCCTAAAAGGCGCGGTGAAAAGAGGTGAAATGTATTTTCTCGAATTTCTCAAAATCTCTTAGGCCCAATTCGATATCGATATTTGGTTTTAGTCTAACAACACAAATGCCTAAAAACCAATTTCTATGTTTTGCCCTAATCAACCCTTAAAGGGTCAAATCTGGATGTCGTACTAAGTGTACATTGAATTGGGTCGTCTTAATTTTTTAATAGTAGGTGTAAACGAAGATGTACATAAGTATATAAATGTTTGTTATACAAAGATTGCTTTACAGAAATTAGATAAAAAATTGTTTAAAAAAAAAACAGATATAAAAGTAATTCCTTTTAATTATTCCACAGCGAAGCACGGAAGCATTTTGCTTATTAGCAAATATTCTCTACTGAGAATATAGAAGTGGCAATTTTGTTATGCAAACATGCCGAAGCCACTCGAACTGCTAATAAGTATCAGGGTTATTTACTGCTGGTGGTAAATCTTTCAGGGTCTGATTGTACATGCCAAGGTAACACGAAAATATAGAATAACATTTTTAATCAGGGATCGAAAAAGTTCTGGAACTTTTCAATAGGTTCCATTTAAAACAATGACCACGGAACTTTTTTAAAAATGTTCTCACAATATAAGTTCTCAGAAGAACCGATAAAATAAAAGTTCTTGAAAATAAAAGTTCTAGTTGGAATGGAACTTTTAAAATATAAGAATAAAAATTTCTCTATAACAGGAACACATATTTTGTTCACCGATATTAAAAAAGTTCTCAATCGTTGTAACAAATACTAAATACTATTCAATGGATAGTACTACAAGAATATTAAATTATTCATACAGTTAAATTGATATTCTGAAAGTGTTATTTATATTATTATTATTATTATTAATCGTCTTCAAATGTTTATTTAATAAAAGGTATAAAAGTCATAATATAATTAATGGTTTCATAACAAGTATTGAACAGAAAAGAGAACTTTTTCCAAGTACTCCTGATTATTTATTTGTACACTTTTAGGCATCTCGTTTCAAATATGGGATTTATTAAACCTATTATTGACGTTCCAATACGATGGAATTCTACAACTGCAATATTTTTAGATCCACGGATTTCAAAGTGTTTAAATACTATTATGACTATCATACTATCACGCTGAATTGCAAAACATAAATAGTATAATAATACGTAGATGTATATTCATATATTCTATTACTGAAATATAAATATTATATATTATATTAGAGATTTTCTATATATTTCGGTTCATGTAAGTTATAAAAAAAATGTTATTTAGGTATTATTCTTGACAAGTTCTCTTTTCCGTTCAATACTTCTTATGAAACCATTAATTACTTATGTTATGATTTTCATACCCTTTATTAAATAAACACATGAAGAATATTATAGTATATTGTTAAATAAAACTAGTACCTAATATTTGAGTACTTTTCTTTATCTTTTGAAAACTTTTTTAATAAATGTTCTAATGTAACTTGTTTCCATGGAACTTTTATTATATAGGTTCTAAAATATTTGTTCCATGAGAACACTTTTTAAAGAAGGTCCTGAAGGTAGCATTTGTTTCAATAAAAATTCCACAGGAACAGATATTTTCTTAATCGAAACAAATAAATTCTAACAGAATTTTTTAAAAACGAGGGTTCGAGAACTTTTTCGATCCCTGTTTTTAATATCGCGCTTCGTTTTTGAGAAAATTGACTTTGAATTTTAGCCGAGGACGCGTGCACCGAAGTACAGTTTTACGGATACATTCTCCACTTGGAAATAATAAAAATAGTGGATATAAACATATGCTCCGTTTAACTTTGTTTACGCACCTACTACAGCGAGTTTTACGTTGTAATAATTTTTCCGATAAGCGAAGCTGGTAGGTACTACTGTTTCCGCTCCACTGTGCAAATAATGTTTGATGTTTTATACACGATTATTTGACTATGTTGTAAATCGTAAACGCTATCATAACGCTCTATGAGCCATTTCAGGTCGTCCTTTCGATAAGAGCTTTACGTGTCATAAATTTTGTACTACGTTGTGTTTAGAGCAGACATAATAACGAGCTATTTTAATTCAAAGTTCACCAACATGCATTTGATGTAGGTAATTAGATACCAATTGACAAAATGCAAAACTTGTGTATGCATAAAGTATGCAGAATCTATCCGCAAAGTGGATCCTAAATATTTTCAGGACACCCCATATATTAGATACTTAAATATAGTATATTATGTATACTAGATTATCCTGTGTTATCGCGTTTTTTCTCACCAGCGTTCTATAGAAGAATAAAGAAATCGGACGATCTCCATTATCCGTTTCAATCTTCGTTGATCGCCATTATCCGATTTTCAGCGATATCTGGTCAGAATTCCTTCAGATCTCTAATCGATCATGCCATTCGATCTAGTCATTCATGATTTCTACAGACACGTCAGATATGTTATCTAATTTTAATATCTGAGTGATCAACCAATTCATCTGTGTCGAGCATTATGGTGACTGTACCTAATATCGTCAGGCAAAAGTTAAACCGCTGTCAATTGAATAATATTTGATATTTTTGCATGCAGTTCGCTTCAAAGCAAAGAGAAATTATTTATCTTTCATGTAGCATAATCTAAAATCGTTGAAACCTACCAATTTTTAATTAGGTCTCAAAAAACGTAAGACATGCAAAAATCGGGTCCTGAAAAAAGTGTACCTAATATCGCCAACTCAAGAAATATTGATTAATTCATGTATATATGAGTTTTTAAAGTCATTTTCACATGTGCTTTTATTATTTCTTGCACTATAAATGTATTTTTATCCATCTTTGATTTTATTTTTATTAGAAAAATATAGAAATTTAAAAATATAGATTTTTAAAATATTGTATTTTTTACGTTCCGATGTATATATTGGACAAATAAAG
The DNA here is from genome assembly GCA_944738655.2 of Andrena hattorfiana. Taxonomy (NCBI): domain Eukaryota; kingdom Metazoa; phylum Arthropoda; class Insecta; order Hymenoptera; family Andrenidae; genus Andrena; species Andrena hattorfiana. Next base: position 14,778,101 of record OX122890.1, on the reverse strand, counting down.
TTTATTTCGGTTGCTCGGTACATTTCGTAACCCCACCTGTAACAAACATTGCATCGAAACCATTGTTCTTCGGTAGGCGGTATTAAGAACACCCATTCTGCTAAAAGAAAAACACTATTCTCATCACGGAAAATATTTGAATCGATTTCATTCCTTAAGTACATCATTAATTAGATATTTCTAGTAGATATTCTTGCATTCACGGAATTATTAGACTTGCCTTCTCCGAATGGGATGTAAAATTCTGGCAGTCCGATAAATTTTTACACTATTAAGATTCTCTAAAATCCTCCCCTTTTTGTAATTGTTGATCACATGACGCTACAATTACAGTATGTCTTCCTACATATGTTTAGGTACTAATTGAGTGCATAACCGATAAATTTTACTGCTTACTTTGCGAAATATAGTGGGTGACGATATTAGGAACAGTGGCGATATTAGGTACAGTCACCCTACTTTGTTATAAACCATTGAATTTGATACTATACGAAGTACATACATAAGTGTATATTGGATAAGATACAGCACTAAAAAATACGCAGTACTATTTAAAAAACACTTGATATATTGTCAAATATAAGATGTAAAAATGTTTTGTAGTACCTACAGTATTTGCTGAGGCGTCGAGCGAGCAATATCTACATCAGATTTCATGCTCCTCGCGGTAATCTGTGTATACATTAGACGAGTTCAAATTTGTATATTTACCAAAAACAGAGAACCTAACATAAAAATAAATAAATATATAAAACACGTAAGCGCAATAGCGCAAAACACGTAAATCGAAAATTAACAAGTTGAAAAGTATAGTGCAAACATGAGTGCAACATTAGGGTGGCCCTTATTTATACGTGTCAATTGTATTGTGCGCCTCTTCCTCATGAACAACTTGTAGTCCTTCCACTTACTACCGATGTCGCCACGTTTTTCAACGCTTATAACAAACAAAAGAAGGCGATGCCTCTCGCGTCCCTTCTGCTCGTTCCCGCTTGCCTCATTCTTTCGCTTCGTGCCGATTAGCCACGTGCTTGTAAGATTGGTTAAGAGAAAAATGGGTAACAGAAATAGAAGATCGTCATATTCTTCAGAAGAATATGAAGAACGTTTGGAAAGACGTTTAAAACGGCAAAAAAGGAGAATCAAGAAGAGGAAAGAAAGAAAAAGCCGTCAACATAAAAGCCACAGAGAAACCAGTGAATCAAGTGATTCAGACCAGTCGTCGAACTATAAATAGCAGTAAGTAATGTCACATTTACTTTTGCCACGAATTAAACGATTGCAAAGGCTCTAACCTTTGCAAAGTCCGAGTTTTTACTCAAAAAGAAAAATATTAATCAAGCGTCATCCGTTCAAAATGGGCTCTAACCCAGACGAAGAGAAACGTCGTAGCTCGCAGGCTCTAACCTGCGAGTGAGCTATGTCTCACTGACGGACCTTGATTTGATATGCTTAGTATAAGCTGTATAAGCTGTAAGTAATGTCACATTTACTTTTGCCACGAATTAAACGATTGCAAAGGCTCTAACCTTTGCAAAGTCCGAGTTTTTACTCTAAAGAAAAATATTAATCAAGCGTCATTCGTTCAAAATGGGCTCTAACCCAGACGAAGAGAAACGTCGTAGCTCGCAGGCTCTAACCTGCGAGTGAGCTATGTCTCACTGACGGACATTGGTTTGATATGCTTACATTGTATGTTGCGAAACGAAATAACACATCTGGGAAAGGTTCGGGAGAACCTCCAGAGTTTGTCAGGGCACTAACCCGTATGACAACAACATTAAGGTTATAAAAGGTTAGTAACTTACCGGTCGGTAAGGTAGATCATCCTATGGCTTAGCCGACCAATAACTGGTCGGTGAGCGTTGGGAACAAAAAGCCGATTAATAGGCTACTGGTCGAGAAAGGGTTGATATAACCGCCATAAGAATCAAGCCCTAACTTGAATAATTCGTATTTGTAGAAAAAATAAAATACAGAAATTAACGATATTTTCAGCTGAGATAAGAAGCGACGAAATATCAGGACACTTGGAGAGCGAGGGAAAAAATCTCCAAAACTCGGAAGGACAAGCAGACATGCCTATATCAACTAAAGAGAACGAAGAGGAACTTTGCCTACGCGAGGATATTCTGAAAATGATCGGGAAAAGAGTATCCCCATAAAAAACTTCAAAAAAGTAAAAAAATTACGCCAAGTACATGAAATCAAATAAATCACAAAAAATATAAGATAATAATAACTACAAAATAAAAAAAAAGATGTGAAATCAAAATGAGCTGCAAGTATATAAAGGTGCTTTCCAGCAGCGTGCAAAGGCGATACTGTATAACACAATGTAAGATTCGGTCAAATACTTGGCGTGGCCAGGCAAGGTCAAGGTGTCGATGAATAAGAATTATTTGAAAACGCAAAATAATGAAAGTGTACTCATATTTGTAAGAGTTTTAAATTGACAAATTATCTGAAAGCTTGTGAGAGGAAAGGTATCGGTGTCGATGAATGATCTTAGAATTATTTTAAAATGCAATATAATGAAAATGTACTCATATTGTTAGAGCTTTAAATTGGCAAATTATCTGAAAGCCTGCGAGAGAGAAGGTATGGGTTATATACCTTACCTGGCCACGCCAAGTATTTGACCGAATCTTACATTGTGTTATACAGTATCGCTTTTGCACGCTGCTGGAAAGCACCTTTATGTACTTGCAGCTCATTTTGATTTCACATCTTTTTTTTTATTTTGTAGTTATTATTATCTTATATTTTTTGTGATTTATTTGATTTCATGTATTTGGCGTAATTTTTTTACTTTTTTGAAGTTTTTTATGGGGATCTCACTTCTTTTTACAAAGATAATTTGCATAGGGAATGACTTCAGATAATTTTTAATATTATAAGTTACAAATTATCACGGGACAGAATTAAGGATAAATTCAGTCACAGCATCATTTTACGCTTTGATTAATTACATAATATACATAAAATCCTGAGTTTAGTTACAAAAGAAAACAGTTTGATGATATTCAAACATGTCGCAATTCAAATTTCAACAACTTACCTTGTGTTTGAGACTGCATTTTGGTTGCAATTCAATGGTAGAACGATACGTATTTGTAAAAACAAGTTTATAACTTGGTTATAATTTGACGGTAAACTGTCAACATTTGGAGTAGATTGCATAGTGAAGGTAACGTAATAGCGTTTGACGAACGAAACATGTGTTAGTTTCTGTTGGCTGAAGGTGTGCGTGTAACGCGTATGACGAACGAAACATGTGTTAGTTTCTGTTGGCTGAAGGTGTGCGTGTAACGCGTATACGTATTATGTTGACGAAAATTTTGACTGGAGAATCAGAAGAAGAAAAATCTTACCATTTTCGACAGATTCCTGAGATGATATTACGATATCTCTGTTATGCGTGGACCGATTTTATTGAATTTGGTTTTCTTCGAAAGCTGATATGCGGTTTACATAAGAAAAATGCCTTTAAATTTAGAAAATATTGCAGGCGTGATGAGATATTAATGAGTTTCAAGTTAGGTTGGATTAGCCGGGCGACGAGTAAATGATAGCGGTAGCGACAGTCGACATATACAGGGTGTCGATTCATGTACTTGGCGTCGAGACGCTACCGCGTCTCTAGATGTGAAGATAGAACGCTGTCTTCGGCGATACAATCGGAGGTAGCGCTTCGCTGGCAAGACATTTTGAATCAGGGTTTGCCAAACGAGGATAAAATTCAATTAATTAAAAAGTACCCACCACCGGAAAACTGTAGACTATGCAATCCCCCCAAACTAAATCCGGAAATCAAAACTATTATTCAAGAACCGGTATTTAATAGGGACACGCGTATCCTGTTAAAGCAGAGCAAGCCTTTACCTCTGGGTTGGCAATTATGGGGAAAGCAATGACTCTGACCCTGAAACTAGGACAATCGGAGGAAAGCCTAAAAATCCTGGAATGTCTAGGGGATGCCGGCAACCTGTTGGCTGACCTACAACACGACGAATCGACCATCAAAAGAAGCCTGAATTTGACAAACATAAATCCAACATTAAAGAGTGCTCTAAAGGAGACACAGGCTGATGAATACCTGTTCAGTAACAAATTGGACGAGGTGTTGAAGGCCGCAAAAGCACTAGAAACGGCCTCTAGAGACTTACGCCCAAAGAACAAGGATCACCCCAACAAAACGCAAAAAAAAAACTCAAAACTCCCGCCCCGTCAATACAGAACAGGGTTTGCAACGACGTCGGGCGGGCAGAAACAATACCAACGGGAGGCCCCGAGTCAAAGGAGGCATATAATTACCAGAAACCTCGCCCGAAGAAGGAGCAACACCAGCAACAACAGAGCCGTCGGAGGAGATACTGGAGAACTCAGTAAGTCAGATAGCTGGAAGACTCCATAGGTTTGTGTTTAAATGGACACAAATTACTTCAGATAAGACCACTCTATCTTGGGTCAATGGTTATAAAATCCCTTTCATATCGAAACCAGTTCAAAAAAGCGAACCCAAAGAAAGGAGGTGGTCGGCAGAGAAAATGCTAAAAGTTAAAAATCTACTCTCAGAGCTGGAAGAGAAAGGTGCTATTCGTAGATGTAAATATAACCCAGATCAGTTTGTTTCAGATATTTTCTTAGCCCAAAAACCTAATGGGAAATATAGGCTTATATTAAACTTGAAGAATCTAAACAGATTTATATCTACAAAGCATTTTAAACTAAAAGACGGCAGAACTGTAACTAAATTAATGACCAAGATTGGTTCATGGCGAGCTTAGATCTCAAGGATGCCTACTCCTTAGTACCTATGCATAGATCATCTCAAAGATATTTAAGATTCAAATTCGATAATACCTTATTTGAATTCACCTGATTACCATTTGGCCTAAATACAGCACCATATATATTCAAAAACAATTTTAAAACCGGTGGTTGCACATTTGTGTAAAAGAGGATATCGCTCCATAATCTATTTAGACGACTTATTACTTATAGAAGAATCGTTTTCAGATTGCCTTCAGAATGTAACGGTGACCCAAAGACTGTTAAAGGACCTAGGGTTTATAATTAATATACATAAAAGCCAATTGACACCAAAACAAAGGTGTGGTTATTTAGGCTTTATTTATGATTCTAATCAAATGGTAGTAGAACTAACAGAGATTAAGAAAACAAGTATAATTAGTTTACTTAAAGATCTGAAAGAGGGTCAAACAATTAAAATAAGAAAATTTGCAAAGGTAGTAGGATTTTTAGTATCGTGTTGTCCAGCGGTAAATTATGGATGGAGTTATACGAAAGCGTGTGAACGACAAAAATATTTAGCTCTTGAAGCAAATAGTGACAATTATGAATGGTATATGATGATTTCCAGAGATGTAATGGAGGAATTTAAGTGGTGGAAATCGATAGGCGTTGTATGAAAAAACCCAATTAGACAGAACCGATTTGATCTAGAAATTTTCACGAACGCATCCCTAACGGGTTGGGGCGCGTTTTGTAGGGGAAGGAAAGTACAGGGACATTGGAAAAATGATGAAAGATCGAAACACATTAATTACTTGGAACTTTCAGCAGTCCTTTTTGGGGTTAAAGTGCTTTGCGAGAAATCATGAAGGTGATCAGATTCTACTCCACATTGATAATACGACAGCTATTTCATATATCAATAGGATGGGAGGTGTTCAATTCAGAAATTTAAATGAAATAACTAAGGATATATGGAGATGGTGTGAAAAGAAAAACATTTGGATTTTTGCGTCATATATAGCTTCTGCAGAAAATGTCGAAGCGGATTTCGAATCGCGTCGCAAAGAATCAACGACTGAAATCGAATTACCAAATGTAGCCTTTACAAAAATAATTGATAGACTCGGAAAACCGGAAATCGATTTATTTGCTAATAGGGTAAATGCCAAATGCGAAAAATATATATCATGGAAAAGGGATCCCGGTTTAATTGCAATTGACGCTTTCACCCAAAATTGAAATAAACATTTTTTTTATGCGTTCCCCCATATTCGATCATTTTAAAAACCTTGCAAAAGATAAGGGAGGAGCGCGCAGGGAGCATAGAGAATATGATTTCCTCGTTAGCAGACTCATTGTTTAAGCAATATGAATGCTATTTTAACAAAAATGGTGGAATTCCTGCAGTAAAAGAAACATGGACCCCTTTATGAGTTCAGTGCCAAAGATTATCGAGTTCCTAACAGAATTATACGAAAAAGGTGCAACTCATAGCTCAATCAATTGCCATAGATCTGCAATTTCATTACCGGTAGGACCGGGGATGACTCAAGACTATAGAGTGTCAAGATTTTTTAAAGGTATAGCAAATCTAAGGCCATCAAAACCAAAATACGACTCTACTTGGGACCCAAAAATTGTCTTGGACCATTTCTTGTCTCTGCCCTGTAACGAATAAATGCCTATAAAGGACTTAAGTAGAAAACTGCTATGCCTATTAGCATTAATTACGGGCCACAGAATGCAAACGTTCTCCTTGATTAAGACAGAAAATATTGAAAAGCAAGAAAAGTCGTTACAGATCAAGATACCGGACCGAATAAAGACATCAAGCCGAAATAGAAATCAACCGATTCTAGTATTGCCTTATTATCCGAAAAATAAGAAGATTTGTGCTGCGTCGGCACTAGAATGCTATATTCGCAGAACGAAGGAGGCTCGGAAAGGAATTAAATCACTCTTTATCACAAACAGGAAACCATTTAAAGCCGCTACACCCCAGACATTGAGCCATTGGGTGAAGGATATGCTTACGGAAAGCGGTATAAATACAAGTGTATTCACAGCTCACTCAACACGTCGTGCCTCAACATCGGCAGCAAAAAGGAAAGGTCTGGATCTAGACGTGTTACGTAGGACAGCAGGTTGGACGAAAAATTCCAGAACATTTACAAGGTTCTACGATCTGAACTTCACAACAGATAAAAGTGCCTTTGCTAAGGCGATCCTAGAAACGTAGCAAAAACAATAAGTATATTATATAAACATATTATATTATTATAGTAATAGGAAAGCCAATCAGTTATACCTAATAATTAACACCTTTCATCGCCGTAACTGCGTTGAACATCTACAAGTTGATCCTGAGGAAGAGGCGCACAATACAATTATATGATTAAACGAACTTACCTGTAAGTGAAGTTCTATCATAATTGTATGAAGTGCCTCTTCCGAAATGATCAGTCCCACCTCAGAAGATACACCCCTACTCAAGGGCGAACCTTGAGACCCCTAGTAGGCGTTACGGCGTAGCTTTGAAAAAATGTGGCAAGCGGGAACGAGCAGAAGGGACGCGAGAGGCATCGCCTTCTTTTGTTTGTTATAAGCGTTGAAAAACGTGGCGACATCGGTAGTAAGTGGAAGGACTACAAGTTGATAATTTCGGAAGAGGCGCATCATACAATTATGATAGAACTTAGCTTACAGGTAAGTTCGTTTAATCATATAATTTTTTTGTATGTCTGCTCTCACCCCCCATAACGATGCCATATGTTAAAAAAATAGTCCCTGAAAAGGTTGTAATCGTCTCCGGTGGTGAGGCGGTTACCGGTGGGACGGAGAAGGGATTAGGTGCCGACTTAGTCGGTATGTCCGGGTTCGGCGAATGAGTAGATGCTGGGTTACAAGTAACAGTTCTTTATTAAGGCGTGTATGATGTTACATTAGTCCGGTAGTTCCGTACTAGTAGCGCGGCGGAAGAGCTCCGGTGCTCGAGCGGTAACGGCGGCGCGTCCGTTCGCGGCGGCGGCGACTTTCGACGAGCGGTCAAGGAGGTAGGATGCGGAGTTGTTTAACGTTCTGCTCGGAATGGCCTTAAAAGGCGCGTTCATTCGAGAGTCGTACAATAGAGCTTCAGAGTGCAATAGGGCTCCGGCCTAATGGGCGCAGAGACACCTCTCTGACGTAGGTGAGGCGCAAGATAAATCTCAGCCGATTTTGGACGGAGGCAGGTATTGGTACAGTGGTGGCTATGGCCGAACACTGACACACCTCGAAGGCTGTCAAAAATCGAGCATCTTGTATTGCGTGAAGCCGTATAGCGACATGCACAAGTGCTCTTGATTCCGCTCGCCGCGGCCTTTATATCGTGAGGCGGTACATCTTCGCTCGCGAGAGCCGTCTCGGGGCCGCGGCCGCCTAGCGGTCGCGACGCGAACTGAGCCTACTGTCTCTGTGCCTGGCGTTTGCACGGCTCGTGACGTGACTTCGTCACACCCCCTTCTTACTTCCGGGAGGGAGAAGCGGTATATTCCCGTCAGGTACATGTGTGCTTAAACCTAACTTAAACTACCTTAACCTAAGGGGTTGCAACCCGAACGTACTTAAAACTACCCACCACCACTTAAACTTATCTTACTCTACGGGGGCGGAGTCTGTTCCGCGGGGGCAGTCGGCCGCCGGCTTCAGATCTCGATGCCGAGATCGCCGTTGCGGAACCGAGTGCCCAAAACGACGGCGGTTGAGGTTGTGACCGCGTATACCCGGCGGGGTCGCATGGCGGCGGGGTGGAAAATGACCATGCCGGGGCGGTCCGTGGCCCACGTCCATGGGCGTCGCGCTGCAGCTGGTGTGGCCGCTGGGGGCCCTGAAGGCCTGGCTGTGCCAGCGGCGAAAGTACCGGTGAGCTTACCGGCGGTGGCGAGGCCGCTGGGGGGCCCGGCAGGCCTGGCTGTGCCAGCGGCGGTGGTGGTCCAGCGCTGACTGCTGGCCCCGTCCCCGGCAGCTTCCGTTTGCGCCCGGAAAGTGATGGCCGGGCCCGCGGGGTGCTCGGGGTGTGAGAGGTGGACGATTCCGTCGGCCCGGTTATCGTCTCGGTCTGCGAGGTGGAGGCGATGCGCAACCCCGCCATTTGCCGCAGATCCAACGGCTGCGGCCCCGGTGGGCGATCCGGCGCTGACGGGTGGTCGCCCCCTGGTACGTCACCCTCTCGGCCGGTACGGGTTGCGGTGGTCGGACCTCCACCATCGCCACCTCGTGCAGTCCCCGGGTGAGGAGCCTTCTTGGTGGCGCCTGGAGGCGCGGTGGTGTACCTCGGTGTCGCGGCGTCTCGGTTTCCAGCCTGACTCTCACTGGCCATGGCCGGTCCTCCAAGATCCTGGCGCGTCGTTGGTGACGCTCCGGTGGCCCTACCGTCCCGGAGCCCAAATGAACGGCCGTGGCTCTGCCGGAACTCTCTGGCTTTGGCTGTGGCTTGCTCCGTGGCGTGCTGATTGCCAATTGTTTCTGTTCGCTCGTTTGTTCCGGCTTTTATAGCTGTCGCGGTGGCGCTGTCCGCGCCAATCGGCTCGCGCGGTTTCAGATCGCTGATGTGCGCGCATATTGTCTTACCGCGCGCACCCTTCAGCACCACGACATTTGGTCCCGCAAATTTGGCAACGGTGGACGGGCCGGCGAATTTTGGGGCCAGCTTAGCATTAAACTGTTTCGCTGCCGCGCTTAGATGATGCTCCCGCTTCATAACCTCGTCGCCGATCGCGGGGCGCCAATCTCGGCGTCTTAGGTCATAGTAGTGTTTCTGGTTCTGGTGAGCTCGTACCAGATTCCACCGTGCGAGTTCGATGCTTTCCTTGATGCCGGCGAGTCGCTGTTGCCATTCCCGGGTGTCCTCTTGTGTTGGTTCTTCCTCCAGGTCTCCTGCGGTCGGACGTGGGTCTCCGGGAGCTACGAGCTCTCGCCCAAAATTTAGAGCGGTCGGTGTGCTCCCCGCGGCCTCGTGTCGCGTCGTATTGTAGGCAAAAGCGATCTCCGGCAGCCAACGATCCCACGTCGTGTGATCGCCGTCGGTAAATTGCGCGATCATCGTCTTAATTACACAGTTCGCTCTTTCTACAGGGTTACACTGCGGAGTATATGGCGGTGTTTTTCGGTGGTCGATGCCGTACTCTCGTAGTAGGCCGGTAAATTCTTGGCTTTCGAACTGTTTACCGTTGTCGGTAATAACCCGGCGTGGGCATCCGAAGCGCATGACTACTCGCTCGCGAAACGCTTTGGCGACGGCCGGAGCGGTGGCTTGGTGAAGAGGCTGGAGTTCGATCCATTTCGTGAACTTATCTTGCATTACCACTAGATCCGACTAGATCGGCCGATACGACATCCCACGGGTAGGCGGCTGGTGTGGTGTGCATAAGTCCCGCTGGTGCCCGCTGCGATACTTTGTATTCCTGGCACTTGGTACATTGGCGGACATATCGGGCGGCGTCCCGGAACATTCCTGGCCAGTAGTACTTTCGTGCCAATCGGGTAGTTGTCTTGTTAATTCTAAGGTGTCCGGCCGTGGAGGCGTCATGGTTCGTCCTCAATATTTCGCTACGCCGGGGCCGCGGTACACACTGTTTCCACTCGTCTTCGGGGTGGCCACCGGTTGTGTCTGGGAAGTGGCGGTATAGTTCGCCATCGCGTATTTGATACTCCGGGTGGAGGAGCGGTGTCTCCTCGATGGCTTGTTTCTTCGCGTTGTACCATTCTTCGGTGTCCACGTCTGCAATCTCGCCTTGGCATGAAAGGACATCTGCTACGAGATTGTTCTCCCCCTTTCGATACTCAGTTTTGAAATCGTATTGTTGGAGCTCCAGGCTCCAGCGCGCCAGGCGTCCCAAGGGACTGTCGATTGACTGCAGCCATTTTAATGCTTGGTGGTCGGTTAGGACGGTAAACGCATATCCTTCGAGGTACGGGCGCATCTTTCTAATGCCCCAGACCACTGCCAAGCATTCTTTCTCGGTGACCAAGTAGTTCCGTTCTGCTGCGTTAAGCATTCGGCTTGCATAGGCCACTACTCGTTCTTCGCCGTCGTGGTCTTGCGTTAGTACTGCGCCGAGGCCGCTTTGGCTGGCATCTGTCTGCAGTACGAACGGCCGGTCGAAGTCGGGACAAGTCAATACCGGTGCGGTGGCCAGTTGGTGGCTGAGTGTTTCAAAGGCGGCTTGGGCTTCTTCTGTCCACGCCCAACGGGTACGTTTCTGGAGGAGCTGGTGTAGCGGTGCGGCCGTGTCGGAGAATTGGGGAATATATCTCCTGTACCAGGAGACCATCCCCAAGAAGCGTCGTAATTCGCGCAAGTTCTGCGGTGGAGGCGTATTCCGGATTGCCTCCACTTTCTCGGGGTCCGTCTTGACCCCTTGATCTGATACGACGTGGCCGAGGTATTGCAGCTCCATCTGGCAAAAACGGCATTTTCCTTCGTTAAGCGGAGCCCCGCTTGTTGTAATCGGCGCAATACCTCTCGTAGGTTCTCCAAGTGTTCCTCGAACGTTCGGCCTAAGACGATAATGTCGTCTAAGTATGCAAAGGCCCTTGGTTCTAGACTGGGTCCGATGATACTGTCCTGTAGCCGTTGGAACGTGGCGGGGGCCGAGTGGAGACCGAACGGCATGACGCGGAACTGATACAGCCCGCGTCCGGGAACGGTAAAGGCCGTTATCGGGCGGCTCTCCTCGGCCAGCGGTACTTGCCAATAGTCATTTGCAAGGTCCAGTGTGGATATATAGCGCGCTTCGCGCAATTTATCGAGCGTCGCTTGTAGTTGCGGCAGGGGGTAGGCGTCTTTTTCGGTGACGGCATTTAGTCGGCGGAAGTCGATACAAAATCGCTTCTTTTTCTTGCCTTTCTTGGCGACCATGACCACGGGTGAACTCCATGGGCTGCTGGACGGCTCGATTACTCCGTCGGCTAGCATTTGGTCCACTGCCTCGTTAATTAAGGCTTGCGTGGCCGGGTTCCTGGGCATGTATCGCTGTTTAATCGGCTCGGTCGTCTTTAGACGTATACGGTGCTCGGCGACGCTGGTTGTCCCTCGTAGTTTCCGGAGCGGTGGTAACTCCTCATCCAAGAGTTGTTGCAGGGCGGCTTCTTGATCCGGCGTGCATCGTCGGATGCCTGGGGCTTCCACTGCCGCGGTTTCGGCGTGGCGAGTCCATCGGTGCGTACCAATGTGTACTTCCAGGCCTAATTTTTCCAAGACGTTTACTCCCAATAGAGCGGCATGGGACAGGCCGAGGAGCACTGCATATGTGTGCTCCACCTTCTGGACGTGGATGCTGACGGGTAGCGTCATTTCCCCCTGTAATGGTACCTCTGCGCCGTCGGCGACACTAGCCGTGAATGTGGCGGGGGCGAGGGTGTATCCTCGTCGCTTGCATGCAGTGACGACATCTGGTCCTATGAACGATCGAGTTGCTCCGGTGTCGACCAGTGCCCACCAGCGTACATTGCCTACCTGAAAGGCGAGGTACAATCGAGGGTCTTCGCTTATTTGTCCGCTTGAGGCGTTGTTGATGGGGCATTTTGTCGGTCGCCTCAGTTGCCGCGCCCGGCCTCGTTTCCCGAAAACGGATTGCACGGACAGTCTCGGGAAGTGCGTCCGGCGGTACCGCAGTAGGAGCAGAACAACTTGCTTGCTCGTCTGCACTCTGGACGGCGGTGGCCGCGCTGGCCACATCGCCAACAGCAAGTTGCCCGGTCGTAATCGGCTTGCACCACAGCGAGGCCGCTACTACTGGTTTGTGCGGCTCTCTTTTCCGGGCGTTTTTCGGATTTCGAGGTCTCCTTTTGCCCGATACCAGTGGCCTCTTTTTCTTCGGCCGCGACTTTGTCTTGATGCGCGGCCAGTCGCATTAGTTCCGGCAAGGTTGCGAACTCCGTCGGTTTGATGTACCGACGGTATTCCGGTCGGAGATTCCTGTAGGCACGGTTCACCTGTTGTTCGGGTGTGTACTTCCCGTACTGCTGCATCAACGGTAGTAAATCCAAGATGAAGTCGGTTGCCGTTTCTCCCGGTCGTTGCACGTGTTGGGTTATGGTTGCTTCCAGCTCATTTTCGTCTTCGGCCGAGAGGAAGAACGCTCGGAAGTCGGTCACGAAGTCTTCCCACGACTGCAATTCTGTGCGGCGGAGGCGATACCAGCCGAGAGCTCGCCCCTTCAGGATCTCGGAGAGGCACTGTATGATCAGGGTGGGGGTGACCATGTAACTGTGTTGCAGGTCCCCTAGCCGTTGTAAGAATTCAGCGGCTCCAGCGCCGCCGTCATATCGAGTCCCCCACCTTCTGATCCTCTCCATTGGCGTAGCCTCCAGGGCTATCAGGCTGATTCCAGCACTGGGCGGCATCTCCGGCGGATTGGATGTTTCGCCGGACAATGTTATCGTTGGTGGCCCCATAATCTTATGGTCTCGGCAGTGCTTCGTGACTCGTTATCGTAGCTCGTCAAGAGTGCCAGTGGCGTCGATTCCGTAGTGCTCCGCGACTTTGACTAGTACGGCTTTTCTTAGCTCGTGTACCCAGCTTACGGTTACACTCATTCGCCCTTCTCCTCTTCAAGGTCCTTGTTCGGGCGCCAATTTGTAATCGTCTCCGGTGGCGAGGCGGTTATCGGTGGGACGGAGAAGGGATTATAGGTGCCGACTCAGTCGGTATGTCCGGGTTCGGCGAATGAGTGTAGATGCTGGGTAACAAGTAACACAGTTCTTTATTAAGGCGTGTATGATGTTACATTAGTCCGGTAGTTCCGTACTAGTAGCGCGGCGGAAGAGCTCCGGTGCTCGAGCGGTAACGGCGGCGCGTCGGTTCGCGGCGGCGGCGACTTTCGACGAGCGGTCAAGGAGGTATGATGCGGAGTTGTTTAACGTTCTGCTCGGAATGGCCTTAAAAGGCGCGTTCATTCGAGAGTCGTACAATAGAGCTTCAGAGTGCAATAGGACTCCGGCCTAATGGGCGCAGAGACACCTCTCTGACGTAGGTGAGGCGCAAGATAGATCTCAGCCGATTTTGGACGGAGGCTGGTATTGGTACAATGGTGGCTATGGCCGAACACTGACACACCTCGAAGGCTGTCAAAAATCGAGCATCTTGTATTGCGTGAAGCCGTATAGCGACATGCACAAGTGCTCTTGATTCCGCTCGCCGCGGCCTTTATATCGTGAGGCGGTACATTTTCGCTCGCGAGAGCCGTCTCGGGGCCGCGGCCGCCTAGCGGTCGCGACGCGAACTAAGCCTACTGTCTCTGTGCCTGGCGTTCGCACGGCTTGTGACGTGACTTCGTCACAAGGTTTATTGCAATGGGACAACAGTAAACGGTGCCGACCAGGCCTTAAAGTTTGGAATTCATCAATAGTTTGGATTTAAAGAATTTCTCAAAAATGGTAAACACTATCGAAATTTTGTTCAAATAATGTTAAAAGGGCATTTAATTTTCTGTAATTACTATGTACATAATTTTTTCGTGCTTCCAACCATTTTTTACATAATAGCGTTTGAATATACGGACGTCTGCAGTACACGCGTATAGACAATACGTCACGTCATACAGGTGGAACGCGCGAAGGGACTTATAAAATATGAGAGTCGTTGATTAGATAAGGGAAAAAATTATTTTTTACTTTTTAGTACAATTTTATTTTTTTGAAGTCGGTTTTAATTTTTTCAAATTTTATATTTTTTACTTTTTAGTTTTACATATATATGGACTCAACATGCTGAGGAAATATGCGCGTACCTACATAAAATAATAATAATTAGGTGACAATAGTCTTTATTATTAACCAGAAGTGGCAAAATATTGGGCCAATTTTTATGCAGTTTATGATGGGACCACCAGGCAATCGCCCTCTTTCGAATAAAAAAAAGATCATCAAAATCGGCCCGTATGCTGAGGAGTTATGCGGGGACAAACTTATAAATAAATTATTATTAACCATAACTGGCAAAATATTGGGCCAATATTGATTCAGTGTAGGATGGGACCACCAGAGCATCGCCCTCTTTTGAATAAAAAAAAAGTTCATAAAAATCGCTCCATATGTTGAGGAGTTATGCGGGGACAAACATAAAAAAAATACAAACGGGTTGAATCTATAACCTCCTCCTTTTTGAAGTAGGTTAAAAGTATGAGAGTCGTAGATTAAGTAAGGGAAAAAATTATATTTGAATTTTTAGCGCATTTTTATTATTTTGAGGTGGGTTTTAATTCTTTTTTAAATTTTGTGGCGTACGTCACGTTAGCATTTCCCCCTCCCGACCCCCGACTCGCGAGGTACACCGCGCTACGCGGAAGCACGCCCCACCATGCGCAACGAACCGCGAGACTAACTTCTACCGCGGCCGATAGGCGACCGCGGAACTGATAACGTTCTCGCGGCAGCTTTTCGCGCCGCGGAGGATAAGACCGGGGCCGCGAACAGCGACGGGCAGCTTGCTCCGTGGCTTCGCCTTACATGCCGAGTCGTTACGAGAGAAGCTCTTTTGGATATCTTTCCTCCTCCTTGGGAATTCTAGTGCGCCGAGTGCCCTGGTCGCTACATCAGCCGAATTACGATTCGCGCTGGACCGTCCGGTCGTGGTGGCCAACCAGCGGTCAATGATAGCTGGCCCACCGCTCGAAAGGCCTTCCATGCAGACTGTGCAGAGCCGAGGATCTCACTCGCTCGGCAGTAGGCTCAAACCCTTTCCCCGCGGCTGAGCACCAGCCGAGTGCCGCCGAGTACCGTCGCGACCGCCGACCGGTCGCCACTACGAGCCATCGCTCACCGCTGAACCGACGCGCTAACTTTAAGCCGTAAAACGTTGAACCGCCGCGATAGCATTTAAGCCACAAAACCGTTGACCCGCCGCGATAGCATTAAGCCGTAACCGTTGAACCGCCGCGATAGCATTAAGCCGCAAAACGTTGAACCGCCTAGCATTAAGCCGCCTAGCTTTAAGTCGCCTAGTAAAGGACCTAGTAGCTAAGAATTAGCTTTAGACCAATAGAATTAAGCCGCCTTTGCGACGCGAGTTTTAACTCGCGTTACGTGCACAAATAAACCGTGATATACCCAGTAGACAGTGTGCGTTTCATTCGACGAACCCAGGACACCTTGACTGAGCCGGCAAAGAACTCTCCTCTGGTTCCCCCGGACCCGCCCGAAAGCGGGTCACAATTTTTTTATATCATGTCTTAGAATTAGTTAAGATCAGGAGAGTAGTTAGGAGAGGGTAATGGTGGAATTGGTGGAAGGGATATACAGTTATACACTCGTCCCTCGGTGTACGCGGAGAAATATGTAAGAGAAAAAAACATAAAAAATATAAAAATTTTAAAAAGTAGGTACGTAAGAGACATGCCCGTGTATGTTGTAAAAATGTTTATTTCGCTGATTTGCACAAAAGTAATAATAATGAAAGTTATGAAAAACAAATTTAAATTTTATTCGTTGTCGCTGTCGGTACTGCACTCCAAAGCAGTCAACCGTTTCTTTTTAATTGGTTCGAAGTTACTATCCTCATCATTAGAAATATTTGGCGCTTCTATGTCAGTTTTATTATCGGCGTATCTCTTTTTGGATGATATTCGGATAGAAAGATATATTTTCTGAACGCGTAAAATGAGGTCGCGTAAAACTGAGACCGCGTATAACAAGTACAATACATATTGCGTAAACGGAGGACTTATTTGCCGCGTATAAAGAGTGCCGTATACAGCGGGAGATGAGTGTACACGTAATTAGTTGAAAAGACAAAAACGGCCGCACGATTCACCACGGATACAGGACAAAGTCTTCGAGTGACACGGGCGAAAAATGAGCCGGCTTCCCGCACCACGCTCGCAAGTCATAAACTCATAAAGTTCACAAATCCGACAAACATGAAAATTAAAACCAAAAATGACGGCTTAGATAAATTGCATTCGATTACAAGCGAAAATATTAAATCTGGATGTTGAAATGACTGTATCACAAACGAAACATCTTATTACGAGAATAAATATTCGATAATAAGATATTCGAGTACCCTAAAAAACCAGACATGAGTCTGACTCATGTCTGATTCGCCTAGAATATCCGGACCGAGTCGAGATCCGAACGGTTTTGGGTAACTCGAATGTTTCGGGTAGTCCGAATGTTTCGAGTAGCTCGAATCTGTTTCGGGTAGCTTAGTTGTATGGCGCAATCTGATGGCTTGAACTGCTTGGAGTAGCTGGAACGTTTTGTAGCTACCAACTGTGAATTAAATTATATGTACAATGAATATTTATTGTCGGTGTATTGATAATTTTCTTGATATATATTTCTTGAATATTAAGTAATTTAAAGGTAAATCCTTATGTTTGTTAATATCATTTTCTTCTGCACGAGAAATAGATTATATTGACCTGTCCGATGTATTTAAGTTAAGTTATTTGTGATACGAAACTACATATTTCATTGAAAATGGACAATTCTTTTAATGGAGGGAGTAAAAAAGAACGGGAATGTAGTATACAAAATTTATTATAGTTTCAAGTTGAATCCTTACGTGTGATAAAATAAGTATTTAATAGTAATAATACAGTAACTCAATACGAAAATATACAGTAACAAATCTATTTCAAAAATATTCATGCAATACAGTAAACTATATATGTATATTATTATACACGACATACTATACATATAGTATATATACATATGTACACTATATATATGAGGAGTGATTTTTCAAAAGGGCACGTTTTCACAGAGAAAAATTTTTCAATAACCCCAAAAAGCTATGGTATCTACGTTTATTAAAAAAAACATTTTTCTTTTTATTAGTACACGTACATTTTATTCCTCCATCTGATAGCGGTAATGTTTTAAATTTAGCGATATTGTTATAATAGTTATTTACAAAAAAGTTAGGAAATAAGCCTTTTTGATGGAAACTACAAGAAATAAGTCCTTTATGAAACCATTTGGAAATAAGCCAAATCTACCCAACTAATAGGCTGTTCGAATACTCGGAAAAAGCGAGCCAAGCCAGGCTCGTTTCGAGCCGAGACGAGCCGAGTACCCGTAGAAACCGAGTAGTTCAAAAGAACCGAGCGGCTCGATAAAACCGAGCAGCTCGAATTTTTTCGAGCGGCTCGAATATACTTCGAGCAAATCGAAATTTTCTAACAGACCGACTGTGTCGAGTAGCTTGAAGCTTGAACGTTTCGGGTAATACGAATGTTTCGAATATTTTAGGTTACGTTTATCTACTCGAATGTAAATAATAGTTCTCAATAAGTAATGTAAATAATTAAAATGTGTGCTGTAAATGGAAATATTCTGTAACTTTTGAAAATAAGAACTAAATTCAAATCTTTCTTTTTTTTTTCATTTTTTCGTGTATTTATGAAAATTAATTATTTATTATTTATTTATTACTTAACAATTCAACTGTGTAAAATACTGTAAATACTAGATATATTATTAAAACATAATTATTTTATGCTTATTATCTGTCGTGATTTCATACGTTCTTTCACAAATATTTACCATCCCCATTCAAGCTAATTGGTATTGCGTTCTTACATTAATTAAATACAAAATGAGAAATTGAAAAATTAATAATGCAAGGTTTACACATTCAAATGTTTACAAGTACTTCTCGATTATTTGTAATTACGCTTATTCATATTTATTTAATTATTTATTCATTTATTTATTTATTTATGAGCGTGTAACGCCCTGTGTTAACAATGGCACGACAGAAGTAAAACCCATACGAAGAAGGCGAAAAAGTCAGAAAAAAGAAAAAGTTAGAAGAAAAGAAAGATAACATAAAGAGAAGTGTATGAATACGTTCATAAATACACGAAAAAATAGAAAAAAAGAAAGATTTGAATTTAGTACTTATTTTAAAAAATTACAGAATATTTCCATTTACAGCTTACATTTTAATTATTCACATTCCTAATTGAGAATCATTATTTACATTCCAGTAGATAAACGTAACCTAAAATATTCGAAACATTCGTATTGCCCGAAACGTTCAAGCTTCAAGCTTGAAGCTACTCGACACAGTCGGTCTGCTCGAAAATTTCGATCTGCTCGAAGTATATTCGAGCCGCTTGAAAAAATTCGAGTTTCTCGGTTTTTTCGAGCTGCTCGAAAAAATTCGAGCTACTCGGTTTTATCGAGCCGCTCGGCTGTTTCGAGTTACTCGGCTTTTACGGGTACTTGACTCAGCTCGGAAACCTATATAGTCTCGGCTCGGTCCGAACTTGAAGCTACTCTAATATTCGAGTACTCGAACAGCCTTACAGTATCTATGTTTCCTTCACTATTAAGAACTTGCACAATCTTTTGTTTATAATATAAGTATAATATAATGTTTATGATTACTTTGTTTTGCCAAATTTAATTCTAAAGATACCAGAACAGTGGGTACATTTTCAAACTAATTTAACTAAATTTGGGTAACTCTGTGGAATTAAGTAATTCTTTTGTTTCGAATTCATTACAATTTACTGAATGAGTGTAGGAAATATGTCCGTTCTGTTTTAGACTAAAAAACTATTTTACTATGTCATGAGACAAACTTAGAGATAACACCTTTTGTATTGTCACTTAAATTTTTCAAAAAGAAATTAAACCTATTTTGTAGTGTTTTGTGTCATTGGGGGCTGTAATTTAACATTATTAAGGCGATGCCATCAAAATTCGCTTCAAGGTCAAAAATGGAAATATGCCTTTTTGAAAAATCACTCCTCATATTATACTGCTTACATTACTATATTGTATACTATATTCGCTATATTACCAGATATTGACTAAAATTTAATTAACCTATTTCAACTCTTAAGTTTGCTTACAAAAAGGTATACTTATATAATAACTTCTACAAATTCAGTACTAAGCAAGTATAAGAAATTAAAGTTTAATTATTATTATGTAAATGTAATAAAGTAAAAAATATATAATAAAGTAAATTGTAGTCTTTGCGTTTAAGTGAGTTATATTTAATATCAGGTAACGTTTCACGGTAAGAAGAATTTGTAAATTTTATTGGTTACATATTTCGTCATTAAACTTCTATTTACTGGATTTCAACCAACGCTTGGCCCCCGCTTATTCCAGCATACAAAAGAAGTAAAGCCCACATTCATTTGTCTATTTGTGGAAAATCCAATACGGTTGATAACCTATTAAGTATAGAAATATGTCCTAGCATGCGAAATAAAAATTTCCTTTGGTTAAGTGAGAAGTGAGAAATTGAAAGATGGGTGTTGGTAACGGGAATCCGTCGGAAACGCAGGCCGCTGCTTGTCCAACCACGTTGATGTTATCCTACATGGGTCCTCCGCCTCAGACGAAGTTGGATCGTGCCATGCACGAGGGCAGGACCAGTACCTATTTCCAAAATTACAGAAACGAAACATTATCGAAATTCTCAGTAAGTTTATGTTCCGTTTCATATATTAAAAAGTTTGACCACATGTCCATTCTGCCATTGTTTCCTTGATTTAAAACGTCAGCTACTACAGTATAGTGCCTTGCAAAGATATAGTGATATCCTAAAAGCAGTAGGGGGCAAATTCGTTAGCGCCCTTGAGTGTTTCCTTTCGAGCCAAGAAGCCAGGCATGTATTCAGCACAGTTCCTAGATATTATATAATAGGTACTTTAAGGCTGTAGTGCAGTATTTCCCAAATGCAGCCCTAGGGTTTCGTAAAAATTTATCTTATAATAAAATTTAAATATTAAAAGAATGTTTGCTGACCGAGTAACATACACTTGGCTGCAAATTGATGGTCCCAGTGGAAAACAGGCACATGCCACCGTTTTATGATTCTAGAGGAAAGCAACTTGAAGGAAAAATTATTTTCATAGGAAATGCGGCATGGAATTGTAATTATTTTAAGGGTACTTTTTATCAAATTACTCCAGAAATAGGCCATCTTTAGGATTTTATTTAAAAAAATGTAAACGTCGTAGGGCCGAAAAACTTTTTGGGCTGTATTCGTGTCTACGTCTTTAAAGTAAAAATAAAAAAATTATTCGGAATTTTATCTAATGCTCTTGTCTGTTGATGGCTGTGATTGCCCGAGTAATAAAAAAAATAGTTCCTTATCTGCGAAAGTTTTAACTCCTCGCAGAATTATCTCAAATCAACAAACCACGAAAATTCTTAAAGTTTATAAGATTGTTCGTGGAATTATCTACGGGCATAGCAAAATATTGTAATCTCATGTGTTGACAGACATTTGAACCACAAGCATCGATGAAACGGGTAATTTTATGCACGAAAATGTTCATAAAAAGAAAAATATTGGTTGCATAATTACCATCATAGATGATTCCACGGAGAATTTAATAATGAATAAAATTCCGCAAGAATTTTTTAAATCGGCCAATTATTTTTTTTGTTAGGACTTTCACAGTTTTGCGAAAGCGTGTATTGAGAAAAACGCGTTTTGAGAAATTACTCGTTTTTGAGAAATTTATTTGTGGTTGATACGAACGGGTCGCTTTTATACCTGTCGACTCTATATTCCTACGAATTTTGGCGCCAAATTTCAACTGGGCCATTGATGGAACTATCAGGGATCTTGTTTTACATGACATTTGAGTGGGTCCCTTAGTCACTATATCCCTGCAAGGTACAGCACTAATGTTTAAAACGTTGTTAAGGTATAACCACCCTTTACCTCAAACCCTATATCATTACCATTATTTTTCTTCTATGAGTATTCATTATTAAAAAATTATGTATAATACCCACTCGTCAGTCATCTTAAGGCTAGCAGTCTTTTATTTTAATAAAATATAATAAGGTATAAGAAGTGGACGAATTCATGTACGGGGTTACACCACTTTGAAAATGGAAAAAACTGGAAATAAAAAATTTTCATTTAAATGATAATTTATAGTCGCAAAAATACTTTAAACGCATTTTTCGTGCAGCATAACTTCTATAATTTTCATTCCATTCGCTTGAAAATTTGAGAGAATCTTTTCAATTTAACGATATAAAGAAATATAGCAGTTTTAACGATCAATTTAACGATATAAAGAAATGTAGCAGTTTTGCGATATATTAAGAACTGACCTTCATACGGACACTTTTATACTCATTTCTTAGGTAGAAAATGACATTTTTTTTTCAAATGTTCACCATTTTCATAAAAAACTAACTTTAAAAAATCTCTACAGGTTTCTTTAGTAAGTATCACGTAGAAAATGAAAATGTTGGATTTATTGCTTTGGGTCTAATAACTTTGCAGTTATCTTGTACGTCAATTTGGCGCGCCCAAAAAAAGAAGCTTACGTGGACCGGTGAAAATGACGCCATTTTGTTTGAAGGAAAGAAATAAATTTTTTTCGTGTACTTCAATAGTTGTACAATAAATGACTTTGTTATAAATTTTTCATTTTCTTACGCTCCACGTTTTTTACGCTCCAAAGTGATGTAACCTCTTAATATGCACAGATTTTAATATAAATATATTAATACATAAATTAATAAGATTTAATATATAACGTAGAATCTTAACTATCTGCACTAATTGGTGAACATCATCGTGCATACAATGATGTTTGAATAATTGAACGATTGTATATTAATACAAAAATGATTATACATTACATAAGGGGCTGTTCCGGTCTAGAGTCCATACAAATAGGTGATATTTAGGAATTAATTAGAGGAAAACTACTACTTATAATTTAATGGGACTTTTTGCATTGTATTAAGGATATCTTGAACTATAGAAATATATTTTTTGTTCGATAATTAATCATTGCAGACAGCACTGGGGAGTCTTTAAAGTCGAGGCGCCAAAAAATTAATCCAAATCAGGGGAACCTGTAGCACCTAAAACCATTGGTCTGAAATAAAAAACAATGTCAGATTATTAAAGGGCATGAAATTCGCTCGTATACTAGACCAGAAAAATTACAAAAATTAGTAATAGTTAAATATTATTAGTAATAGTTAATATTAAGTCCAAGGCCCTTAAAAATGATAAATTTTTAATTTATTTTAAATTTTACTAGTCTGTCCACGAGCCAGAAGTATATTCTTCAAAATAAAAAAAATTCAGTCGCATCGGATAATAACTTTTGGAGATATACGTTCCACCGATTTTGAGAACACTGTTTCGAGAAAAACGCGTTTAAAGTTTTACGTGAGTGCCGAGTGGCCGGGTGTTACCCATGCATTTTCTGCTACTCGAATGCCTATAACTTCGGGAATTTTACAAATTTCAACAAATCCTTTAAAACACGCATTCCTAAAAGGTTGAAGATTCGAAAAATGAAATAAGAAAAAATCGATTTTTAGACCGGAACCTCCCCTTAATATTGCATTTGTATATTAGGATTTACATAAGAACATTATTAATTTCCTTCGTCCTAGATATCCAATCATTCTGGGTTGTACCATTTCCATGGAGTTCCTTCTTTCTCGCATTTTATATCACTTTAAAACTCTTCGCAGAGCGAGAATCATTTTAGGAAATGTAGCAATATTATTTCTAGAAATATGTATATTTCACTTCTCTTACACTCTATTTCATATGTATTTTTCACTTCTCTTACCCTCTATTAGTTCGGAATGCTGTTCCTTTCATTAGGGTCCAGCCGAATTGATGGCACAATAAGTACTGCAAACTGGCGTTAGCAAAATTTTTTACAATGTTTAAAAAAATAAATGTCGAAAAAACGATTTTTTAACATTTTGTTTGTGCGTGTTCGCAGCGGTTCACTATATTATAATTTTCTTGAAACGGAAATCCATTCTTCAGGATAATACATACTGGATTTACCTTAACATTTTACTTATTTTTTATTAGTTACGGTCTCTAAATTTTTTAATAGGTGTGATACAATGGTGAAGCAATGAAATCTTGATTTCGTTTTCGTTCATTTTGAATTTCTAACTTTTGCGCTATACCTATTGGCGTAATAAAATATGAAAATGATATGTTTAATTCTTTCCTTTTCCTGCTGTACATATTTGAAGATCCCGCCTTACAAATGGGGGAGTAGGAGTATACCGTATGCTCCAAGGCCCGATGTCATCGCAACTAAAATGCTTCGTACACTTAATCATAATCTGAGGGTGCTCTCGAATGACATTTCAACAATTGATATTCAGCGTATGAAGGAAGTCGACAACCTATTTAAAGTAATCAGGATTTTACTTTGTCTACGATTGACAAATAAACGCTTCATAATAAGCTATGTTTATTTTAATTATATAGGGTGCTCCGTAAAAGGTGGTGTAACCGAAAAAATAGTGAATCTACATATAAAAATCAGGGGTTGAAACGGTTCCGAAAATAACTGTTTCAAACTGTTATATATCGGTTCTGACTGAAACAGTTATGAAAGAACCGATATTCTGAATAACTGTTATAAGGAACCGAAATTTCTGGCTATATCGATTTCGGTTACGGTTCTGCAGAACCGATATTATATCGGTTCCTTAACGGTTATATATCGGTTTTATAACAGTAATGTATCCTATCGGTTACACATCGGGTATGCATAGCACGTTCCAAAATATTTACGATCAATGTGAATTTTTTTAATGGAAATTCGATTTATTTATAAGTCTTTTTATCGCTGGGCCTCTGTATCAGGTGTCTCTCTTTTTAAAACTCCATCAATGCAGGAAAAGCCGAAATGAAAGACAGCATCTGTAAATTAAGTACTGAAAAGAGAGATTCTAGATAGTGAGGCTCAGCGATGAAGGATCTTATAAACAAACGCGAAGAACGATTGCCAGAGTCACTTGTATTCCTGAGCTAGTTACGAGCACGTGGAATTTAATACACAAAGTTTTATATTTCCCAACAAGACATATTGTCGTCCTCGAGACACTGTCTTTATTAAAAAAAAAAGTTAATAATCTTCATAATTAATATAAAATTAGTAGATAGTAAGTTTGTAGATATTAGAAAAGTTATTGCTGTTAATGTTAGCAATACTTTAAATTAAGTGTCAAATTAATATTAGTCGTAGTGTATAATAGTTATTAGTGATATTTAAAAACATATCGACATAACGGACCGAAAGAAATGCGACATTCTTCATAAGTATTTTGAAACGTGCGATGACAGCATAAAAATGCGATGTATAGTTGGAAGTTGCTCTTCAACAATTTCGGTATATAATTTACTTTGTTTAAATTTTTAATAAGGGTTTAACTTAAACGTAACTTAAAAAAATTGATTTCAAACTACTTTTGGGAATCAATTTATTCTTCACAGATTTATTATTTAATCATAATTTAAAAGGCGCTGACGCATGGTTGAGGCGAGCCCAGTCCCATGGCGAGAGTTTACTGTATAACCGATATATAACCGTTACGGAACCGATATAATATCGGTTCTGTAGAACCGGAACCGAAACCGATATAGGCCAGAACCCTTTTCACTCGTAACTCTTTCAAGATGATTTCGGTTCTCATAACTGTTTCGAGAACCGAAACCGATATCATAACTGTTTTCAACCCCTGATAAAAATAAATAGTAAATATGCAGAATGTTTTTTAAATGCGTTTTCGTTTCCGAAAAAAATCGATTTTTACAATTCGGCAGGGATGCGTAGTGTGACTAACAACAAGAATTGGCAAAATGTAACAGAAAATATGGTACAACTGCGGATTCACTAAAACCATGGGGAAAAACAAATCGAAAGTGTGGAATAACATTTTTGCGAGCGAATTTGTGTTTTCATAAAAATCGATTTTAAAGATAGAATCTATTTCACAGTCATGTGCACGCATATTCGACGGATTTTCAAAATTGATTTGATAGGAAACGAAGTTTCGTATGGAAAAGCTATGTGTATTCTTCGTTTTCTATTTACTTTTTCACGTAGAATCGATTTCCATTTGTATCACCTATTATGAAATACCCAACAACTATATTAGTATATAGTAGTAGTAGAACTTAGTAGTAGAACTTAATAGTAGAACTTAGTAGTAGAACTTAAGAGGAATTCCAAGCTCTGTATTAAATATATATCGTTATTGCAATATTACGAGGACTGATAAATGTGTAAGCAATTTTTTGAGTAATTAGATTTCTCGAAGAAATTAGAAATCTATTTGATCTATTCGTACAATCTGAAAATGTTGACTATTTGATTGAACTGTTCACGCTAAATCTAATTAACAAACTCAATTGTGTCGAATTACTCGAAAAACACCATCATGAAATGCAATTAGCTTAGTGATAATATATATTATGTAATTAGTAGGGGACAAATGCACAATTAGAAAGAAAATGTGGGGAGGGTAAGGTAGAGAACGAGTTTGAAGTAGGAGTATAATATAGTAATAAGTGTAAGTCAATATTAATTACAAATAGTTGAGAAGAAAATATAATGAGAATATGTCACGATTTTTATACACCGTTGGAAACGGGCACACCAAGCTGAATCCATTTTCAGCTTGAACATCAGATGAAAGCACAGTAAAGAACTGCTGTAAAGGTGGTGATTTTCAGTTTCCAAACAAAATAAATCAGTAGCAAATTCGCATCAGGTTGCAAGCAAACACTTGTGGGAAGCCCAAGTGGTGTAAGCGATACCCCCAAAGGTCAATAAGCCAATTAATTGTGACCTTAGTAAAAATCAGGTTTCTGGACCTCAGTAAAAGGGCACGAGCGTGCTAAGGCAAGTAAAGGTCACAGGCCCTACCCTAAAAGTGCACCACCCTAAAAGTGGAGACGAAAGAGGCATTTGACTTCTTAACCTGTAAGAACCATCGCTTAACCACTCGGATTTTCTCCAAGTACCTAGCCGAGGCTCCTCCAATCAAATACAATTTTGCTACCTGTTTCTTCTGCTCCAAAACTCAAAATCTCAAAGTTCAAGGTCATTTTTGAAAATGACCCTATTTGATGTGAGCTGAAGTTGAAGTTAAAAAAAATATTTAAAAAAAATTTTTATGTTAAACGATTTGAATGAAAATGCACTAAAAACTAAAAATTATTTCTTTTCTTGTACTTCAATTTAGATGGTGTTTTCTCACCTTAAATAAAATCGTGGTGCTGTATTAAATTGATTCATATTGTGTTATGAAATATTCTGCACCACGATTTTATTTAAAGTGAGAAAACTGTATCGAAATTGTAGTACAAGAAAATAATTATTTTTTACTTCTTAGTGCATTTTTAGTATAATCGTTTAACATAATTTTTTTATTTTCTAGTTTTTAGCGTTTGTGGATTTTTTATTTTTTATATTTTTGTTAATATTTTTTCTAGTTTTTAGCGTTTGTGGATTTTTTATTTTTTATATTTTTGTTAATATTTTTTCCAGTTTTTAGTGTTTGTGGACTTTTTGTTTTTCTTTATTTTTTAATTTTTTTTAAAATTGTATTGTCATCCAACCTGCCCACGCATGCAAAGTTTCAAAACAATTGCATTGGGGGAAGTGGGTGAAAATTCAGTTGCCAGATTTGAACCAAACATGCCCCAAACAGACACGAAGCATACACGGGATCAAAAGTAAGTAAAATCATTTAAATCTAAATAAATGGTATCGTCCTTTCTAACGGTGTACAGAATTCGAGGCACGCTCTCCAGTCGCAAATCACTCTATAGATTTAACGTTGTCCTTCCATTTGAATAGATCGAATGCAAGCAATTTTGTTTGAGTGCTATGATTATATAAATTAATTGAAGTTGTTGGCTGTGTGTAGCTTGAAATATTTCAATTCTAGACAGTGGCGGACTGAGTCTAAGAATATTGATTGCCATTAGACAAAGGAAGCACACCCGCAACTATAAGGCTACCATTTAATTTTTATTAGAAGTAAATAAAATTTTCAAAAATACATAAATGGCAGAAAAGTACAATTAAATTTTTGTGAAATAAATGTATCCTCGAAAAATTATTTTATTCATTTTTTTTATAAAAATAGTAATAGAATTTTAGTTGCATACCTACAATAATAATATTGCAACTTGTATTTATTATATTTACAAGATACTAAAAGGTCAGTAACATTTTTAACATATCGTCTGATGTTTATGGTGGGCCACAGGGCCCAATGCCATCAAGCCAGCTGACACCCTGGCCAGTCCGCCACTGATTCTAGGTTCGTTTCGAACATTAAGGTTGATTCGTTACAATACAAACGAGTTCTGTTATAGGCAGCGCAAATTCAGCGCATTCAGTATAAGGATCGCACTGGCACCCTTCATCCCCTGGCGTTCTTCAAACCTGATGAGTACAAGTACCAATGTGCACCGGGGATGACTACTTCCTATTTCTCTAAATATGCACAGAATTTCATACAATACAAAATACCAGCGGTTTTACCTCTTACATATGAGAGGCAAAAGCAAACGCCTTACATACCTCAACTCTCTTTGTCTGGGATTTATAATCAATCGGGTTGTATCGCTTACAAACGATAACTTGCTGTTATCCATCGGAGGTAATCACAATTGTGAAAAGCGCATTACGAATTTATAATTACAAAAGAAAATGTTATTCGAGGCGATCTTTCAAACAATTGACACTTCTTTAAATGTTCCTCTGTAAGTCTGTACAGAAAATATTTATGTTTGTGAAAGAATCTGTGTAATCCTTCTGTAAATATACGAGACGCAAATTTTTACTATTTGTAAATGGCAAATTTATACACATACCTATGTGAAATACAGATTTGGCGGAATTGGTTTGCGTGGTTGTTGTAAAGCAAATTATAGTACTTCTAAGGAGCATTTAGATTTTCAGACCATGCATTAAATCAACGGTATTCTCGCATATAATTTTTTATTATTTTATTTATTTACTATGCCATACAATTTTATATTTTTTGTCTACAAGTATGTGTATCAACTAGTGACTAACAGTGTTTGTTTAAAAATGCTTGTACTTAAACATTATTACGACTCTAAGTAATAATTTAAGGCTATTCTTAAAAAAAGTGTAATATTACGTATTTTTCTTTTTACATAAAACTAATTTTCAGGACTACCATAAACTTATTGATAGACTTATTACGTAGGTGTCCTCTAAACGTAAAATGAAATATAAATAATTGAATACATAATGTATTTAGTCATCCCTCCGCATACTTGGATTACATATTCATTTCATATAACTTAAATACATAGAATTAATTTTGTGATAATACTAAGTGTTCTTGAAAATTACGTAATTAGTAGTCAATTATACAATTATGCCCGTGCATATGATATCAAGGTACAAAGTAATGTTATGTTAATAAAACTTAAAGCAATAATTACCGTTCCACTGATACGATCATCAGCATAATTAAAATCTAAGACGAAAGGTCTGTGAGAATTCTGAAATCCTTGACACGAAACGTATGAATTCCTCGAACGAAATATCTCCCGTTCGGCTGAACACCATTTCCTGAAGTACCTAAGGTTAAAAGGTAGAGTAGAAAATATTAATTACAACGTACAAATGGATAGGAATGTCATACAAGTCGATAAATTAATGATATTAAATCTATGCACCAGTATATTATACAAAACTAATCCAAAATAGGTGGTGCTTTTTATACGGAAATATGTATTATGAATATAATACGTTAATACATTTTTAACAACTTGACGGCCGCTGTCACGTACGCGTGATTTCACGATTTCGATCTGCATGGGTTGGACAAAATAAAGAAAAGATTGCTTGTAACTTGTAAGTCGTGTATTGTGTAGTTGAGATTAGTAGTTAAAATTGTACACATTGCGATCGTATTTTGTTTAGCATAGATTATACATATGCTGTGCAACTATCTACTAGGGTGGCCCTTATTTATACGCGTCAAAATATTTTCTGTTTATTTTTGTTCTCGCTCACTAGGACGGTGCAATTTGATAAAAAAATAATTCGTGAATAAGTTTATTGCAATCGGACAACAGGAAAGGGTGGCGACCACGCCTTAAAGTTTAGAATTCATCAATAGTTTGGATTTAAAGAATTTCTCAAAAATGGTAAGCCCTATCGAGATTTTGTTGAAATAACATTGAAAGAGCTGTCAATTTTCTACAATTACTGTATACATAATTTTTTCGTGCTTCCAAACATTTTTTTAGATAGCATTTGAATATAGAGGTCCGTACTACGCGCGTATAGACAACTTAGATTCTGATTTTATAAAAAAAAAAATTTTTGTGAAAATAGTCACATTCGTTTGGATTGGCTAAGCATAATGAGGTGGGACAGTTTACCGTTCAAAAGTTTTTCGGCGAAAGACAAATACACAAACACTTTCTGCTTTATATATTAAAATATATCACGCCATACAGGTGAGACGCGCAAAATACGGACCTCTCTATATTCAAACGCTATTATCTTAAAAATGGTTGGAAGCTCGAAAAACTTATATACACACTAATTGTAGAAAATTGTATGCTCTTTTAATATTATTTGAACAAAATTTCGATAGAGCTTACCATTCTTGAGAAATTCTTCAATTTAAAGTCATTATTGAATTCTAATCTTTAAGGCCTGGTCGGCATCCGTTCCTGTTGTCCGATTGCAATAATCTTTTCCAGGGACTAGTTTTTTTATGAAATGGAGTCATATTGGGGGGTGAGAGCAAAAGAATCGCAGGTTGAAAATAAGGACCACCCTACTGTCTACAGACTTTAGATTATCTGTGGACTGCGTGTTGTTGTGTCACTTATGAATGATGCTATAAAACCTTAAACATTTTCAAGCGGGTAAAGCCGGGAATCCACCTGGAAGCGAAGTTAAGCTATGCTATGCTGTGCTATGTTTTAGCTTAGCGTTTGGTGGAAACGGTTTCATACGAATGTATTGTAGCTAATTTTTTTAAAACGTAGCATAGCATAGCATCGTATAGCATAGCTTAGGTTCTAGGTGGATTCCGGACTTAAATTTTTAGTGCCCGCCTATTTCGAGCATCTGTAAAGGGGCTCATGTTGCGATGCATGCATTGACTCCCGTTCTTGCATTTTGTTCACCCTTGACTGACGCGCAAGATACCAGTTTCATGAAACCCGGGAGTCAATGCATGTATCAATGTTGTATTGGAGCATCTATCAGCGTCTGGAGTCCCCTTAACAGAAACCTCCAATTTATTGGATATATCTAGAGCAACGGTACCTAAAGTCATGACAGCATATACAGTTGAAGGTAAAACATCTTCTGTTAAACACAATAGTGGAAGAAAAAGTAAGCTGAACGAAAGAGACAGAAGCGCATTGGAGAGGATTGTGAGATCTAATAAGAAAACAACTGTTGCTAAAATAACTTCAGAGCTGAATTTGCATCGTTGAAATCCTGTATCTACAAAACAGTGCGGCGGGAACTCCATAAACATTCATGGCATAATTTTCTTAATGTACAAGGTGTTTTCATTATTTTGTCCAATCCCTGTAGGCACATATGTTCTATGTATTTACTTTTAATCAGTCCAAAGAATCAATTTTATTTCATATTTGCGCCTGACAAATTTATGCCATCCAAAAATTTGTACCCCATTTTCAATATGCTATTTTGATGATTTTCAATAACCAATGAATAATTGGGAAATGGAGGAAAGATCGATAGTAAGATTAAGTTTGATCCAAAAGGCGCGATCGTCCAAGTATTAACATCGTTTTCGAATCGAGTTAAATTGATAACTATATTTTCGAACATATCATTGTTTATATACCTACAGTCGGCCATGCAATGACAGCCCATAGAACTTATCTAATTAGCTTAAGGGGAGGTTGTGGTTTGGACGGTCGAAAAGTGTATTTTTAGTGATTTTTTTTCAAGAAACGAAAAGAGCTATTAACATGGGAGTTTCTGTATTATATTTAATAACATTTGCACTTTGAAATTATATTTCTTTTACGGAAAAGTATTTAATTTCCGCCATCTAGATGTATTTTGAATTGGCCCGGGTGCGTGTTGCATGTCAAATTGGCGGGAAAAATATGTCGAATAAGTGAAACCAGTGGCACACCCGGAGGGGAGGGGGCGGGGCAAGGGGCTCTAGCACCCCCCGAAGAAGGGGTTTTGTAAAAAGAAAAGAAAACTGGATTTTATTTTTTAAATAAATTTTTATAATCACCAATAATGAATTTTATTGAACTTGCACTAAACGAAATTGCATTAAATAAATTGTTATCCGCTCAACTCTGCTCTCCCCAAGATTAAATCCTGAGTGCGCCACTGTAGTGAAGCTATCGACTTCAACCTTTGATTTTCTAAAACTAGATACTTATTTCAATGTATTATGAGATCTGTATCGATACCTTCACGTCGCGATATATGTACCTGAGATTTGTATCACGTATCAACAGTTCATTTCAAAACGCAGTTACATGGAATTTTCTGGTAACATTCTTAAGTGCTAAACTTATTTCTCAGTTGTTGCATCTGAAATATTTAAAAGTGTTTGTCTATGAAAAAAGTGAACCTTGATAGCGCGATATAAGAGACAACATATACGCTGAAACATGCGGATATTGGTATGAGCTGCACGGTTGGGGTATCGACGTTTCAGACATTGATACATACCAGCTGATACCGATACATCGATACCGAGACAGTCAAATACACATTGAGATTTGTATCGCGATACTGATACTTGTAACATGTATCGATATACAGATCTAAACTTGTATGGGACACTTAAAACTCCTAAACATTTAAAAAATTAATATTTTTCTGGCACAACGCAGTGAAAAAGAGCACTGGAAACAACTAGGTTCATCCTCCAACTATAACTATCTACTTTCTAAAAATAAAATGTCGAGTCTATCGATCTGCTTGTTTAAGAGATATTTTTCCTGCCAATTTAAGGTGCAACATACATCCAGTCCAATTAGAATTCACCTAGACGACGGATATTGCTATTTTTCATAAACAGAAATAGAATTTGAATTTACAAATGTTAACATATTAATATTTTTTTCATTTTTTCAAAAAAATTCACAAAAAATCAGAACCTCCACTTAAAAATGTTTTTTTTTAGACAAAATATTTAGGCAACGAGGCTGTCATTTATACTAGTTGTAATTAGCAATCATAGTGACACACAAATATCGTGCAAACAGATCTATAAATGTTCTTTTCGAGTAACGGCTCTATGATAATAATTAAATTTTCACTATAAATTCAAATTAAATCTTTCCAAAATATTTAGCAAAATATGTATTTTACTCACTAAATTTTGTTCAATTTTCATGCGCATGTGTACATTTAAGTATTTTTAATTTAAAAACCAGCCTTAGTGTCTTTTAGAACCTCCACAGGCCTCTATCAATCTGTCAGATTGATAAAGATTGATTTTAAACGTTCGTGGCGTTGATTGAGAGGAAGTCTACTAAATTCTCCCTGCTTTCTTTTTTATTAAAATTTACCAATACACAATTTCGCCAGACTGAAAATAAGGAAACTACGAAAAAAAGTATTAACCAGCAGTTTCAAATGATCGATGGTTTTCGTCATATTATGTATAAGATAAAGGTGGAAAGAATTATCTCAAGCGAAAGTATTGAGTAATTTTAGTGAAATCTTTCATTTTGAAATACCATTTCTGGAAGATTGGATCAATTATTATATTTGTACCGTGTATTTGTTTTCAACACATACAATGATTTCGTTAAAACTACTTTTCAGTAAGCTGTAGCGAGAAGAAACATAAATTGGAAGACTTGATAATTTCTTACATTTTATTGCTGCTACTTGTAATACATACTTTAGGAACGCATATAGTTTTCTTTACAGGGATAGTTCGTCTACTATACAACTTTGGAGTGTCATAGCATTCTTTTGTTTTAACGTTATATATGTATTACTTCTCCTTTTTGCTTTTCCCAACGGTAATGCCAGTAATGTGATAATTAAGTACTTATAATTGACAATAGGTCGTAATACATCTGTTTGTAAAAATTGTTTAATTGGCTGATCATGTATTTGCGATGTTAAAAGAATGTGTATATGTACAAGGTGGGTCAGAAACAGGTAGTACAATGAAGCTCCGCAATTTCTTGTGCAAAACTAAATAAAAAATGTAGAATAAATTTTTTCATACGAGTGTTTGTATTATAATTATATGAATCAATGTAAAAAATAATTTTATAATTTGTGAGTGATATTTGCGTATACATATTCTAGTGTAAATTGTGAATTGTTTAACTTAAATAAATTGTGTAATAATAAGATAAAAATAAAATGATGATTATTAAGCAAGTGACAGAAAAGCGTAGTAAACAGTTATATGACATAAATATTATGGCTCCAAAGTTTTGTCGAAATATAGACTAGGTAAGAAATTGTAAACTATGCAATGTAAAATTCCATGGAAGCGGTATAAATAACGCAATTAAACTCTTTAAAGGTTACATTAATTTTCGAACTGTATTTCAAACTAAATTCTTCTGTTTGCAGAAATTGAGTAATTTCAACAAATTTCACATAATGCAACGAACATTTTCTGTATTTTAAATATAATTATAGTCATTCAGGCGAATAGAGAGTCGTAAAGGATCTAAAATATACCATTTCATGACACTATCGGCATTTGAATATGACTGTGTAATTAAGTATGTCTATTAATATTTTCACATACTGATGTGCTACAATATTGGCAGTGATGTATAAATGTTAATTATTCGCGTGATTAAGTTCGATTGTTCGGTATTATTACGGTTCCTGTAAACATGCCGGAATGAAATAAATTTTGAGCTCACGATCGAAATTGCAGTACGCACTGTACGTATTGGATAGCTATAACAACTGAAATAAACGGCATTTATTTTAATTGCGCGATTAATATCATGCGCGATCGGTTTTCAGTGTCGATCATAAATTGTCACATTAACGTTGCCTGCGGCACTCACCTTCGCCTTTTTTTAAATACTTGGAATATTTTACAAGTATCAACGACACCATTTAATTAGTAATCTTAAGAGCAATTTGACGTATGATTTACATAAAGGAGCATTCTTTAATGACTATTAATAATAATTAACGTATTACAAATCCACGATAACTTTGATTGGAGAATTCTAGATAGGCTGTCGTAAATTAGAAATATTTATATTGTATACATAATATTTAAAACTTGAGATGTTATTGTTCCTTTCAGGTATAATCAGTGTTATGAAAATCAGAATTCCTCCAACCCTGAGACTCCAAATATGTGCGTACATACTTACATTTTGAATGACAACTGTACATTTGCTTTACTCGTACTTCGAACTTCCATATGTATTCTACAGGGTGTCTCGAAATTCAGGGGCTTCCTCAAATCTGCAATATCCTGATGCAAAAAGACATCGAAAAGTCTTTTACCGTTTTGGGATTTGAGGCTTCGTTCTCGAGATATTAACAGTTGAATATTAACGGTGGAACTTTTGGGCCGCGCAGTTTAAAGCTGGGACAGCTGAGCGCGGAACAGTGACCCCTAGCATGCACGCGCAGGAGGCACGCGGAGATATAAATCCACGCACACAGTAAAGGCGACCGCTCCAACCCATTTTCAGAGTTTGAACCAGCACGGTCGACTCTATTGTGTGTTTGTGGGTCTGTATCTGCGCGCGCCTTCTGCGTGTGCATGTCAGCGGTTACTGCTCCGCGCTGCTGTTTCGGCTTTAAACTGCGCGGCCCGGAAGTTCCACTGTTGATATTCAACTGTTGATATCTTGAGAACGGAGCCTCGGATCTCAAAACGGACAAGGATCTTTTGATTTTGCATGGACAATTGACATATTCCGGATTGTCTCATTATTTTGGGACACCCTACATATTGGACGTTAGACATTGTGCGTTCTCGACATTGTCAGTAAATATGTAAATTATCATTTGTTTCTTATGTTGCGATAAACACTTTGATATCTTTTCAAACAATGTATTTTTCTTCCGTATATTTTTGGTTCCATGAATTCTGCTGAAGCTAACTATAATAAACAAACGTCGGGTTTGTGTGTAAGCTTCAGTCGGAAAATAGTTTTTTAAACGCTATACACACTAACTGCTAACTCTTAAAATAAACCTTTTGAAAAATTCAGAATAATAGGTCCGTTCCTTGACGATCCTCACGGACATTTTCTGTATATTATTTCTTTAACACCATTCTGTTTATATTTTTCCTTTACATAAATTGTCTTGTTCCTATTAAAGAAATTTATAACTACCCGCAGATACGTACGATTTAAATATTGAATAGAATTAAATATTTCCGTTGCACATTCGGGAGCGTTATAGAAGCGTTTTGAAAATCAATAAAGCCTTAAGAACCTTGATGGTCTTGAAGGATATGAAAGTTAAGAAAGATTCAGAAGTATTAAGCTTTTCAAAGCAGTAAAAGACTTAACAACGTTCTGAGCAATATAGGAGGATCCTAATGGTAAAGTAGGATGAAGCAAATGGGACTCAATAAGTATTGGTGAAAGGGATACATGAAAATAATAAAGTAAGTGGATAAGAAGGGAGCAAGTTGCAAAAGTTATAAACCGTGTTCTCGAAAGCTACTACTTACGAACAATGATAACATTCTTTTCTCGTATTAATTATGGTGTAATCATTTTATGTAATATGCATAGCATGCATGTACCTCTGTTAAATAACTGCCACAGAAAGGAAGAATTTAACCTCTTGCTTTTGTTAATGCTTTTATTAATTTGAATACTTCTATTAAAAACAAGCATTTTTTATTTGAAACATTTTTACATAATTGGCCTAATAATAATTATAGATCTATGATGAAAAATATCTTTCATTAGAAAGCTGTTAAAAAGCGGTCAAACGTAGGAAAACGAACATATTGGGAGCTAGAAATAATGCTTCTAAATCTTTCAAACACTGTTACATGTATCTACTTGTGAAAAATATCCATTTTTTTTACAAGTATTACTTATTGTTAATCTATAGAAAATCAGAAGGTATTGCACTTATGCTGTGACTAGTTATTCTAAAGATATAATATATAATTACACAGATGCAATATGTATTATGTAATCAAGGATTGTATATAAATATAAGAAAGTTAATGAATGTGTATATCGTATTAATATTTGTTGAAATCTGGCTAAAACTTTACCATTTGCCTCAAACTTCTGTTATCTTCATCTTGAAGACGAAGTCATAGATTGCAAAATAGCAAAAGTCCATGCTTCGAATTGTATAATAAACGCTGGACAGTGTTAATATTGTTTGCAAGATTGAAGTGGTCTACTTTTTACGTAAACATGAAGGTAGAGATTAACACAAAGTAAATTTTAAAACCATATAATAGGAGTTTTGAAACGAATGTTATAAAATAATTAGCAAATCTTTGGTCAAGGCGCTGTTGCCCCTTTTAGATAGCCTTTAGCATTGCTAAATATAAATTATAAGTACATAGGTAAGTATATGGAAAGATGGAAGTTTGCAATTCTTGCGTTAGGGTCATCGATTGCGTATGTCATAATTTTATGGCGCCTCAAGCGGTATTGACGATGAAGAAATAAAACTCTGAAAATATGAAAGTTCCTTGCGAATAAATCAATTTCTGGAGCCTTAAACCCTCATTTAGCTAAAAGTCCAAGACGATTGGTTCTGTCACAGACGCTAAATAGGCAGTCTAACAGAGTAGTAAGACTCAGCATTTTCTAGCGTATAAATACAGTTCGCTCGTGCAACGCGTTCTTTCAATTAAATTTTTTGCGTACCTTGCTTCTATAAAACTGTGGCTACATATACAATAATAGGTGCACATAGAGCTATCCAGACATTGTATGTTGTAATTCCTCAAAATAAAATCTTCTGTATTAGGTATGTATATAAAATATGAGTCTGTTTGTGTTCCCTATTAACTCCTAAACCCTTTGACCGATCTGGAATAACGCGTACAGCTGGTTGAGATGGTGCCCCAAAACCGAATTCGATTTGCGATGAGTTATTCGAAAGCTTATTAAAAAAGAACCATTTGTTGCAAGTTCCAACTTTGTATCTCGACTCGGGGGGTAGTAAAGGGCGAAAGTAGAAAATCAGGTTTTTGTTGAAATTCTCCTATACTAGTGCATGAAAATTTTTGAAAAACATCAGAGGCATTTCTATTACCAAGGCACATATATTAGGGAGTCGTTTCAGATTCTTAAATTAAAAATTGAACATGTGAAAAATAAAAACGCTAAGAAATTCTGAAAAATGCCGGTTGTGTACCCAGATAGTAATGCACTAAACCTAAATTATCACAAAGTGTCAAGGGGATGAAATCAGGGGGAGGTACTTGGGTGTCCAGGTTTCATTGTAGCCTGTATTCGCATATTATTATATATAAGTAAGCATTGCGTAATAATTAATGAAGGCGCCAGTTAATTTTAAAATATCGTATTGTTATCGTTTGATTTTCACATTTCCACAAATGTTGATGTTTCAGATTTTAGATAAGGTAGTTTATATTAGTATTGAATAAAAACTAAATGAGCGACGTCGCTAAAGAATACATAAGTGTTTAGAAATAACATAGTTTTTTGTAAAACAGAAATGCCCTCACGTTTTGAAAATACAATAGCTTTTTTCGTTTAGACGATTTTAGAAAACTGCCGTGTTTAAATACGGTCCACGATGTAGGATAAAAGTTCTTAGAATCTTGTAGTATGCATCAATTCAACAGAATCTTAGTAACAGACATTTTCGTGCGTTAACAAACGGATCGACTAAAATGCACAAAAGGATAAAATTAATCGATAATATATACACTCGGGTGCAAAAAAGTGAAACGCTTGGAAAAGATACTGTTTTGCGTGGGCGTATTAAAATATAAAAAGGATATCTGAATTTTTTTATCTTTTTGCGAGTGCGTGATGCTTTCGGTATACGAAGAAAGTAATCTTCGTCCCTAATAGGTACGTGGCGACTTTTACTGTAGCTTTAGTCCTCGGATGGTTAAATTGCGGGTACAGATGGAATTTCTGGATCATAAATTTTGTAATTTAGTCTTACCCATTTAGAAAACAGGTGGTAGTATATTCCATGCGTTCCTATGAAAAGTAACCTCAATCATTATTTGAGTCAGTTTTTAAAGATTATAGAAAGTAAACATGCCGCTATGTTGTATAATACCACAAAAATAATATATGTATAATACCACAAGTGTTGCTATTAATATCGGTGGAAGGTTATTTTCTAAAATCTAAGAAGTTATCCAAGTCTGAAACTTTATCTTTAACATTTTATCTGAAGAATTATACAAATGAAGACCACGTGGAAAAAACATAAGTTACAATTTGAAAGTTCAAAACGCTCTGAACCAATGCCACATTACCAAAACTGTGTTTTTATTTAGTTTTGGGATTAAATGTGTTTTTGTTACCCTCTCGAATATTTAAAAAATATTGATTGTCATAACATTAGTTGTGCCTTTGTGTTTTTACAAAACTTCGTAGACTTAGTATGAGTTTTTTATTAACCCTCTGTTAATAATTATTTTTTCAAATAATCACTTCTTAGGTCACCCTTAAATTGTCATTTAATGTGTCTCATGTTCCTTCAAACTCTAAAAATATGAAATTATTTTAGGAGAGGTTAAACACAAATTCTTGATGTTCTATTGTTCTTAATGTTCTATTGTTCAAATTCTTATGTTCATTTCTCGACCATGACTGTACTTCTATATTGTTAGCACTGAACAGGTCAACTCTAACTGATAAGGGAAGATTCCCAACCCGAAAATTAAAAAAATTATGAAGTTTTGAGGATATGTAGACTAGGGTTGCTCTTATTTTCGACTTTTGAATTTTCTTCGCAGCACCCCCCCCCCCCCGAATAGTTCCAAATAATAATAAAAAAATCTGTAAAGTTTGAGCCCCGTCAAATAAAGAGAAAATGTGCCCCTGGGCCCTTGAACATTTAAATCATTATTTAACAGCTAACAAAGTTGATTTTATATATTTATCCTCCATGTTATTGATTACATAAAAAAACATGTCAAACAAAAATTGTAGATCCAGGCCAGGAGCCTGACAAACGGTTTTCAAAAAAAAGTCCAAAAAAACTGAAACAAAAAACAATTTTTTTTCAAAGTTTAAATCCTTCTCGAACACTTTTTATTTATGAAGGCGAGAAAATTGTAATTTTTTTCGAGAATTATTTTTTAAACATTTAAGTTTAGTTAAATTCGCAAAAATATCGAAAATATAGACATTAGAAAATATAGACATATAGTTCTTACAGTTCGCGAGTTATAACCCAAAATCGGGAAATAGCCGGAATTTCAGAGATCAATTTCACCCCCTGAAGTGAATCTAGGCAGCAAAAAAATGCGTAATAGGTACATATCTACAATATATCCTCTACATATTCTGTTTCATAATTTTTTGAATTTCAGAGTTAGTGATCTTCCCTTGTGGGCGTACATCCGGG
This sequence comes from Andrena hattorfiana, assembly GCA_944738655.2. Classification (NCBI taxonomy): domain Eukaryota; kingdom Metazoa; phylum Arthropoda; class Insecta; order Hymenoptera; family Andrenidae; genus Andrena; species Andrena hattorfiana. The sequence continues at coordinate 14,737,998 of OX122890.1, read as the reverse complement.
GCTAATCTTTTTAAACTGATTAATGGAAAAATTGTTTGTCTACTTACTTACTGGAACGCGTCAATTTTTATGCGCCGCCTACAAATATTACCAAAAGACAAACATTTCACTGTTCTATGCTTAGGAGTAATTATGGTGTTCGTGTTCGTTTTCCTTGCTAACCGATACTCTGATAATCTTGACATATTCACTAGTTCGCTACCCCCCTTAAAAAATTCCGCACACAAAGTACCTACATATTATGCAACAGAATAGGATCACGGTCGTTTGAAATAAGAATACAGTAATATCTTCTAACAAGTGCACTCTGTACCGTCATCGTATTACTAATCATTTTTACTCATATTTATGTACTTATACATTGGACCTGCATTGGGGTTAAACAAATCTAGTAATAATAATAATAATAATAATAATAATAATAACAACAATAATAATAATAATACTAGGAGCTTCGCAGGTGATCAGTAAATCAGGCATTGACTAAACCTTCGTTTCAATAAATCAGTGATTCCCCAGCCTGTGGGTCGCGAACTGTTCTCTGGGGGGTCGCCACAGTATTTTGAGTTTTTTGTAATATTATTAAATTGCAATTAAATTCAGAAATACCTACTTTTAACGTGCTTTCTTTACCTTATTAAACTTACCTTGCCTTATATTGAGGGGGGGGGGGGGGGGGGCTCGCAGGATATATTTGAATATTATAAAAGGGGATCGTGACTCAAAAAAGGTTGGGAAACACTATAATAATTGGAGCTTCACTGTAATATGTCCAGTTCTTCACAGTAAACGTCTGAACAGAACTCGACAAGAAAGCAAGGACTTACGGATCAATCCAATATACAGTTGTAGGTGTTGGGTGGTCAAGTACATCGGAGCTTATATCTGATTATTCGAAATGTGTAATAGATCCTAGCGTTTCTATTGTAGTCAATCACGCCTGGAGCGCTTCCTATGCCGTGCCCGTTATTCTTGTCCAGCAACTTGTGGCAGTAAATATTATCGAAACTTACCATTCGGGCGACGTGTTCCGCCTCCGCCCTGTCAATGCTGCCACACTCGGTCTGCTCGTTCCGTGTCAGCATCTGCACGGCCTCGATCAAATCGTTGAGCGAGATTTGATTGTCGCCGTCGAAATCTGGAAATGAAGGTATTAACGGTGTCGTTGTTTGTAGAGGATTATCTGGACCCTATTCTACGCATCACGCCGCCAGTCCAGCGCTGGAGACGCTTCTGAAACGGAAGCGCGTTGAATTTATCTGAACCACGCGATCATTACACCGCTCCGTGCTGATTAGATCAACCAAATTTTCGTCCCACCCGGGTTTTCTTTTGTTCTACTCTTTTAAATCTGAACACCAACCCAGATGGGGACCCTGGGCGAAGAATTTCTACGCTCTCTGCTCGTTTTTTAGCAACTTCAAGCGAATTGGGTTTCTTCGTTATATGTGCTTCTATTTCTTATTAGGTACTGAATTTACTAGTATTGCTGGGAAGATTATATTATTATTTTTTATTCAGTTATATTTAAGAAATGATCGTTTGAATTTTCATTGAAGATTTGTTGTTAATTGTCATAGCAATATTTTTGTACTTTGTTCCTTTTTTTTTGGATATCACTTTATTTTTCTTTTGGTAGTGTGATAGAGCATCGAAAACTGAACAAATCTTACATTGAAAGTTCTGTTCTATCTCGCATCGATATAAAGATATATTAAAAGAACGAAAAAACACGATAACTTTAAGGGGTTACATACCGTTGAGAGGTTCAAATATAGGGTCATTCTAATGATTTTTTTTCATATAAAGAAACGTTATATTTAAAAATCAAGATATATACCTTGTTGTGTATAAATTGAGCTATATTCTCTTCAAAAAGGAATTTTATATCTTAAGAAATGGTGCCATAGCAGCCCTTTCGCCAAAGGCCTGTTCATAATTACAGCATTTGCGGTACCGAAAATATCTCATTCTTAGAGATTAACGGACTGACTTGAATGAAATTTTACTCGAATATTCTTAAGATTATGATTTAGTACTTGTCGAGATGATTTATCGATTACTGTCTTGTATTGTTTTTTATTAAAAAAAAAATATTTAGGTAGCTACCATTTTTCAAAATCGACGCCGATTTGAAAAAAAAGTCATAAAAATCACTCTATTTTCCGATCTATTAAGAGTATGTAACCCCTTAAGGGCTGATTTCACCCCTTCAAAATGAATCTCCGCAGAAGAAAGTTGCGTCTTGCATACTCCAATATGTTCTAGGGTAGACCGGGGCGAATCGGATCACAGGGTGAATCGGATCAAAATAAGAATTTAGTCCATGTTTCTTACACCGCGATAGAAATGAGCATTCCGATCGATCGTAGTACATCGCCCCTCTCCCCCGCACCTACCACAATAGCCCGTGAATTATTTTATGTCATTGTTTGGAGCTCGCATACGGTTTCAGTCAGATGGACGCGCGCGAACATTACAAGTTTGGTTCGAATCTGACCTACGTAATTTGCAATTCCGTATTTAAAATAAAATGTAAGCTTGAAAATTCAAATGTGTTTATTGTTATTAGTTTGCACGGTGTGCAAGTTTAGTATTTGATGTATTTTAGACTATTATATCATAATATGTTTATGTAATCTACAAACAACCTACTTATACATGGGGCTAATCGGATCACATTATTTGGGGCGAATCGGATCACTCTTTTTTTTCATTTGAGTATTTCTATGATTATAACTATGATAATTGTTTATATACAGATGGTTCGTACGTACATAAAAATGAGCAATCAGGGATCATGGTGTCCCCAAAAAATAGAGGAAGCTGTGATAAAAATTAAATCTAAAGAAATGACGAAATAAATAAATAAATAAATGGTCTTAAGAAGATGGCATTGTATCTTACTGTGTTGAAAAATTAATTCGTCCACTTTCAGAAGATTGTCTAAGAAGAATGGTGCCGCGAGAATTGTGCTGATAGAGGCGGCAAAAAACGGCAATATCCTTCCGATCTGTGTTCTAAGTAGTGTCAGTTGACTTCACTGTCATTAAATTAGATTTGTTTAAGTTGATTCTAAAGATTTTGTTATGAAAATTTCAGTTTCTTCGGAGATTTCTGGGTTATCCGATTCGCCCCAAGTTTCGGGACGAATCGGATATTTCTCACTTTTTCGTTTCTTGTTTATAAATGAAAGATTTTTATGTTTAATTTCAATTTTTATATATTAATGTTCAAGCCAAAGATGTACTGGTCACGAATATATAATAAGAAATTAGTTTTTTAATGTTTGACTATTATTTTTTTACCATCAAACACAAAGTAATCCGATTCGCCCCGGTCTACCCTATCTACATTTCGTCTTCTGGTTGGGAACGTTTCCTTGTCGGTTACTTAACAGTTCCACCTCTTAAAAGGAGGACTCTTTAAGAGGAGCATAAAGTCTTCTCTTCTATGTAAAATGGCTTCTTCATAGCATGAAGCTCAATCACAAAAGTATGTAGATAACACTGATATGATCTCGTGAAACTCTTTACAACAGAGTTAATAAAACATGTTAAGATTTAGATTTCGAAATCTCGCGCTTTAAGACCCACGCATTAGGGTGAGGCGTCACTTTTTATATTTTGACTGTATTCGCTTATACGTTTTCTTTTTGTAACGCACAGTATTACTTCTTTCTTTTGTATTCACGCTTTTGCGTACGCAATAAAGTTTAGTAAAGTTTTCTCTATCAATTATATGTGTCCACTTTATTATATTCACTAGAGGAGCAATTCAATTGCATTTGATTGTTCAGAAGATGTAAATCCCTACAAAACATCCTGTACAATTGAGTTTGTAACTCTAGATTCTAGAAAGTACTAGAATCATAACAGAACCTTATTTTTCATGTTTTCTTCATAAATACACAAAAGTACAAAACATTCTCTATACCTCCCTATATTCAACGTTTGCTGTTTCTCCTCTACCTTATCTCTTATAGTTTCTACGCTTCCACTCTATGCTGTCTCTATTGTTTCTTTGGTCTTTCGTCTTTATTTTCCATCTTCCCTCGTCTCTAAATGGTTTCGTAACCCCCCGTCTCTGTTCCCTCTATCCAACGCTCATATCCCTCTTCCCCAGGCACGTATACTACCCTCCACTCTCCCTCATCCCTGTTGTTTCTCTGCTTCCGCGGGCATTGATGTGACATCGTGTGTACCGTGAAATTAAACGATCCCGATTAACGAAATCGAGCGAGGCCCCCGTGAGTCAGTAATATCACATAGGCTTCCGCGGCCAGAAAGGGTTGTAACTGTTTTTGTTTACCCTTTGTTTAAATTCTTGTTAATCCGTTACGGTCTAAGACAATTTTTTTTGTTGTTTCGCGCCATTTTGAGGGACGTACACATTGTAAAGTAATTAATCGCGTGTAAGTAGAAGGATATTAACTTACAAGTAGTGATAATTTCACGAGAAGGGTTTTCTGTTATTATAAATTCATTGTTGCATGTTTTCCATAACTTCTGCTATAATTCATTCGGAAGAAGTGTGTTTTAAAATTGAAGGCTACTGTGTAGTGTGCAAATAAATGTGAGTTGTAATTTTTTTTAAATTGTTGTTCGATGTGTTTCTCCTATTCTTTCGTTTTTCATATTAGCTTCTTTATATGAAAATATTTTCGTACTTCCGTGTTTTATAGGGGTTTGTAATTAGGGTTTGTCGGTTTTTAAAAACAGGGTTTTAAAACTATTTTATATTTATAAATTTGTAAAATTCGAAAACCGGTTTTTAAATTTAAAAAATCCGGTTTTGTATACTAGAATTAATGTGTAAAAATGAATTAATTATTTATTTAAAAATGTTAAGATTTTAACTTGAAATCGCCTCGAACACAAGCATATTGTTGTAAGTAACATTTTACTGTAAAACTAATCTTCATGAGTTCATATTTTCGAAAGAAAGATACTAAATGAAATAAAGATTTATAATTCATATTTGGTATGGATTTTACTTAGTTTCATTTTTTTATTTATTTGTATAGATGGAGTATATTTTATTTTGTTATATTTTTGTAATTACATAAATATTAAAAAAAACTGAAAATTTTTAAAATAAATACAAATATTTATTTTCTATTTTAATTATGTTTTTTGTGATAATTCGAAAACAGGTGTCACCGGTTTTTTGGGGAATAGTGGAATTCGAAAACCGGTTTTTTCAAAAGTCGGTTTTTGTATAAACCCTATTTGTAATATACGTATAGGTATCGATTATTTTAGGAATACATTATAAGATGTCATGTTATGTTTATATTTAAAACTGGGCATGATAAGCTCTATAATCGTGGCTAATAAGATATTAATGTAAATATATTCGGGCTGTTTAATTGTATTATATTAGGAATGCGACTGATTTGATTGATCTCTACATTAAAAATTACGAGTGGATAAAGTAGGCAGAGAATACAGCAACAATCGCAGAAGCACAATAATGTAGTGTTATTTAAATTTCAATATTCAATCATAATAAAATGGGAAATGTGTTTTTTTTATTTATTATCAACTTCTCATCAATTTAAATCTTCCTGAATCAATTCTTTTGCTGATCCAGCAAGTAGTTCCATAACAATATGAAACTATTTTCAAATTGGTAGCGTGTAAATTTTTCAAGGTAAATTTATATGCGCGTAAAGACTGAAAAATCTTGAATATGAAGTAAGCAAAATTCAGTGGATAATGATTTGTTTACTGAAAAAATTTAAATCTCAATTTTAAATTATAACTAATTTCTTACCAAAAATGTAAAATGCCCAGGCAGCTCGAGCATCTTCAAAACTGTTTTCGGAGAAAGCCGAGCACAAGTCCAAGACGTCCTCGAGGCTTAAGTGTCCATCATTTTTTGAGGAGAATACTCGATATATAGAATCGCGAAATGGGCTACACTAAAATGATTTAGTAGCATATTATTTAGATATAGATGAGAAATAATACATGTTATTAAAACACAATATAATAACTAAATGTGGTGAGATAATAATAAATGTGAAATAAAGTATGTTATATTTGCAATATTTGCACTTATCTTTATTCATAACAATTACACAGATGTGCATGTTTGAATATTTCGAAATAAACATTATACGTAAATATTCTTAGACTGCTACCTATTCAGATTACTATTCGTTATTATAGTTCTTAGGACACTGCTGATTGATAACACATCATCTTAGGATGTTTTTAAAACCTATCATTACCTTTTTTAATGAATATCACATAAACACGAATCTTGCCAAAGAAAATTCTTAAATTGATTTCAGAAACGCGTAAAATGATTTTATACATCACTTTAACTGTGTTAATCTAATTCTGATTAAAGAATTATAAAAGTTACTTTCTGCGTTGGCCGACACATTTTATAAATTGCACATGAAACGTTGTTATGCATTCAGTTTCGCTGATTTTCAGTTATGCTGAGTTTCTTAATGTGTTTGTAACATATTGTTTATTTCCCATCATTGATCGAGAATTTTCTTATCAGAAGAATAATTAACTTACGTGAATTTCTGGGAATATTTTGTCGATTTGTTCTAGGGTAAAACGATGGTGTAGATCACCACGAAGTTTCCCTGGGTCTACTTCGTCAAGAAGCGTGGCAATGCTAAGAAAATGTATTTAGAAATATAAACAAATGGTAATTAATTAAAAGGTATACTGTATACTCTCGTTTTCATTACCTACACCTAATCTTACTGCGTGAATATTTAAGCGTCTAATGAAGATTATAAACTGATTACTTATTTTTATGATGATTGTCTTGAGCATTGTATAAAATATGACTTTTAACTGTAAATGTGCTCAGGAACCTAATTCGAGGAAATTTTCAAAAAATTGATTTGATTCATTTAATCGGTTATTATTCGTAATAAATTCTATAACGTAAAACAGCAGCATCAACTTATATTTTAATCGCTATTAATCTATAAAGACAAATAGTACAACAATTTAAAAACTCTATTTTGTTTTGTAGTAATATTTTCTAATTTTTTTTAAATAAGATGAAATGTACCAGAAGCAGGGAGTTTTCGAAATTATATTTCCAAAAATTCAATCAAGGTTCGAGAAGACTGAAAATTATTTAGCAATCACTTATATCACTCTAATAATCGCGTATAATATTATATTTTAATAGCTTCTCCTTTTTCTGTTTTTATTTACCAAACCACTAACAATAAATACTATGCAATCATTTTAAAACTTGCGTAAAAAGCTTATAGTTCATCAAAACTTTTAATACTCACTGGCGTATTTCACTTTTTCTCAAGTAGGTTAATTCCGTATAAGTAGCAACGGCCTGTTCGTCAATAATATGGTCAACCGAAAATAAATTTCCCATAATGATGCACAATTGTGCACATGCGGATGACTTTCAATGAATGAAACAGCGCACTATCGTTGGTGCGCATAATGCTCAGGTATCGATGTTCTGATAACGCGTTATCTGTTTGAAAGGGATTCTCGAGAAATGCTACGTGCATTATTTACAATTAAATTCCAATTACTGATAAACGTCACTCGTGTCATATGGTGCAATACAGTAAAATGCATATGTACTAGTAACAAAGGTTTTCGAACAGTCAGGTTTTTACAATAATAAGATGAATCTTGATAACAGAAATCTGAAAATAAAATAAGGTTTGGATAATATGGAAAATAGAGTTAAAAAAGAATGAAAGTTAGGTTGAAATGAAGATATATAGTCTAAAATTTTTTTTCATCTAGATATAAGTTACCATGTTTTGTCAAATCTTCATATAAAATTAATGAGCTCTTTATTGCCTACACAACAGCTGGAGAAATTCTTAAGATATTTTCTTTCCACACCCAAATCAATTTTACCAATATTACAGTCCCTAAAACAAACCACATGACGCTTTATTTTGTAGTAGGTACTGGTAAAGCACTTTTTGGCGAAATGGAGAATCTTAAAATTAAATTATTATAATTCCTATCCAACTCTTTTCCGTTTCCACAAATCAAATCTACCTTGAAAAAAGCTTTAAACTTGTTATCATCAGTTCCTAATCGTTACAACATCAAAATTTAATAATACTGAACAATTGAACAGTATATACCCTACCAAATGTGCCTAAAAAATGTACGATTCAAAGTGTTTCGAATAAAACGTAACAACTGAAACCTGAGAATTTAGTAACTTGAAAACGAACAATTCTCTCGCAACAGGGATTGCAAGTCGGCCATTTAATCCATCTTTTTATTTCAATTATTTAACGTCAGAACTGTTTAAATCCCGCAGCGCAGACTCGTAGATCGCCTCGGTTCATTAGTCCGTCCTGAAAGAAATGCATATTCATGAAATACATAAATAACCGTAAGAGATTTATATTCAAGGGACGCGCAGAACGCGTACACACAACTTCAAGGATTCGCTTAGAATTAAGCAGCGTGTAGGGCGGCACGTGAATGATTAAACCGATTACACGTGGAACGCCGGGAATTTCGATATACGGGGGGAGGAGGTTTAATTAGACCGTCAATGAGCGAGCTTACTGATTGGAAAACGGTCGTATCGCGCGATTTGTACGCTTGTCGAAAATGATGTACTTTTGCTCGAGGTTTGGCTGGTATCGATTTCGCCAAACTTATAGAATACATTTGAATTGCTATTGTCCCGTGATCAGCGTTCCAACCATTACACGAACGTAGTAGGTATGTGTACAAGGTGTTTAAAAAATGGTCTAAGACTTTAGGGGCTTATAGTACTCACCGAGAGGGGTCAACATATGTCATATAATCGAACCTGTCGCTGGAAAACAGAAGTTTTTTTCACATTTACGAGAGGTGTTCGATGTGTCCTACTTTCAATTGAATACGCCACTGATATCAGCGGATCATAGATCGACGTACATTTTTAAGTATTCCTTCGCTGTATCGTGTTGTACGCCATGCACGTTGCAAATTAGTAAAACTGTTATTATTAATAAAATTTCTTCTCGATTTTTAATTATTGGGCCATGTTTAAATACTGGGACATTTACCTTATTCGAATTATATTCGCCAAATAATTGAGCAACTGAAGTATTGGAATATTCGAATACCGAAAAATTCGACAAATAGTTCCAGCCCTAGTTGTAATGCACTTCCAAACCGATTCTTCTGTTTACATCCAATGTGTTACGAAGTGACTCACGTAAATACAAAGGTGGATTTTACAGCGAAAGGATTGATTTTAGGACTTATGTTGATTCAGCATCTTTTACTCCTCTCAGTGAGAAATATAAGACCCTAGAGTCTTAGTATATTCTTTTTCAACACCTTGTGTAATGAAAAGGTAGGGGAGTGGGTAAATGGAGAGGGGAATTAGAATAGCCAGTGTCTACTATATTATAGGTATCATGATTTACAGAATAATTGAGTGAATTTGGAAAAATTCGTTTCGCCTCGGAAGTAAAGTGTACCTAATTGGCATTTTGGCGTATGTGCCCTTTTTCCATATTGCCTCAATTTTTATAAATAAATACAAGTCAGTGAAAATTCTCTTAACCGTTATAATACTCCAGAACACATCTTACCGTTTCTCTTATAAAAAGTTCAAGATGTGTTTAATATATTTGCAAAGTACTACACTTATTTTAATAAAAATAAGAGTTTATAACTAACTGAATTCACATGTTTAGTGAGTTTCAGGTGTGAAAAAGTGAAAGTTAAAGATTGCAAATACGTGTAAAAATTTTACGAATTTGCAAAACGTAAGAGTTCAAATGCGCAAAAATTTGAGCTTCATTTTGCTTTTGGGTAGTAATCAAATACTTTTTTTCGTCAAGTTATTCTTGTAAGCCTGACCACTTGGTGTCTCATTTTAGCTAATCTATGCGAGTATCACCAAAAAATACGTCCATGTAAAAATGTCGTATTAACGTATGTCCTATATACCGTAATTTTCGAGTTATGGATGATTAAAGGAAATGTTCGAGCTGCGAACTATGTAAATTTATCTCATGAAGTATTTACATGCATTGCTGAATCACCCTGTATTGTTATGTAAGAAAATATATTCCTATTAAAAGAAATGACAATTTTCAAATCTCCCAAACGCCATCATATGTATAAACAGATTATATTTCTAATTTTATAGATAGTTTATATTTACAAAATATACTTCACAACTAGTGTATATATCGTTAATATTTCTTCAAATCTTATTAATAAATTTTATAAAGTTTGCGGATCATTATCCTATAATTAAAATTTTTCGTTTAGCTTATATAACTTCTTCATTAATTCTTTTCACTACTAATGTTTGAATAATATATTTTGACTCATGTACACTCTATTATACACAATAAATGGGAACGTGTCTGTTAGTGTGTTGCGCGATTTTGATTCTGTTCCATGTAATTTCCAGAAATTTCGAGTTTTCGTTGAAACAATTAATTTTATTTTTATTAATATTTTCTCATTTTAATTATATCTTACTAAATAATTCTGCAATTTTATTGTACGACAAATTTTCTATTTTTGATTATAATTTCACAAACGTAGTTCCTGGGATATCAAATACTATTCTGGGTATATATGTACGTGAGCAGGTGGATACATTTCGAATTTAATAAGTTTTCTGAGTTCTATAAGCTTGTGAAATAACGAAAGTGTTCGTGGTTAGCGAAGAATAGTTGATGAGGGGGGTATTGTTTGCCCCGAGTCGTTGGCAAGCTGATAACGTCTCCGTGACTAATAATGAAGCATTGTGAATAATGATCTTGTTTGAGTAAGAAGGATTGCTTCTGGTGAAGATTTACGTCTATCTGTATAATCGCATATCAACAGCAGAAAATTACAAAAGTGCAGGATTAATGTACAGTGTGTTAACAAAGTCTGGCAATGCTTTTCAGGATCGATTCTACGTGTCTAAATAATGAAAAAATATACACCGACATACATAAATATATATAGTTGATAATCGCTTGTTTTTTAGTTATCAGCAATTCTCAAAATATAAGGGGAAGTAATTACAGAACTGTAACAAGACTTATGATCCAGCTACACATAAGTTTTTAATATCATTGAATTATTAATCTTTAATATTTTCAATTATTTTTTTACATGTTTATTATCTTTATAGGTGAGAGTGTTATGTTTTGCTATATCAGACTAATTGATACACAATGTTGTAGGGTATTTTGAAAACACAAAACAGCATACAAGCCAAGTGAATGATTAAATGTTACTGGATATGTGTAGGTATAAGTACAAAGGGTTTATGCATAAAGGTACGCATATAGGGGAGAGTCGCCGAAATCGTACCACACCAATTTTTTGTTATTATTGAATTTGAATGACATCTAACGGGGGAAGTATGTAATAAATGTGTAATGAGAAATATAAATAAAAAATTTCCAGATTATTTCTTATTTTGTACGTGCTACAAAGATTTTAAAAAAGTCAGGTACGATTGATGTAACCTTTGACTACTTTATTTTAGGTGACAATGATTTAACACTGCGGTTTCATTTTGCATTTTCATTTTATATTCATTTTATGCACATATTACATTTGTTATTAACCTTAAATCGATATTTATGAATTGTATCCTAAATTGTACCACTACACCACAAGATTTCTTAAATTATACCAATTCAATTTGAGAATTCATGCCTAGCACGCATTATTTTTATTGTTGAAGATGACTGGTTTTGCTTTCTCTGCAACGAAGCACATATAAAAAGCATGATCCAGTGTATACAATGCATAGTATGGGTTTGTGAAAATGGTGGGGGAGCATTAAAACACAAGATGTTTATTATTATCTGAAATGTGGCTTACAGATATGTTATTTAATAATTATTACTATATGCTGAATATTTTCATTTTGTTTGTTATTGATACAATATAATTTATGGTATGACATAAAATATTTTAAGGGATATGATTTAGTCAACTCTCCATTATTATTATTAACCATTTGCACCCAAACTATGCTTCCTTCAAAAACCACTAATGTTTAAACCAATATTATATTCTCATTTCGTTAAACTGTATAACAATAGTAACATTTGTAATTCCTATGATTAAACGAAGGTTTTGAAATTACTCTGCTCTATTTTATTCCGTACTCCACAGTTCCGTATTTTAATAAGCGGAGCGTTAAGTAGAAGTACCTACCACTGGTCAGCCGACGATCGAATAAATTGGAGCCAGAGTTGGGCAAAATGTAATGTAATTACATCTTACAAATTACGATTAAAATGAACGATTACAGAAAATAATGTGTAATCAACTACACAATTACATTTTAATCGTAATTTGTAAGTTGTAATTAGATTACATTTTGCCCAACTCTGATTGGAGCGTACTGGGTTAAAATCAAATAATATTCACTTATTAGGCACATAAGGTTCATAATAGTAGATTTATCGCGCTTGGAATGCGTTATGAATAATTAACAATTGATTATCTAGCTTAGGATTACTGAAGCAATATTTCCCTGTACTTCTTAACACAGTTGTTTTACTTATTACAACTATTGCCGACGAAATAAGTTCCATTTGCCCAGGGGTCGGCAACTCGGGACTTAGCCCCGTTACGCACTTGGCCACAAATCGCCGGCGACCAGGTCGCCGACGACCATGGGGTGCAGGGGACATATAAATTCGTACGCACTTGGTCGCGGCGAACAACAAAGGTTTCTGGTCTCTCGGCGACCAAGTTGCCGACGACGGGTCGCAAGTGCGTAACGGGGCGTAAGAAGGGTCAAGATATCGTAAAATACACATTCTTTACTTTAAAGTGGTTAGACCACCCTGAGACGCTCGAAACTAGTCGATTTTTTTGCAGCTACTATGAGGTTAAAAATTATTTTTGTACTTCTTATGTGTGGAGCATGCATTATTGCATATATTGTATAAATACTATACAAAAATATTAAAAAATGGCCGAGTTATTTGTTGTCCCGTGAAGCTCCATTTTCTCCCGCGTCAGCGGTGTACCAAATATCTCTAAAACTATTTGTCCGATTGATTGCAACTTGGTACACATATTCTTAATGGTGTCATCCACAATGTAGTATATCATTTTTTGATGCGATAACCCATTCGTATATAATAAATGTTTTAAGTTTGTTTTGTCAGGTGAACAACGAATAATTTTCTTCACCTTGCTCTCATTTGTGCAATAATTTTTTTTCTCAGATTGATATGCTACATTGTAGGTATTTTATTAAGGAACACTAAAATCATCATGTTTTTCATTTCAAATGAACCTGGGCGTTATAATTTGGTACGCCACTGGTACGCCACTGACGCGTGTAACGACGGACAAATAACTCGGCCATTTTTAAATTTTTTTTACAGTATTTATAGAATATATGCACTAATACATGCTCTATACATAAGAAGAAAAGAAATAATTTTCCACCTCATAGTATCAGTAAAAAAAATCGTCTAGTTCAGTGCTGTCAACTCAAAAGAAGGTGTAAAATACAGGGTTGATTTGATATTCTGTCGAATTCCTTGGTGAATACGCTATCTTCGAATCTTAATCTGGACAGATGCAAAAGCCCATTGAATTTAACCAAACTATACGACCAGTATTTAACTATCACTCAAATGCAAATTTTATACCGTTGTCCCCGTAAAATATACATCTTTTGAGTTATGCCGCTATCAATGCCAAGCAGCGACATATTCGAATTTCACTGTAAAAGTTTCAAGATCGCGCAATCCTCGGGGTGGTTCACTTCATTCCAGTGTAGGAGAGTGGCGCGTGGACGTTGTCAAAACACTACGATCCGCATAAAACACGAGGCTGAAGTAGCCGACTTGCACTCGTCCCATTGGTCGGTGGCTACTTTGCGTGCGCGCTACTCTTTCCGTTCCGGTACAGCGCGAGGGGCTCGACTGTGCGCGCCGTCCCGCTATCTATTATTAGGGGGTTAACGCGGCAAAATGCTCGCGATGATATAACCAGGAGGGGCAGACGACGGGTGGGCCCGAAAACCGGCCAATAATTATTACACGACTCCACGAAGCGGTTATTGTCCCAATTCGGGGGTCGCTTTGCGGATAATGGCTGTGCTCGAGAGGTCATGTGAGCCTGACGTTCCAGCATGTCAACAGCAACTATGCATCATCGGATGTCTGCCGCACGTAAACGCTCGCTCCCTTCCTACTACCCCTCCCCTTTTCTCCTCCTTCACCGTCGCCCCTCTGTCTCGTTTTAGCGTTCATCCCCCTGTCTAGTTCGTTCCCCGTCTTTGCGTCGCGTATTCCTCTTCGATCCCCCATTCCATTTGCTAGATCCCTAATCGAGAACTTGCCTCCCTCTATCTTTACAGTCTCCGGCTCTTTTTATTTCTAGATTTATCTTCCTATTTCCCCTCTTGCTCGCCTCCCGCTCTCCTTTCTTCGTCGTTTATTATGTGTCTTTCCCTCTACTTCCCTCAAGCGTCCTTCCAGCTTTGCCCGTCTAACGCTGTCCCTTTCTCTTACAGCTATTATTCCTCAGTCTCTGGCTCGTCCCTTCTGTTTCTATCGCTGTTCAAGCTTGCCCATGCAATCACGGACAGATATACGCGTCACGCAAATCGTTTATCATAATAAGCAGACAACGGGGGAGCCATCGCTAATGGCGAGCTACTAATGCGAAATCAAATCGGTTTGTATAAATAAAAACTAGAGCCAATTTATGACTCTTATGACTGGGTCTGGGGGTTTTTGCAGAGGATGCTTGCGACAGATTTAACGTAAATGAATGAAAAAGTAGATTCTCGGGCTTAAACGTTCAGTGCAATTTTACAAAATGTCGGAGATCAGGGCACCATTGTTTTTCTGACCGTACATAGGTACTCTTATGAATGTGGAACATATTAATTAAGATAAATAGTTATTAACCGGCTTGCAGACCTATATTCGGTATCGAAATGGATTAATTTTTTCTGTGTGATTTGGTGATTTCAAATTTGTGGTCATTGTTGCAAAAACAGAAACTGGGTTTCGTGTAAGTAAACCCAATATTTCGAGATTTACGCCATTTAGAAGTTTGCTACAACGGCAACAATTATAACAATAGCGCCCTGAAGTACTCCTAAAATGTCATTTTTACTTTTAATCTACGTAACTAGTGACTGTTTTTTGCATTATTTGTAGGCTTTGAAACATTACTTTCTCTTACAATATTTAGACGAACGCAACTTTCCATTAGTGTGGTTTATGTTACTGAGATGTATAATTCTTTAGCTTTAATTTCCAGTTTCGTTCATGTTAATAAGGTAAAGGGCCCAGTGGTGAAACAATTAAGGAAGCAGTTGAGATAATTGCAAATTATAACTAAATATAATTATTCGAAAGTGTAAAATTTCTAGTTTCAGATAACGCAACAAGAATCTACATTAGGTAAAGGAAAAGTTTTAAATTAATTAAAACATGAAACTGTTCATATGGCCCAGTAATTAAATGAAATTCATAGCGTGTCCCAGTCATTAATTATCAGTGTAATGAAAAGAAATTAATACGGCAATATTTTGGGGTAATAAAAACATTTTATTTATAATACATTTGTGTTGAATCTTCGGCATGACTTTATGTCTGAAAATGATTAAAAGTATATTATAAAATTTTAGCTAATATTATTACGAGTTTAAGATTAATTATCCTAATAATTCTTAAACAGTATTATATTTTTGTCTAGTTATTATTAACGTAAATATATAGGATACAAAACAATACTTCGGTACAATAAATGTTAATACTTTTAAAACTTCACTGAATATTGACGAGAAAAGAATACTGTACCAGTGTTTATATAACCATTAAACACGTGTTTAATAACTGGTCCCTGACATGTTATCGTGTACTATTGGATAAACGCAACAATTTCAATATTAAAAACAAAAAATTATTAAGAGATCCAATTAATTTTCAATTCTTCAATATATAATAAATCCACAACAACTGTACTATTTAAAAAATTATAAAATAATAATTAATTACAACCTTAACAAAAATATTCTCTCGTTTGCTTGAGCCCATTAGGTGAGAAGCGAGATTGAAATTGTTGAAGCTTTACTGTACAATAATATTTTTGCATGATATAACTATTCAGTTATGTAAGCTTATAATCGTACCTATGTAAAGCTAATACATTTTGCAATTATATTTCGAATAGCTTAAACGTTGCAAATTAGTAAAACTGTTATTATTAATAAAATTTCTTCTCGATTTTTAATTATTGGGCCATGTTTAAGTACTGGGACATTTACCTTAGTATGTCTGGTTCTTAAGGGGCTGTTCCGGTCTAAAACCCATTGAAATAGGTGATCTTTAGAAATTAATTAAAGGAAAACTACTACATATAATTTAATGGGACTTGTTGCATTTTATTAAGGAAGTCTTAAAGTATATAAATAATTTTTTTTTGATAATTAATCATTGCAGACGGCACTGGGGAGTCGTTAAAGTCGCTGCGTAAAGAAATTCATCCAAATCAGTGGAACCTGTAGCACCTAAACTATTGGTCTGAAATAAAAAACAATGCCAGATTATTAAAGGGTATGAAACTTGCTCGTGGATTAAGCAGTAAAAATTACCATAAATGACATTTTTTAGATAATAACGACACTTGAAGTTTAAAATCACTTTTTCCCTATACTTTTCGTCCGTAATTAAAAATAACAAATTTTCAATTCTTTTTAAAATTTTACTGGCTTGTCCACGAATCAGAAGTATATTCTTCAAAAATAAAAAAGTTTCAGTCGAATCGGATAATAACTTTTCGAGATACTGGTTCCACCGATTTTGAGAACACAGTTTCGAAAAAAACGCGTTTAAAGTTTTACGAGAGTGCCGAGTGGCCGGGTGTTACCCATGCATTTGCCGCTACTCAAATGTCCGGGATTTTACGAATTTGAAAAAATCCTTTTAAATACGTATTCCTAAAAGGTTGAACATTCAAAAAGTGAATTAAAAAAAAATCTATCTGTAGATCGGAACCTCCCCTTAAGTTATGAAGGATAACGCTGCCCTGAGTCTGATTCGGGATGGTACATTTTGGTACGGTTTAACTCAGCTTAATATGTTTTCATTTCCGCGCCACGAAAATCTGATTTTAAACATCGTATATGTCCCCTACCGTAGCAAACGTGTTAATTATTAATTAATGCATGGTTGTACATTTAATAATTAAATTAACGAGTATTGAAGAGCTCTTCAACTCCTTCTTCTTTGTTATATTCAATAATCGACAGATGACTTGGTTCTAGTCAAATTTGGCAGAACTTGATTTGGATGACAAATAATGGATAAGAATATTAAATAAGCTTTTTCGTTGTAAACGAATAAGATCTTAATTAAGTAAGAATTTTACTTACTCGTTATTTGCATAATTTGTTATTATTATTATTGTATTATTCGCACACCAGCATATTTAACGTTAGTTACTTGCGAAAACAGCTATCCGTCAGCATGCAGCGTAAACTTTCAATAATTCTTCGAATGATTATTCGACTAATTTTATTGTTACAACAGTTAATCGAATTCTATTATGGTGGAATAATTAATAACGAATAATTATTATCCAGATGAAACACTCGATTAAAGAGAATTCATTTGGATAATTATCTTAGATAAAAATTTATTCGAAACAATTTTGATGATGTGAAATTCTAGTCCATATTATTGTAAAACAAGTGATTAACCGCCAATAAAAGATATTAAGAGTAATTAAAGGGAACTTCAATCAGTTAATTATCATTAATTAGTAATTATATGTTATAACTTGTTTTCACCAGAACATCACACTACCGGCATACATTAGTTAATAAGTATTTTTGAAAATATTTTATATACATGGTGGGTCAGAAGAGTTAGTACAACTGACAATGAACATGAGGTGATCCCTATTGAAAAAAACAAATCGAAAATATAAAAAAAAATTTATTCCAGCCATTGTTTTCGAGGAAATCACCTTACTAACAATAAGTCAGGAGTATTATCAGTAAATGTGATACACAAGCGCGAGTAAAATGAATCCTCTTGTACAAATAAGTTTAAATTGTAGAATAATATTTTTCGAGTAGCACTTTGAGCTAGAGAAAATCGATTTTGAAGATGAATTTTTAATCAAGTACCTATATTTAGTATACGTAGATCCAAGGAATTTTCAAACTCAATTTTCTTCGAGAATGAGGACTAATGCCAAAAAATTTATTCCACAGATTCGATTATTTGGGCACAAATATTCACCCTGTGACTGCTACTTTTTAGTAAAATAAGTACGTAACAGAATGAATGTTATAAAGGGTATTTACAAATAGTACAAAGATACTATCTTCGTTTGAAGGAGTTTTCACGAAACTAGTTTTGCCCATAAAATGATTCGTTTTCATTAAGTTTCATCTTATGAAGTGCATTTTATTCGTTTTGATCGACGAGAAAAGTTTTTAATATTTTTAACAGTGTAATTGATGATGTACTTTGAGAATCTTAAATATAATTGTTAGTAAATTTGTATAGGTATAGTTGTGAAAATCCTATCAATCTCTGTTAGTCTGAGCAAGTATTACAGAAAATATAGCCTCAAATAGAAACTAATGGAAGAGGTTAAGTGGAAGTGGATTATCTATGGTCAGACATGCTTGTAACCAATATGTATTATACATACATATGCAAGGTGATTCGCCTAAGCATGTCACCTAAATTACTTGTAAACTCTTACGTAATAATTACTCATTTGCATTTAGTAATTGACCATGCACTTGTATTGATTATAATGGACAAATTTTTAACATTACCTGCATTCAAAATCATTTAAAGAATATCTTAGTAATTATTAGTTTCTAAGTCCATATACTGTAATAGATTTTTATTCAGCGTTCAACACTCTTTCTAGTTTCAGGGCTAAATTTAATCCATTGCAATTAAAAAAGTCAAGATGACCTTCATTTCTCGATAAAAAAAGCAAAATAGAAAACCACTAATTAATTATTACACTGTTTGTCCACCTTTATACCATATAACTTTTGTTTGTTTACAAGTAAGTCGAATATAAAACCTCCAAATCAACAAGAAACATAAAACTTTGTATACATATAGTGATAGTTCTACTTAAAATTATGATACACCCTCCATTTTCCCCTTTAGAAGGACATGAATCTCTTTTATCATGCAACACGAAGTTTAATATTTTGCAATAGAGCTGATGAAACATTCCGGGTACAATAAAATACAAAATAGAAATGCGATAAGAAAATGGAAGATGATATTACGTGTGCTTTTAAAATTATTTATATAATTATTATTCGTTTGCTCACTATTTTATATGCATATATTAATTTTGAAAGAAACAAATGGAAGCCGATTTTGAATTAACCCGGCAGAATAAATATTGGATAATATTGAAAAATATTGAATTTGGGCATTATTTCTTCCCTATCATTCTGAAATTGTTATGTATATCTTAAAAACATTTTGTACAAACCAGTTTTTACTAAAACGACGGATACGCTAATATTTTTAATGGAATGCCTTCATTAAAACAAGTTTACGTAAGAGACTAAAAGATTAACTTTGTATACTGTCGTTATCATTAACAATAATTAACATTTGTCGTGCGTAATCTGGAATCATATTTTCGATTATAAGAGGATTACATACTTAAATTATTCTGCACAATTGCAATCTGGAAATCCATGGGAGATGCTGTTAGGTTAGTCTGTTTAGCTCAATCTTTTCTGAATATTTATGTTGAATTTTTTATTTGTGTCTGCCGAACAATGATCATTTATTGCAGCTAATTATTTCTAATTCAATAGGTTGTAGTGGATCATTAAACTTTCTTCTCTTCCTCTTATTTTTTTCTTCCCGTTTCCCTCTAATCATATACTTTATTTCTTGTCTATTACCCCCTAAACATTTTTTAGCAAACATTCTCTCATCAGTTTTTCGTCTTATGTTAGATAGTAAATTCGTCATTATCCGAACCTCGGTCATCCTAATGCTCTATTATATCGGAATACTGTAGTATTCGAACGTTCTATTATCTGAACAGAGCATAGCATTGTTGAATATCCCTTCTCCTATTGAAATTTGTTCTATAATCGCCAAAACCAATCGTGGCCATAACAATTTAATCTGAAATTGACAATATGTAGATAAACATGTTCGTATATGACAGAATGGTGTCAAAGCAAAGGTGGTAACTATGGAAGAGACACAGTAGACTATTAAAAATTTAGAAAACGAGCAAAAGTGCCAGAATTATTTAGAAATTTTTAAGTACTCCCAAGTCCTAATATTAAAAAAGTCAAATATGAAAAGTATTGTGTGACCAGAGTTTTTTTAAGTATTCCTAATATTAGAAAAGCCAAATATGAAAAATCTTGTATGATCCAGTTGTTAGTACCTTTACACTATTCTTCATTTCAGTCCTTCATATTTGTGTCATTTTTTTTACAATATACAATGATGAATATCAGAAGAAGACTGTATATATATTCCAACATCGAAAAATTCCCTTATCCGAACAGTTATGTTTTCCTACTAATTCGAATAATGACGGTTCCACTGTATATACACTTATATTTACACTAGCTTTACTACTGGATTCACCCGAATTTTAAATTTTGATTTTATAACATTTTATTTTATTTATTTATTTACTTTGTGAAAATAATCACATTCATCTGGATAAGTTAGGCATAATTAGCTGGGACACATTTCGTGACTCCAGAGTTTACCGTTCGAAAGTTTTTAAGCGACAGACAAACGCACAAACACTTTCTGCATTATATATATTAAAATTTCCAACTGTGGGGTAAATGACTAAGTCGATAACACCTGAATATCTGTTTTGGATTCGAGGATACAAAATAATATACACACAGATTAAAATTTGAATGGTTATTTCTATTATTTACATTTTGTATCCTGCATCATGGCAAGTTCATCCGTGTAACATAACATAACCTTAAACCTATTAGTTAAGAATCATTCGTTTCATATACTGTTCGATGCATAAAGTACTTATACAGAATGTAGCAGAAAAGAGTTTGAAAAAATATATTAATAATAATTGTATGACAAGTATCTCGCAGCAATCCATGCGTAATCTCATCGTCACATGCTCGTTGCTTGCGCACGAAGAGATCGAATCCTGAAATAACTCATTTGTCAACGCACAGTGTCAAACGGTCTCTTCCTCTGCTTGTCTTTGAACTTGTTCGCTTCCTTACGGGGCTGGCGACGTAGAGACACGCCTGTGGCTACGTGTGCAACGTCCCAACACATGTATGCAGGGTGCGCGGCAAGTGCAGGATCGAGCTAGGCTGCATATCTCCACCCTAGGAATTGGAGTGGATGGCGAACGTGGGTACAATAGTTCGCATTGTATTGGATCTCTCCGAGTGATAGGCAACCCCTCCCTCCGTATCCCGTGTCTATCTGTTCCTGTCTATCTGGCCGGCTCTGTCTCCCTTCTCTTCGCGGGCTTGCGCCGCCACCTTCCTCCGCGTCGTTGCCTACCGTCGTATCTCATTTTGCGAAGGCCTCGAGCGCACGTTATTATGCGCGTTATGCTGGTGGCTCACTATTCTATCGCCATTGCGGCCAACTGCATCGTTTCTGCCCGTTTTGTGCTCTTCCGGTCCTAGCTACGCCATCTGTCCCGCACGTTCTACGACCCACCAAGTTTCGGAACCCGCGCCGGATTCACCGAACGAATCGATCGCTACTATCCATTTCAATTCCTCCCGATGAAACTATTTTAGAGAATCCTCCCCCCACCTCTACCCTCCGTCACGCTCTCCTCTCGCTGGTCCCCTCCCCTCCTCTACTCCTTCTTGGTTGTTTCTTTCTGCGATGCAACCTGTAAACAATGCGAGCTTTACATTGACAAGGAGCATGATTTAAGGTTATGTATAGCGGCGTATAACGTGTCGTTGCTCTTTGGGGACTTTTCAAATGGGACACTTGAATGGTTCGTGATCCGAGGCATGTTCATATAACAGAGGAAATGTATCTTCGACGTCAGAGTCACGAATTTATTATAAATTGTTATGCTCTTTCCTTGTTTTGATCGACCATGTCACTGTTGAGACTGAGATGTTACATTTTGTCATTAGTTTGTAGTTAGATTTAGAATGAATTTTATCCAGCTTTGACTCCTGTTATAAATTAAAGCACCCACACTTGTGACTGGCACTTATATTCGATACAAGAAATATTAGCTACTCTAGGTTATCTCCCACTCCATTTCTCGTCTTACTGATTCGATTCTATTTCTCGTTCCACGTTTCTCGAATAAAGAGACAAACTAATGTGACGTAAAGTGGAGATCGTTTCTGATGTTGCATCCTATCAAAGAAGTGGTGAGCAGCCAATATATTCTGTTCCCTGTATAAATATACGAATACGTATAAATAATTGACTTTTATGTATTTATAGTTATAAGAGCAAATGAATTATATTCAAATAAAAATCAGTGAATTATTCCTGTATCAAATCAAACGATTGGCTCTGAATTATTTCTTGCATACATGTGTCCAAATAGGTAATGTGTGCACATGTGTAAAGTATATTAAACTTTACTCGGTATAAAGAGTTATTCGTTGCATGTGTTTAAACAATTCATTTTAGGAAACCTTTCTGTAAGAAACCGCAATTATTTTAGATAAACCACAGGGTCATTCTATTTAATGTTGAAGGGACTATCTAAAATCTGTCAATCTTTCAGGAGAGTACCTAACCAAAATTTCTTGCTTTGCTTTGAAAATGTACAGTTCTACTTTATATTCGTTTATTGAGACCAATATTCTTAAAGGTAGAAGTATTATTAATGGAATTATTAATATCTTAATAAAACAGAAACGTTACTAATTTTAATAACAATTCTAATCCCATTTACATATGCGTAGTTTTAAAGTATCCCTCTACTAATTCGGTTACGTACTGTCTCCAAAACTGGCTTGGGATGGGGGCGGGCCAGTTTCAACTTTCGAATCGGGTAGTCCATTCGGCTTGCCTTTATTCTCTGTCACGGCACGTGATGTGGACTGAGAAGAACAGAGAGGGCGTGTGACAGCAACAAGCTATAAATTACGTCTCACTTGCCGTGACAACTACAAAATAATTAGTGGGGATGGCGAATTACCACTCATGGAATCACAAAATACGTCACTTATGGAGACAATATTGTAGATTGCAGTAAGAAATTAGCAAACCTTAATTGATTCCATCATAATACGAAATTAGGATTTAAGATTACACAGAATATTATGAAAAGTAGAAGGGACATAAGTCTTTGACATTAAGAAAGTTGAAAAGTCTAAAGTTTTGTTAAAATATATTAAGGATTGAAGGTCGCTCAATGGCATTGAAATATTACTCTTTTGGTATAAATTGATAGAAATTTTTGCAATAAGGAAAAAATAATTTTTTTCACTTTTAAGTGAGAGTATAACATTAAAATTCGGGCACACATCACATAGACGAAACGGGTTTATAACAAGTGTGTAGTATATTGTTTTGTAGCATGCAGCTCTCATCAGCAGCTCTTCAATCAGATGCAGACGCAAACTTTGATGTACATTCTATTGGTTTCTATATGATTTCGGATTCTGATATATAAATATGGACCTCGTTTCATTAAAATTGACAAGTGACAATTATGGAAAGTCGCAGTTGCCATACTTGTGGTACATGCGAAATATAAAGTCCTTGAGCGACCTTTATATATCAAAATATACAAATAAAAAACACGAAGATATTTTTTTTGTCGAATAGAAGATTTTAAGAGGGTCAAACAATACAAATTTTAAAGTTGAAAAATAAGGACCACCTTACTATATATACCTGTTTCGCTCTACCTCCTAACATCCCCGCGTCCAACGCAGGGCCGGCTAGGTAAAGTCCTGTTCACATTAGTCGAGTTACTTGACTTCAAGTCGCTTGAATTCAAATAACTTGAAACTATTTGACCAATGTGAACCTGTTATTTACTTAACTTGAAATATCCTTTCAGGCTTCATTCAAGTTCCAAGCGAAGTAGAAATTCTTTCAACTTTTACTTGCCTTGAAATACAACTTGACTAATGTGAACGAGACCTTACCGATGAGTCCACCAGCAGCCCCAGGTCGAAACCGCAATCCCTTCCTTTTCGCTCCTTCTGTCCTAGCTTTCAACCGTTTCACACCCCCGCCAAAGAATCTTCAGAAATGAAGTTCTCTAAGTCGAACGAAACTAAATCCAACGAAACTATACTTCGTAATGAAACTCTTGATTGCTCAAATACTTGGTTTCTGAAATTCGTTGACACGCTAAATTACGTAATGTACTTATATTGCTGTTCCATGTGACCAATTGATCCTTCTGGGAATTAGAAAGGAAGGCCGACATAACTCCATGATGGTCAGTGAAATTTCATCGGTAGAAGGTATTGTGAAAAATGAAATTATCCGGAAACCATGTTGGCTGGGAACTGGAAAGGGAGTTAAACGGCCTTCGTCCAGCAAATAATTGATGCACGTCAATTAGATTTGTCAGGGTGATCGTTGTAATGAAATTAACAGCAACAGTAGCGATAGACACGTACATACATACATATATAACTGATGATAGATGTGTATACGTTCACAGAACTGTTTCATGTACAAGGTGTATCGCGAATCAACCGTCACCGAACTCGATTTGCTTGCCAAAAAAATTTGGCAAAAAGATTTTCTGAAATGTATCTATTATTCATTTTCTTCTATATATTGATTCAAATCACCCTTTTTTCAATGAGGCAATCTGTTTCAAATGTGTTTTGAAGAAATCTTGTGGACGATCATCTTTCATTTTTTGCACAGTTTTATTACTTGTATATATCTTATAGAGACAGTAAAAGTCGTATGTTTGTTGTGAATGTGTTGTTTAAAAATTAGACGCAAATGCCTTTTTTGTATAACTGCGTAACTATTTGTAGAATTTTTTAAACACGTTTATTCAAAATAATGGGGCTATTTGTAGTATTTATGCAAATATCAAGAAATGTGTGTACACAGAATTCAATTCGTATTTGTAACTTACTATTTTACTTTTGTTTATAAGTAGGTATATTATTTTACTGTTTGTATATTATTTTACTTTTTGCATGTTCTTCAACATGATGATTTCGAAGATAACTTTTTAGACATAGCAAATGTTCGTGTAAGAGGAAACTGAATGCAATTATGGTTTATCCATATTTCCCAAAACATTTAAATTTTTTCCATTTTTGAAAATGATATACACTTTCATTTCCCTTCTTGTTATTGCATTCCAAATCTATGTGCAAAATAATAAATTCTGGTATTCACTTGTACTTAAAATTAGATACATAGTTCTAACACAAAGAAATAAACTATTTTTCTTAATACCAATATATAATAAAATTAGAAGGAGCTCATAAGCAATAATAAAAGCTAAATGTGTAGTGCTTCTTAAATTCTTGTTTAATTTTGTCAAATACTTGGGAAACTATTAGTTTTAAATAGTAACTATATAAAATGTCACAATTATTACTTGATTAATTCGAATGATAAATTCAAAATTTTATTTCAAATATCACAAGTTGGGTCACCCTATATAGTCATGCACGCAACACATATAGGTGGCTGGTCTCACAGTAGAATCGGTGGCGCGAATTTAAATTTTTCCGATACTGGATACCTACCTCTAGCTCCGTTGATCCGGTAAAACTGCTAGAAATTCCTATCGCACTTTCTCGTTAACGAAGATAACACGATCGTTCTGACTGTTCCGCTAAGAGAACGAGCAATTATTGGTCTACTTATTGATGACAATCCCCACGCCACGTTAATCGTTTAATTCTCTTTAGCTATTCTGGATTGTCGAGTTCGACGAAGAGTGATAAGCGTCTCTGAGAATATTTATAACTCTGTTGCAAGAAACTAAACTACCCCTTACAAGTTTTTATTTGAAATTTACGACGAAAGCGATTGATGTTTACATATGGTCATTATACATGTTTCTGGCAGAAATTTGTACATGTTTTCGTGTAGATCTCAATGTGCAACAGTTGTCAACGTGGTATGTAGAGTGATACTTTCTCTGCCAATGACAAGGATCTACAGGCTCAAAACGTTTACCTACCTTTTCGAATTGAGGTTCAAAAAGTTTTCACTAGATGGGAGACGCAAAAAAGGCAAACTTTTTCTATGTAGATGGCTACGGCACTGACCGTGCCTGACCTGGCTAACGCGCGCCGGCAGTAATCCAAGTCCCTCGCATCAGACGCTTTTTACACGTGCGCATTTTCAACAATTAACTCGGGAATGAAGCCTGAAATTCGATTACATCATTCTTAAGTTTCATCTTATTTTAGTATGTAAAAACTTTACCCTTTAAAGTTTCTGACACCTGTTGTCGAAGATCTTGTATATAGTACCTACTATTAATTTTTTTTGGAATCCCATAAATGGTAATATTATTTGTGGCGGGCGGAACGCGTCGCAGCAAGTTCCAAGAAACGTAACGCGTCAAAACAAACGCTCATGAATCGCGACCTTTCCTCGCCCTAGCGACGAACCTTTCGAGATCGACGTGAGGGGCTCGTGACCCAGGCAGTTAATCTCGCGAGAGCAAGCGACAGAACCACAACGAGCTTTTAATAAACAGTTATATTATTTACCACCAAGCATAGCATTAATTTACCCATACAATAACCCCGCATTATTGTATGATAATACAATACAACTATTGGGATCATACAGTTGAAACTGAAATAGGTGGTAACCAAACAGTTAGTTAATATACTCTGTGTTATATAATAGAAACGAAGGAACTCTTCTATTTCACTTTACACTGTTGAATAGGTTTCTTTTTTAATATTTGTAATTAACAGTGAAAAATTCGTTTAAACTCGATTTGGAAGTTATATACAGGGTATCCCATTTGAAGTGAACCGCGTGAAATTTTAACGGCAATAAATGACCTTGAATGACCTTGGAACACCAACATATTATAGGTCGATGAATTCTTCACGGAACGGGCTACACGTCCATCTGAATAATAACATACAGTTCCATTTAAAAAAACAAAGGTCACCTTGAAATCTTGAAGGGACATCACATCAGATGTCCCCCTCGAAAGAAAATAAGTTTTATTTGAAACATTTTTTCAATAACGTATAGTTTAGCAGATAATTGCGTGGTTCACTTCAAATGGGGCAACCTGTGAATTTATACAGTAAGAATGGAAAAGGAACGACAAATTTTTAAAACGCTGTTTATTTTTAACACATATTATAATACACGAACAAAGACCTCCCAGGTGTGACAATTAAATTAATTAGAAATAAATTACTACTTTAGTGTTTGGACATTGTTGACAACTGTAGTTTCATCCGTTGAATTTTCCCCGACGGAGTTTTAGGTATACTGTCAACAAAGTGCACACCTCCTCTCAGCCACTTTTGCGGTGACAAGCTTTCTGTAAGTTTATATACAAACAGTATTAATTTTCACAAGGAATACATGATTATTATATGTATATACCTATTTACAATGCATGTCGTATGGCAACTTTTCTTAAATAGAACGATTCTATAGTACTATTACAAATACTTATAAACGTGGTTTACATCCGAAAATTAATGAATGTCTTACTGTTTTACTATTGTATTGTGGTTAATATTCTGAAATATAATTTTAAATAGCAGGATAATTTATAATACCTGTTATTTCTAAATTAACACTTTGAATAGCGTCGGCGTGTTTTAACGCCAAGGGATTTCCATCCTGTGCATGGCTTGAGCGTGTCTCCACGTTCATATTTTCTGGAAAGCATCGAGAGTATTGTCTGAGATTCCCCGAATCGAACTTGAGTTTCACCAACTCAACCGACCCTTCACTCGGTTTAACTCGGTTTCGTGTGGGCGATGAAATATTGTTTTTTAGGCTTCTCATATTGAAAATTAGGTTAAAAAATATTACGTAAGCTTTTACGAAAGCCTTATGTAATTTAAGAACGACCGCTGGGTTCAAATACAACCTTATTCGGGCTACTTTTATTACAATTTAATTCGAATCACTTCTGAATTCCAGAGACCACATAATTGTATAGTATTTATGACCAAAAATAGCCGGCATAAAGTTGAGTTCAGACTTACTTTCATTAGAAAAATCTCGTCAATCTACATTCACGAAAATTTAGAGCAACGAGAATTTTCATTACTGGATGACTCATTGAAGACTTGGCTGACGCGCGAATGAAGGATCGCTGTGGTGGTGAAGTACAAAGTGAACTCCAAGCTTGGTTTGTTTTAGAAGCAAACATTCGGAGTTTGGAAGCAATACTTTCGATGCTTTCCAGAAAATATCGACGTGAAAAGACGCGAAAATCGTGCGCAATATGGAAATCCTTCGGCTTGGAAACACGCCGACGTCACTCACGGTATTAAAGAATCCAAAAATTACAATTCTACTATGAGAGGTCTGTAGATACGGTCAATGAAACTGTTAAGGATTGTCTGGATAGGATCTATTGTCTAGCATTAGCGATCACCAGAGGAATAAATATGCAAGTATTTTTCAGAAATGTTATATTTTCTCTGTATGTTGGACTTGGGACTAATAACTTAGACTTCACGTGACCTGTAGTGTAGTAAAAACAGGAAATATCGGGAAAGTGCATCCAATAAATTTTATCCACAGAGCAACAGGTAAATACGTATTTGTGTATTTTTAACTGTCTTCCATGTGTTTTGAATTAATAATATCTATGTTTTTATAATACGTCGTTTTTTCCGAGCTTCATATTACCACCATTAAAATTGAAGAAACTAAACAAACTGTTATTTGTATTTCTTTTTTCGTCGCAATACAGAAGACTGACTAGAATTGATAGATTAATTATTCCAAGCGCATGTAATAATTCTTTACCAGTTACCTAAGTCTTTGTAAATAAATAGTATTATTTAAGTAACTTTTGAATCAAACTTTACAACAGACGTTACGCTTCTCACCTGCACTTTAATTCACGTAATTCACGCCAGTCTAGTAATTTAGGAATACGTTCTTAGAGCCTACAACTTCAAGAAAATATAGACAAACTATCAAGATTTTCAAAATTTTAGTCCATACGATCCCAATAAACAGTGTATAATATGTTATTGTAAAAGTTTATCGTAAAGATCCGAAATATTCTACAAAGCATTCAAACCTCGAGCTTCTGCCAACAGATCCTGGTAAATATCAGAATTTACAGATCAGCCCTGTTGGCAAAAGTCCCAAGTTCGAACGAGCCAAGTTATGCAGAGAGTTACCAACCCTCCATGATCTGAAATTGAGTAAATTTAGTTTAAAGATTTTAATTGTTAAAGAAAAGAAGCTTTATTTCTATTGGGTGTACTTTATTTATTGTTATTGTTTTACAATGTTTTTTAAAGGGTTATTTAATAGTGAAAAGTATAATCAATATTATTTTACATTTTCTGTACCTATGTTTGTTAATTGTTACTATTGTATAATATAAGGATTGTTCTATGGGTTGGTAATTTTTTGCAAAATAAAGATCACAAAATTATGGATTCCGTACAGTGTTTAACTAATTTTTTGTCATTTGGAGGATTGGCACTGTGGGATCAGGAACTTCCATAAGAGGAAGCCCGGAATAAGAGACCTCGGATGGTCGGCTTTGGCAACATTGGTTCGAGTCCCATCGCCTAAGACCCTCTTTTTCCGTGGCTCCCGAACATACAGTAGGTTTTTGTAGAACTTGGCCCAAATATTATAAGATCTTCTCATAAGGACTTTTACCGCCCCACAACAGTAAATGCTAGAATTCACCGGTAAAGTCTAAGATTCACCGGTCTTCGAACTTTTACAGTAACATATCCGTGCATCTGATCGGCTACCACTTTGATCATGGATATAAAGGAAAGAAGCTTACTCTTAGTGAATTCCAAAATCTCTGTCACGGTCACAGTGCTATCCGGCTGTTTCACCACAAAAGCTATTGGCACCTCCCCGTTTATCTCGTGAGGTTTGCCTATAACTGCTGCATCTTTGACACCCGGATGCGACTGTATTACCATCTCGATCTCGGATGGCGAGACTTGGAAGCCCTTATATTTAATTAGCTCTTTAAGTCGTCCTGTTATGTACAATATCCCGGTCTTATTGTAGCATCCCAGATCACCGCTGTGCAACCAGTTTTCCTGGTCGATTGTTTCCGCAGTGGCCTCCGGGTTGTCGTAATAGCCCATCATGACTTGATTGCCTTTGAAGCAGATTTCACCGACTTGCCCCGGACCGAACACCACGCCCGTAGACGGATCCACGACTTTGCAAATGAGGTCGGGCATTAAAACGCCTACGTTGTCGTCGTCTAGTGTTCTGTCACTCACGGCTGCCGCTACTGAGACTTCCGTCATACCGTAACCGTTTCGAATGTATTTCACTTTTGTACGCTTCTTCACCTCCTCTCCCACCTGCAACACATTAACTGAACTGAAGGAAACATGTTAGCAAAGAGATCAATTTATCTTTGGGACCTGATGTTTCGCTTATCTCTTCCATTAGGTCATTAAAAACGTTCTGTGAACTCAAAAGCGCTTTATTGCGCACACTTTGAAATACATATGAAATAATAGTTTCCATTACAAACTTTAACATTGCAAGTCTCGTCGTAATTTACACGTAATTTACACAGTAATTACTCGTCGTAATTGTTTTCCTTATTATGATTCTTATTTCTCTAACAGGTCATCCCATAAGTAACTAATAATAAGTTCCTAATCCTACTTTAAACAAAGCATAACAAAATTATGCATTTGAAAAAGTTTTCTTTCTAAAGTCTACAGTGAGCGTTTGCAGCATAGCTGTAATTATTCGAATATTCGAACTATTCGAATAAGAAATAAAATTTCAAATAAGAATAATTTCTTCGAATATTCGAATAATTAGGGGTATTTGAATATTCGCATAATTAGAAGTATGTATTCGAATATTCGGTGTGATCGAATTTCGGATTGTACCGGCTAAGAATCTGAGTATGAAATATTTGTTCACGCGTTACCGTGAAATTCTTTTCATATTGGCCTTTACAATTATTTGTTTTTCAAACGATAAGTTTAAAACTTTATTAAGCTTTGGTAAATTTATACATTTTTAAACGAAAACAAACATCAGTTATTAATATTATTATTCTAATAATAATGGGTGGACAACCCCGACTCAGTCGGCCAAGGGCCCTCTCCTCTAGGCCCACGCGTGCCCTGCCATAACCTGGTGACAGACAGTATAAGCAGAGTTTTGTGTAGGAAACTGAAACCCCATAAACGATTGTGAGGAAATATAATATTTTTACTTCTACCCCTGTTACTATAACGAATATTCGAAGACTCCTAATTATTCGAATATTCGAGTACTCATAATAATTCGAATATTCCAATCTCAAATTAGAATTTTCTGGTATTCGAATATTCGAAAACTTAGATTACTCGAATATTCGTTACATCCCTAGTTTGAAGCATTCTGGTCGCTGCTTTCCACTTTAAAAAATCAGGAAATTACAAGTTAGACCTTGGGAACTCCATACTGTATCCATCCTACCCCCCCCCCCCCCCCCGATCTTACACCAACCGATTGCCACTTATTCCGATCACTCCGACATTTTTTAATCGGTAAAACATTCCACGATAGTGAACACTTGAAATCAACATTGAACGAGTTTTTTAATTAAAAAAATCAAAAATTTTTTGAAGAAGGAATCCAAAAATTGCCTGAGAAATAGGAGAAGAAAGACGATTATAGAAAGCAATGGGCCAATACATCGATGACTAAAAATAAATGTAAGTATCAATACTTTGCAGTGAAAGTTAGCGTCAAGACACATTACTTATGGACTGCCCTAATGGGACGTCGAGTTCCTCTATCCCCCCTTTGCTTCAGGAATTGGGTGTTTGAATTTTTCCTACATTTCTGAGAGACTTTGTGTACATACCGTTTTTATATTAACTGCAAGGTTCGGAAATATTCGCGAACAATTCGGCAGAGCGGAAAAAGATGAAAGAAAGAGATTTGCTTCTGCACTTTGCCAACAAGTTTCACGCTCCCACTTCGTGCGATAACTTGGTGGATTTTAAATTTTAACAAACTTTGAGGGAAAACTTACGTCTTTCGGAAGTGGCGCCGCGCCGCATATTAATTCTCTCACGCTGCTGAAGTCATAATTAGACAGAGTTGGATTTTTCGCCAGGGCTAACAGAACTGGTGGTACCATCGGTACATGCGTTATTTTGCAGTTGTCAATTATTTGCATAAGGGTATCCAAATTAAACGTTTTCATAACGTATATGGTTGAATTGACACTTATGCCAGAAATCAGCATGCAGAATGCATAGCTATGAAACAGTGGCAAGAACAGTAGCAATCGATCATCCCGTTGAATGTCGAAGTAGTCATATTTGCTGTAATGAGAAAATTTAATTTGATACCATACAGTATATGAACAGAATCCTTAGCACAATGAACATTAATTAAAGCGAGATAATTTCAAGCAAGTGTGAAAAACGATAGTAGTATCATCAAGCTTTAACTGCAAAAAGTTTTAAATTCAATAGGGTTTATACAAAAACCAAGAACGAATTCAAAAAACGAATTCCACTGAAAAAACTTCAAACTTCTGAAAAATTTCGGATTCCAGTACTCCAAAACACCGGTTTTCGAATTTTTACAAAAAAAGTAATTAAAACAGTAAAAAATATTCATACATTTTTCAGTTCATTTAATATTTATGGAACTGCAAAAATATAAAAAAGTAAAATATACTCCATACAAATTACAAAACCAATTAAAAAAACTAAAATAACTCAAATCCGTAGAAACTATAAATTATAAACTTATATTTTATTTAGTATTTTTCTTCTGGAAATATGAACTCATGAAGATTTGTTTTACAGTAAACTTTTACTACAATATGTTTGTGACCGAGGCGATTTAAAGTCAGAATGCTAACGTTTTTAATTAAATAATTAATTAATTTTGACATATTAATTCTAGTATCTAAAACCGGATGCTTAAATGTAAAAACCGATTTTTGAATTTCAAAAATTTATAAAAAAGACGACATTTAAACACGGTTTTTAAAAATCAATAAACCCTAAAGTTCAATTTCAAGAGAAAATTGTATTTTTTAATTTTACCTTGTATCGGCAATGTCAATTAAGAATATATGTTCATATGTTAATTAAGAATAAACTGTTTGGCCAGGATTCGTGCTCTTGCTGTATTAATTTTAATTTATCAATTAAGTGTATCTTAACAAATTCATAATTGTATATACAGGGATGAGCAGAAACACTTGACTATTTTAAAAGAGGGATTTCTGGCGCTACAGTTTCGCCCACCGCTTCGCATAGTAGCATATGATAGTCTTCATCTTGGAGTTCAGTTTGTCATTTATTGTAGCAAAGCCTGCAACGGCTTCTCAGCGAGAAATTCGTAGGCAGTTCAATCGACGCGATGCATCATTTCGCAACACTATTTTTATGTGGGTGTCGAAATTTCGAAACGAAGGCTCTGTACCTATAAGATAAAGTTCTGCATAACGCAAGGGATTGAAAACATCCCACAGACCATTTGAAAGACATAATATTTAAGTAGGCATAAAGTTGTAACACCTACTAATATTCTAATCAAGATAAATCTCCTTTTTTTGCAGATTATTATAGTACACCATCATACGTTCATTAGTACAAAGTGTTGCCTCTCTATTTCATCTTGAAAACTGTCAGGTATTCCTGCTCAATCCTGATATATTCCCTTCGTTTTATTTACCTTGAATTGAATACCATAAATAGTAGGTTTTGATGAGATAATGATACACCTTTTGGAACACCTGTTGTTCCACTGGAACACATAATGGCTGCTAGTTCTTTACTGTTATCGGCGACTGATGGTGCTACAAACGTATCCGCGGAACACGTATTTTTCTCCAGGAGTTCTTTTAACGTTGGAACATTGGGTGTGAGGGCCGTATCCTCAAACTCGATTAGTTTCATCGTCCAGCTCAAAGTTGGAACGATTTTTGACATCATCACCTCGGTACGATGAGATACAAACATGAGCCGTGGTTTAAAAATTTCCAACATATGTCTGTATTCCCCTACGTCAAACATGTTATTTCAAACATTAATCGTTATGGTTTAGTATTACATAACGAAAGTGCCAATACTGGTGCACGAACGGAACAAAGAAACTTCTTATTTCAATATGCTTGCAGAATGGATTCGTATATTGCTTAGAACAATTAACCGGTTAACTGGCACGGCTTTTTTTTTTACTATTCGTGCCCAAACTGGCAACATCGAAAAATTAAGTGAATCACACAAAATTTGGTATACAGGGGTATGGGCGACCCCAAAAACACCTATATACAATTTTTCTAAATCCCGATAATATTTTAATATTTGGCAGCCATTTTGGATCGGCCATTTTGAGTCTGCCATATTAAGTTTTACAATTCCAATGCCAAATTCAGATTCAGCGACCCCAAAAACCATTACATACCAAGTTTCGTTCAAATCGTTTGAAAATCAAAAAAGTTATTCCATTTGATCATATATGATACATAAGCAGAATTGGCCAGATTTTTTTTGATCATATATGATACATAATGTTGTGCCCGAACCGACACCTAAGCGTGTCGACACCGCATACATTCCGATTGACACAATCGAGCGGCCGAAATCCGGCACAACCGCGTAAGGGATCTCGGAAACGCACCGAGACCCGTCAGCACATGGCGAAACACCCAAAAGCAGGCCAAAGGCGGAGACCCGGACGGTCCCCGCTTCGTCCCGATTATAGTATAAGAACGATGTACGAGCAATGCGAGCTCAGACTTGATAAAGCTTTGTTACGGGAACATCACCCGACTTGATACGAGACTCATGCCCAAGTAGGCACTGTGTCCTAGTCACCCAGATCGGGACAGAATAAACTTGTTAACCTTACGGTGAGTTCCAACTCTTTAACCTGCAACGATCTCCTACCTCTGGGTTCTAAACCGAATCCTCCCGTCCCGGCATAATCACCCGAACCTCCGGAGCCCGTGGACGACGATCGTGAAGGACGCCCAGGAGCACCCCGAGATTCGTACCCAGAATCTCGACCCCAGGCGCCTTGGCACAACAATAAGCAGAATTGGCCAGATTTTTTTGATCATATATGATACATTGCCAGTTAACCGGTTAAGTGATCGCATTCCTAATTAGCGCAGAGCAACCAAGCTTGGGCAGTATTTGAATAAAATATATTAAAAATAATTATACAAATAATATATTGTTCTATTTAACTCAAAGTTATTTTCAAAGACTCGTAAGTTACTTTATTTGAACTAGCAAATGATTTTTCTCTGTGAATTATTTCTTTACTTGGTTACTAATCAAATGATTTTTTAATCGATTTTATATTTCAATAACCAGCGCTTGAAATAATCTCACAAATAATTTCTGATGCGGCTGTCTTTCGGACGATCAAAACACAAATGAATGGTATAGCATTCTATTTACGAAAATAAAGACTTCTCCAGTTATTGTTAAAAAAATAAAGTCGTTACTAAATGGCGACCGCTTCTGTACCACACACAACTTTTGTTACCTTTGTTTGCCATCTTACCCTATTAAAGAAAAAATATCTGCACGAAACTTTTGGAAGTATGGAGCTCTTTATGAAAAAATTAAGAACATGAAGAAATTTTGTAATGTTGTCAAATTAAGATAATACAATGAATTCGGTTAGCTATTTTCTAATTTAAGGCATGCAGTCTTTTTGTATCGTCACTGCTACGTATGGCTTAGCAATCTTGCGACAGAATGCAATCTCTCTTTGTTAACGATTGCATACAGTGCTTAACGTTAGGGATAGATATAGTAATATGTATGTACGTATTGATACTATCCACGATTGGTAATCAAATTAATTATAAGGATATCCGACCGCGATTTTCTATTGTTCTTCTAGCAGTGAGTTGCTGTATTACACAGCACATAAACAGTTTACCTGGTGCGTTATTGGTAACTATTGTAATAAAGTGATTACACGGCGTTCTATTGTACCGAACGACCTATTCCAACGCTCATTTAATGGATTCACTCCCTCTTAAAAATACATAAAATATTGGGCATGATCTGTTCTACGAAACACAGCGCACTTTTTTTCTGACGCAGCTCAACTTTCATCACAATTGCTGGCGATACCGTCAGAAGGAAACGTTACACTTTTTAGATGAAACCAGACGTGGGTAGTAGAGAACGATGAGTGTAAGTAAACAAATCTTAGAATAGCCGGAAACGCTTAGACACATTTGTCATATAAAAATGTCTCCAAACATTCCAATTTCGAAGTCATTGGATCTGGCCATTGGTCTGTTATTTTTTTAGTTATTTGGCTTACATCCCCTAAGTCATAAATACGAATATCCACCATTAAAAAAATACACGTCAAATATTTCCAATTGCTTTACCTATATGTCAAGTTTCATCAAAATTCTTGTTAGCGATTAATATTCTAGGATTTGTTTATACTCGTCTGCCTCTATAATTTTAAGTTTAATCTTCGTGTTGTGTAAAAGCGCCTGTCATATAACACTGCATAGCTTGA
This sequence comes from Andrena hattorfiana, assembly GCA_944738655.2. Classification (NCBI taxonomy): domain Eukaryota; kingdom Metazoa; phylum Arthropoda; class Insecta; order Hymenoptera; family Andrenidae; genus Andrena; species Andrena hattorfiana. Next base: position 14,701,361 of record OX122890.1, on the reverse strand, counting down.
AGTATAATTAGAGAGTCCCTGTAGAAAACACTGTAAGTGCCAAAACCGTCCAAATTCATGGAAAAAAGAATTGTATTTGTAGAAAACCTGGTGTGCCACCTCTTATAAGGGAAGATCCCAAACCCGGAAATTGAAAAAATTCTGAAACTTTGTGAATATATAGGGGATTTCCTCATGATTACAACGCAATTTTTGTTTGTTGCCCAAATTCACTCTTAGGAGGTCGAATTGACCTCTGAAAATTCGGTTATTTTCCGATTTTGTGTTATAATTCGGGAAATCTAATATATTTTTTGCCAAATAATAGATCTAATTAAAAGAAGTAACTTTTGCCTTGAAACTTATTTTCTATCTCTTACAGTTCACGAGTTATAATACAAAATCGGAAAATAGCCGAATTTTCAGGGGTAAATTTCACCCCCTTTGAGTGAATTTGGGCAGCAAACAAAAATTGCGCTGTAATCAGGAGGAAATACCCTGCATATTCATAAAGTTTCAGAATTTTTTGAATTTCCGGGCTCGAGATCTTCCCTTGTTAGTTGCAGAGAAAATCGAATATGCTTTTCATTTAAATTTGCAAACACTGTAAGTGCCAATTCTGTTTGTCTCTAGCTAATTGGTTCTTACATTGTTTTATACAGAAGTGTTAGCACGATTGATAACTTATTTACAAAGAGAAATTGAATTAAAATTCTATGCTATAGTATTACCATTGGCAAATAGAACATTATCTGATAAATTTTTTTTAACATTTTGGCACTTACAATGCTTTCTACAAGGACGCTTTAATTGTACTACATGCCCCTAAAGTTTTGGACCGAACTTCTGTAAATACCCTAAGTAAAATTCTCTTCATTTTCAACTAGGTATTTCACTAATGTCCACCAACTACGGATAACTGAATTTCTTTTCGAGAAAGTTTAACAATTTCACACACCTTGGTCATTTATTTCCATGATCGTCGATTATTGCAATATGATATGCCACTTTATAGACGAAAATTTGTTCTGGTATCGTAAATCTAGACCGATGATAAGTAATTGTTAGTGACTTATTTCCTCATAGTAATTGCACAATATTCATATATCGAAGTGACCATAAATATTACACTATTAAAATTGCATCATAGAAAGTCGAGCAGGATGATGATAATGATTGCACGTGTTTAATTTGACGTACTATATCGCAATTCTTATCATAGGCTTAAGGATACCATATTAAGGGTATGCGAATTCGATTAATCACCGCATACTGCCGCATAGATCTCTTCTCTGGATCAGTTGACAGTTTTAAACAGGTAGCTTACAGAGTAATCCCATATCACTAAATTGCGTATAATTCATGATAACACTTCAGCTACCATCCGATACCGTTACTGACGATATAAATTACCCACTGTGTGTTATGTTAAGTAAATTAATAAATAATTATATTAGTGACCTTTGACTCACTTTCCGTGTATGCTGGATTTAATGGCGAAAATACAGCTCCGGCAGCAAAGATCCCATATATCGATATGCTGTAATATAGATGATTCTCGGTTGCAATAGAAACTCTATCGCCCGCTTTCACTCCAAAATTTTGTAAAATACTGGCCACTTTTACGCTATCATCGAGTATTTCTTTGCAGGTGTACGCTTTACCGCTCTCGAGATCTATCTAGAATATCGATATTGCAACGTTAAAATCAGAGATACTTTAAAAGCTACAGATTCTAGGCAAATAGTTTTCTCATTCTTCCATTCTTCCCAACTTGCAGACAGTAATATCGGGTAACACTAGCAGGTTGTCATAACATTTAACCGTGTAACATAAAAATTGAGATGTTTATATTTCTTCTCTATACTCTTTCATATAAGAAGGAACCTGCGCATAGACCTGTTCTGTGTTACTATTCCCTATACCCCAACCAACGCACCCTCGGAGCCAATGAGCTCATTCTACATGCGCGAAATGGGTTCCTTCTTATTGGGATTGGCTAATAAATATCCTATTATTTTACTACAAGTATAAAAATGCATAAAATTTCTGTCCTTCCCCAGTTTTATACAATAAAAAACACAAATTTATGTGCCAGTGTAACTGGCAGGTTAGTACATTATAATAAATTTTATTTAAAAACCAACAACTGCCAAAATACCTAATAAAAATTCTAGTAAAATAAATATTAGGTAATTAAGATATAGAAAGCATTAAAAACCAAAATTGTACTAACCTGTGGTTACATTGCCACATAAATTTGTGTTTTTATTTTTACTTCATTAATTTATTTTCATTTATTTCATAACAAACTTTGGCTCCACTACTGCAAGTTCTGCAGACTCAATAACGACACGTTATGCACTGCATCCATTCAGGTCCTTTTGTGTGATTCCCATACCCAGGAACATATTTTGGCGCCTGACAACTTTACCCCGCAATGCCAATGTTCCCCTATACATATTACGGTAGTTCGTTTGGTACCAGCACGAAGTGCAGGTATTTACTTTTTATTTAAAAATATCGGGATTGCGATTACGTATCAGTTATTATGAAAAATTTCAATGGTAAAATTATGAAACTGCAAATTGACCTAATCGGTAAAAAAATTTTACGAAATAGAAGTTCTCGATAAATCGGAGCTTCAAGTAAAGTATCCAAAAACTGAATTAATAATAGATTTCATTATTACATTGCATGTATTCGCTGTTGTTTACTAGTAATCAGAAAATAATCCATTACTGCTCAACTGTAAATTCTTTTTGGCATAGTAAAACATTTGAAAGAAACAATAAATTAGAAGATACGAATATTTCATTGTAAACTTATACATTTTTTTCGGTCAGATTTATAATTTTATTTAGTAAAAATGAAATGTTTAAAAGAACTTGAACAGTACTTTTATTAACAGTTCTTCAGCATTTTAATTATCAACGTAGCGAGTAACAATATTATAATCATCATTAATGGCATTAAATAATTAAATAATTAAATAGGACGTTACCTCGAACTAAATCTGTATGATAATTACTAATAATTGGTGTTTAATCTCATATAAAATGCAGTAGAATTGTTTAAATAAGTTCTGTTGATATTTAGGACAGACAATTTGAAACAAAATTCTGGACTCACTTGAACAACGTGATATGGGCGTTTACGAAGCTTGTCGATACAATATTGCCCTAAAGAAATTTTTGGTATTGTTTCTCCCGGCGGCCCATAAATAATATTATTCTTTATATTCATTGTTGTTTAACCGCAGAAGTCCTCGCCTGAAACAATACACGTTGCATTAAAAACATTGTTACATTTGGTAGTAATAAAAGTATGTATGCCAGTTAGGTTTGCAGTTTAACTCCCCATATAAAGACTCACACAGATTGCCTTTGAGTTCTATTTATGAGAATTTTAACCCTTAACGACGAACAAAAACTCTTATGAACTACATCTTGCACAAGAGTATAGGAACTAAAGGCATCGCACGTTCAAATATAATATGTATCTCCTGAATTTGATTTTAGAAACATTGAAAGAAGGTAATTCTATTGAAAAATAACGCCTATATTGCAATGACGTATATTTTTTTCAAATTCGCTTTTTCAATGATCGAACAGATTTACGTATTATTCAGTATGAAATGTACATATTTTTTCATTGTATTGTACATAGATTTTTTACGGAGAAAATTGGGACTTTATGAACCAATTACTAGCGACATAATCCATATCACCATTTTAATGATACTGAGATTTTATTACAGTTTTATATGCACACACCGGGTGTCATAGAAATCATACAACCTACCAAAAGATGATTCTTCGTGGAAAAGCAATTATAATATGCAGAATATCTTTTTTTTATTGGTCATCAAGTGTCTGAGAGAAACGAGTCTGAACACAAGACTATATACAGTAGCGGACAAAAGTGTTACCACTTTTTCGATTTGCTTCTTTGTGTTGTTATTTTTTAACTGTGGTATGTATTTAATGTACATATTCTGATTGATAATTTAAAGCTGTATAAATCCCAGTTAAAATTGAATTTTTGTAACTAACAAAAAATTTTATGACATTGAACGGAATAACATATTTTTCGGGCTGACAAAGGAGTTACCACTTTTGGTATTCTTTTAGGCCGTCTTAAAAGCAGAAGGTGTCCCCACGAAATATCAGATTTTATATTCCTTTTCAAAAGTGGTAACTTTTTAACACCTTTAAAAGGGCGTTTTCGTGTTTAATGTTATGTAGGAATTTTGTTTATTAGTTAAATAAATTCAACCTCTTCTGGCTTTTATACAATTTTCAATTCTCTATCAGAATATGTATATTGGGCACATGCTGCAGTTTTGAGTTGATGTTAAAAAATAATAGAAGTAGAGTGGATCGAAAAAGTGGTAACTTTTTTGTCCGTTACTGTATGTATTTAGTTTGCATCTATGGATTTCACTGTGTATAAGATACTTCTTACTTGTCACTTTCACATTTACTTTTTTCTTATAACTACTACTTATTTTTATATCGCTTTTTACTTATGAGACTACGTTAAGGGGGGATTGCGCATTGTTGGGCCGAAAAATAGGTAATTCTTTGTGAATTTTTTGTACAAAAACGGTTCAAAACTATTAATTTGAGGTTTGGCAGGCTGTTTTTATTGTATCTTGAACTATTGTTCTAAATTTTTGCGTGACAGTGAAAAAAGACAGTGCATATACAGAGAGAGAGAGAGAGAGTGTTGAAAAATAATCGGTTGGTCCTGGCGTTGACGGAAAATACTGTAAGGGTTATCTGAAATACACAAAGGAAAAGAGATTCTTAATCTATATGAATGTGGCTACTTATGGTAGTAGGTTTATTGCCGTATCTGTTACCGGTCCATTTTTATTTTAAGAAGTTTTCCGGGTTTTGGGGCAAAGTCTTTTTCAGACTCAAATCAGGGCGCTTCAACTTTTTCAAAAAGCTGCTATTTTATTTTTTTTTATTTTTCTTAATGCATCTACTTCCAGAGATAGCCACATTCATAAAGATCCCCATAAAAAAACTTCAAAAAAGTAAAAAAATTACGCCAAGTACATAAAAAATAAATCACAAAAAATAGAAGATAATAAAATAATAATACAAAGTAAAAAAAGATGTGAAATCAGAATGAGCTGCAAGGACATAAAGGTGCTTTCTAACGGCGCTTAAGATGACACAACTACATATACACAGCTAAAATGCCGTGTTCATACATTCCATTACTCATATCGCGAACATTTTTTAATTAATCCAACAAAAAGAATCTCATTTAAAAGCATTGTCGTAAATTAATAGCTTTACAAAATTAAGGATATACAAAAATTGCGCCAATTATAACAATGGCTATTTATACAAATAAGAAAATGTATTAAATAATATTAAGCAGATAAATTTTGATACAAATAAATATTTTAATACGAATAAATATTTTATTCAAATTACTTGGCGCTGCGAAACCGAAAAAAAGTTAATCGTCTTAGTAATAATTTACAATAACTCCCCTACAACCTAAAATATATATAAACATATACATATACATATTAGAAACGCAGTCAGATTTATTCTATATATATTTATTTAATTCTAATATCAAACGGAGCATATGCACACATTCACGAACGCACGCACAAGAAAGAAAGATATGCATATACATATTAGAAACGCAGTCAGATTTATTCTATATATATGTATTTAATTCTAATATCATACGGAACATATGCACACATTCACGAACGCACGCACAAGAAAGAAAGAAAAAGATTAATGCGATTTATACATATTTATTCAGTTTGGCAACACCAATTCGGGGAGCAGCGCCAAGTAATTTGAATAAAATATTTGTTCGTATTAAAATATTTATTTGTATCAAAATTTATCTGCTTAATATTATTTAATACATTTTCTTATTTGTATAAATAGCCATTGTTATAATTGGCGCAATTTTTGTATATCCTTAATTTTGTAAAGCTATTAATTTACGACAATGCTTTTAAATGAGATTCTTTTTGTTGGGTTAATTAAAAAATGTTCGCGATATGAGTAATGGAATGTATGAACACAGCATTTTAGCTGTGTATATGTAGTTGTGTCATCTTAAGCGCCGTTAGAAAGCACCTTTATGTCCTTGCAGCTCATTCTGATTTCACATCTTTTTTTACTTTGTATTATTATTTAATTATCTTCTATTTTTTGTGATTTATTTTTTATGTACTTGGCGTAATTTTTTTACTTTTTTGAAGTTTTTTTATGGGGATCTCACTTCTTTTTACAAAGATTATAATGTACTAGACAGAGGGTTTTATTATATAGCCCACCAAAATATTTTAAAACGCCGCCATAACTACCACAGATCAATCCCATATAGCATCTATGGGATTAATTGGATTATTATTATCTTCTATTTTTTGTGATTTATTTGATTTTTCATGTACTTGGTGTATTTTTTACTTTTTTGAAGTTTTTTTATGGATATATATATATTATTTTGTACATGCATGGTACAAATTTCCAGAAACTTGTGTGAAAGGAGATGCTTCTCAGTCGAACCATCTCCGGACAACTTCCAAGTCTGCGACTCTACATAAGAAATCTATTAAAAAAATTTTGGCAACTTACCTTATTAATTGAGACAATAATTCAGTCTTCTATGTAGTGTAAAAACTCGTGACATTCCAAATTCGGACAACTTACTTTATTTGACACTTAGCACTTGGTAGGTTATAAAATTCAAAATAGTATATATAAGTATGTATATACAATGACGGACGACGATCCCTGCCGAATAATCCCGAGAGTCGACGAAAGAAGAACGGACATGTGTTGGCTGAAGGTGTGCGTGTAACGCGTATATACGTATTATGTTGACGAAAAATTTCTTGGAGAAGGAGAATCAGGAGACAGAGAAAAATCTTAATAATCCGACTGATCCATGAGACGATATTATGATATCTCTGTCATTCGTAGACCGATTTTATTGAAATTGGTCTTATTCGAAAGCTTATATGCGGTTTACATAAGAAAAATGCCTTTAAATTTAGAAAATATTGCAGGCGTGATGAGATAATTAATGAAATAAGTTTCAGGTTAGATTGGAATAGCCCGGGGACGAGTAAATGATAGTGGTAGCGACAGTCGACATATATATACAGGGTGTCGATCATGTACTTGGCGTCGAGACGCTACCGCGTCTCTAGATTAAGAATCTCTTCTCCTTTTGGTGTTTCAGATAACTCTTACAGTACTTTCCGGCAACGCTAAGATCACCCGAATGTTTTCAACGCCCTCAGTCAGCAGTCTGTATCTGCCATGTTTTTTTTTACTGTCAGCAATAGCTCAAGATACAATAAAACAGGATACCAAACCTCAAATTAATTTGTCGAACTGTTTTTATACAAAAAATTCACGAAGAATTACCTATTTTACTACCCAACAAGGCGCAATCCCCCTTAAAGCAATTGCTTGCTTACACTGAAGAGGTAACAAGTTATGAACAACTGAAAGGGCAGACTATTACAATTTTTTTTAAAAAAGTATTGGAAGTTATTTATAAGAATTTAATACGAGGACCAATGGCATATCCAGAGGGGGGTGCAAGGGGTGCTGGCACCCCCAAGGAAGGTGCTTTGTAAAAAGAAAAGGAAACTGGATTTTATTTTTTAAATAAATTTTTATCATCACCTAATGAATTTGATTGAATTCGCATTAAAAATATTTTTATCCATTCAACTGAGCTCCCTCCAAGATTAAATCCTGAGTGCGCGCCAGTGCGAGGACTACAGCTTTGCTTATAACATGGACGACACTGTCCACAGATTTAGCAAAACATAACTTTTGGAACTTGTAATACTATTACGAACTATACGTTACTGTACCGTAGCATTGTTGTTTCGTAAAGTATAGGTTTATCTAGGTTAACTATTATGAACTCTACTAAACTGACTCATAGTAAATCTATAGTATCTTAGTTTCATGTTCGATGTCATTTGTCTCAGAACCTACAATCAACAATCAAACAAACTTGTAAGCAACATTGCCCAACTGTTACGTGCCGATTTTGGTGAAACTTGGTATACAGGGAGAACACTTAGAAATATTATAGACGACATCTTTTCTAGTGACGAAAATTTGTGTTTAGGGGTATCATCCTTCAAAGTTGGGGCTGGAAAATTATTTAATCGGATAACTAAAAAACTACTAGGGATAGAGAAAAATGATACAGAAGAAAATTTCTTGGTTTTTCATGAAGAATAACATGACATTAGCAAAAATTCTACAAAATCGTAGATGACGTCATTGTAATTAAAACAATCGCCTTTTTCAGTCTTAGCGTATTTCTAGAATAAAGATTCTATATTATATAAAAACACTTTCTTAAATTACTGCTTTATTCTTCATATAGACCAAGCAACTGTCTTGCTTATCATTTTCTTTTACCCTTAGCCATTTTCAATTTATTCGACTAAATATTTTTTGAGCCCCCCAATCTTAGTGAATTTTCGCTGCTACAAAAAAATCGCGTCTAATAAGTTGGCGTGCATTAGTTGGGTGATGTTCCTTGTTACTTACATGTACAGTCTACGTCTATACTTGTGTTACAAGCTTTTATTTCGTTTCACTTGTGAGTTAATTGGGTGTTTGATAGGGTGAAATCTTGTAAGCTAGTTTTGAGCCACTTCCACATATCCGATCGGTTTAAAACTTTGCACACATACGTAGTTTCGATGACAACACAATATTTTCACCAAGAAGGATAAAATAATTTATAGTAATTTTTTTTAAAAACAAGCTGTTATTAAAATGTACTCAAAATGTAAAAAATGATTTTTATACCTGCCTAAATGATTGCCTTAGAAGAATTCACTCATATGACTAAAAATAGAAGCGTGGGGTGTAAATATTGAATATTAAAAGTTATGCAAAAACTAATTGCTGAACGGCATGAATTTATCTTGACCTTTAATCTGGTTACATCTCAACATTCACAACAGACTTTTAATTTAGGAATTGGACTGCTCGTGACCAAGTGGAAAAAAACTCGTGCAACAAGGAGTCTTTAGCAGAATGCGAAACCTAATATACCAAAATACGTAGAATATTATAAATATTTATATAAAAAGGACATTTCAATATTTACGCCCCACGCTTTTATTTTTAGTCATTTGAGGGAATTCTTCTAAGGCAGTCATTTAGTGCATATTTGCAGCGGTTTTTTTGGCTACATTGATTTAGAAAGTGGAGATGGAACTTGCGAAAACAGCGATATGGTTATTCGTTAGTTTTTTGTTCACCGTCGTCGAAATATAGAAACACGTGGTGCGCAATCATTATTTTTCGTGCTATTTCAAATGAATTTCTAGTGTAAAGTGTGCTGTTTTAGCTACAACTTCATGTCCTTACTTTCCCATATTCGTATAAGTATAACAATGAAAACATATCTTTTTGATGTAACCAACAAGTTGCCTAATATTGGACCATCACTAGTTGCTTGAATTGAACCGGTCCATTTTAGGATACAATCTATGTTATGGTAGCGAATAGTTAAAATCATACTAAAAAAATTTTAAAAATAATTAAAACTGACTTTAAAAAAATAAAATTGCACTAAAAAGTAAAAAATAATTTTTTCCTTACGACTCTCATATTTTTTAAGTCGGCGCCAAATTTACATAGTGCAAATGATGAGGCACCGACTTAAAAAATATAAGAGTACCGTAGATTAAATAAGGGAAAAAAATATTTTTTAGATTTTATTGCAATTTTATTTTTTTGAAGTCGGTTTTAATTTTATTATTTTTACCTTTTTCGTTTTATATATATTGACACAACATGCTGAGGAGATATGTGCGTACGTACATGAAATAATAATAATTAGGTGACAATATTCTTTATTATTAACCAGAACTGGGAAAATATTGCGCCAATGTTGATGCAGTGTAGGATGGGACCACTGGGGCATCGCCCTCTTTCGAATAAAAAAAGGATCATCAAAATCGGCCCATATTCTGGGGAGTTATGCGGGGACAAATATAAAAAAAAAAACGTCAAAACAACGTACTATTGCACTACGTGCACCGTAAAACGCTTGTTGCTTCCTGTTTCTATTTTTTTTAATGCCCTGATCAGTGTTTTTTAGATTGTATATTTAAATTCATTGATTTTTAGGAGCGGTCTAAAGTAGGAAACCGGTGGTCCAAATTACGAAACCGGTTGCCTGGAATGGACCGAAGTCATTAGTTTAGTTTTTTTGAGATATTATTTTAATCACATATTTTATCAACACACTAAATACATGATAAAATCTACATAAAATGTAGATCTTTTCCCCGTTTCTGTTTGCTTTCTTCAATGTGTTATGTCCGTGTAGGAGAGAAAAATAAAAAAGTGGTCCAACATAGGCAACCTTCCCCTATACCGGTGTTACGTATGTGGAATTTTCCCATACGTCGCTCTCAACCGTTTTTCGAGCTCGCGTCTGTGAAGGGAAAACGCCGTAAAATCCTTTCGTTTATCAAGCGCCACTAATGGGGGTCATGATCTCGACCATCTGGATCACGACCATGGGAACGGGAGTGACACGACAGCGATCCTTATAATATTAGTAGCACTCACCCACTGATACAACTTTACCGCTCGAGTTGTATCAACTTTAATTAAGAGTTACGAGGCATTACTAACATTTCCCGCGACCCCCTGATTTCGTATCAGGTTCGTTCGCAAACCCTTTACCAAAACAAGCCATCTTCTCCAACTCCTCCGATTTCGCATCGGGTTCGTCCACGAAACCTCACTCCTCCTACGGCTCCCTGATTTCGCATCAGGTTCGTCCGTATCCTACAGCTCCCTGATTTCGCATCAGGTTCGTCTGTAAATCTATCAACTTCCCAACAGCTCCCTGGTTTCGCACCAGGTTCGTCTGTGAATAATCCAACCTCCTAGCAGCTCCCTGGTTACGCACCAGGTTTGTCTGTGAACTTCATCCTATTGACTCCCCGATTTCGCATCGGGTTCGTTCACGACGTTTCACCCTCCTGCGGCTCCCTGATTTCGCATCAGGTTCGTCCGCGTGTGACTCCATTCCTAGAGGCTCCCTGATTTCGCATCAGGTTCGTCCTCGCCGTCAATAATCCTAGCGGCTCCCTGATTTCGCATCAGGTTCGTCCGCGCCCCTAACTAACAAAACTCATAAACCGTATTCCTTGGGAAATATCCTTCTCGCCGGCCTCTCGCGTTGCCGCAGCCCCGGCTCGTAACACCGGTAACAAAATTATTTTTTCCTTTTTTAGTACATTTTAATAAAAACTTGTTGTTTTTTTTAAAGAAAAACATAATATATTACTTGCTTTTTCATAGGGATTGTTTAGATGTATCATGCCTTATTGAACACCCTGTATATTTAAGGAAAAAATTTTAGCGTCCGAAAATCGTTCCTTTGGTGCTAATTTCAAACGCAGAGTGTACAGGGTGGACCAATAAGAAATACCACCTTGAATATTTCTGGAACCAAGAAAGTAAGAGAACAAATTTTCCAATAAAAGTTATTTGGTATGAGAGGGGTCATCATATGGTCATACCAATTTTTTTTGTAGGTGGATCAATTTACCTCTTATCGTCATGATTTCGATGATAAGTACTCATAGCGGTAATTCTTATTGGTCCACTCTGTGTGGAAAAAATCTTCGTGACATAGCCATCTCTGTATATCTTTATAGACAGTCGGAACGATCACAATCGCCGCCTCCGTCAACGAAGACAGAGAGATTTGCCAGCGTGGTTGATTGGTTCGGCAGTGGTATTAGCTTGAACTTCTACCGCTGATGGCACGATAGTACGATAGGACACGGTGTGTATTCAACCGTGGAACGATATGTGGACTTTGGATTCTGCCAGTAGTATTTGCTGAAATAGATTGTTCGCTGAAGATCCTGATGGGTTCACCTGTGTGAATGTAATTCATCCTTCATCCAATCAAACTCGCTACACTGGTAGAACTTTTAATCGACATTTGAAAGAAACATCAATGACCGTTTCCCTGTAAACAACATTCCCAACGAACGTTCTGATACTTGTGTCATTCAGTAGGTATCCTTAATTCTCGCGCAACGAGTACGGGAAACTTAATCATAGTGGAGACTGATAATTATTGTAATAATGCAACTGGTACTGTGGCATCATTAATTATTTGAACTGTCTGGAATCAATCGTCATTATTTATTTAATCCTATGACAATATTTAATTATAATAGTCACACCTGTTGTCAGTGTAATGCATTTAGTTGTAACATTTGAGGTATTATTTGCAAAACCTTCCAAAGGATAAACGGTATACCTTTAATGTCGTAATAATGAGATAATAATAACGGCAAACGTTTACGTACATTATGTGCATTTACTTCAAATTCTGTGTACTTTATTGAATAGCATTCTTCGCCACAACGGCGGCACAACAGCATCATTGTAATAATTAAAGTTACAGTTCAATTATGTAAAAAAAAACATCTTTTTCACCACTCCCCTTTGGTAGATTCAATTTACTGTTTAGTGTTTGTACAAATTATGCGAAGTACATGTGCACGTAGTTACACAGATTTGTAAAGTGTCTAGATTAGCCATTAAAGATTAAAGTCAAAGATTTCTCTGTCACAGGGCTCTTAAGGGGTCGTTCCATTGTAACGCCCTAAAAATTACTTTTATTTGGAAGTTTTTTTTGTCACAAAAATAGTGTTTATTGAATTTAGGTTTTTTCTATTTATTAATTTTTTAGTTTTGAGAATACATCCAAATTTTTTCACATTTTTTTCATCCTTGGTTGTTACATTGGGTCAAATTGACCCAGAGTTCGACTTTGCGATGAAATATTTTTGAGGCATCAGTAAGAATTATACTACTGGCGCCATGTAGTACTATTTTTATACCTATATCCTCTATAAGTATAGAGATGCTCGAGATTGTGTGGAAGCGTCAGTGCGTGTTTGAAAGCCGCCGAAATTTGTGCAATGACTGTGGCGATCTCGGAATAATAATAAATGTTTTTTCCTATACAAATGCATGAGTTTTTCAACCCAAATGATGCCACCATTCAGTATGCAAAATAAATACCTTTTTTGAAAGCTCCGATATAGGACTATTTTTTTTTATCAAAGCAGAATATCTCAAGAGTATAACTATCCATTTTTAGCTAAAAATATTAACAATTAAAAAAGGTATGATTTTTTAAGCAAAAAATTTTTGGTCGGAACTCTAATTCCTTTAAAAAAAAATTTAAGCATGATACTTTAAATGTCAACTTTCAACTATAGACATATATTCTAAAACGTTCAAACGTTATCTCAGAATGTTTGCGACTTAATTTAACAAATAATTTTTAAATAACAACTGATTGAAAATTGGCTGGGTGAAATTAACCCACTGTGACAACTACGTTCGAAAAAGGAAGTGTGACAACCGAGGGTTAATGCTTGCTTTCGCCAAAATAGGTGGGTGTAATATGCCCTGTAAAAAAAAGACGCCTCCGATTGTGCGGTTGATTTTTGTGGAACCATGTATTTAAAACAAAAAAAAACAGAAAAATTTGTAATCAGCATGTCTGCCGTGATGGCGGACGTCGAAAGTTGAACTATCGAAATTAGCTAAATTTTTTAATTATTTTGAGACGCAAAAGATGAAAAAAAACAACGAAAATGTGAGATTCTAGTTAGTTCGGACCATAGCGACAGTCATACTGATTACAAACCTCCCCGATTCTCCTGCCTCAGATACATGGTTCCTCCAAAATCGACGGCGCAATCGGAGTGTCTTTTTTTTACAGCGCATATTACACCCACCTATTTTGGCGAAAGCAAGCATTAAAAAAGTATGAAATTAATTTGTACTCTCAAAACACCTATTAATAAATAGAAAAAACTTCAATATTGTAAACACATTCTTTTTGTGAAAAAAAAAGATCCAAAAAACTATATGAAATGTTCGTAGACGTTACTATTAATTGGAAGTTACATACATTCAGCGTCAACAATTCTTCGCTCAGAAGCACGTTGACAAATTGCAAAAAAAGAAAGCGGAAATGAAAGGGGTTAGCGAGGAAAGATCGTTGACAGGGTCAGAAACGTGGTTGCAGCGATAATTTATAAGCCAGTATCATTAAGCGGGCCAGTTGCTGTAAATATCGGTCCTAGAGCAGTGGCGAGAGTGTTTATCACGTGATCGAGACCCGTTTAGCCAGGAATAAAACACGAGGTTGTGGCACTCATAATATTAAATTATCGTGTGCTCGGGGCAGTGGCGAGAAGTTGGAAAAGTCGGAAGGAAAGCTCGATATCACGGCGGAAACGTCTCGTTGACAAATTGTTTTCCTTCGGTATCGAGTTCCCGGGCCACAGGGAACACGAACGAGAGAGCGGGAAAATATTTTCGTTTTCACGCCGTCGAAATAGAACGACACCGTTTTATTTTGACGCGAACCAATTCGGCGCGCCAGGCGAACTTGCCAGCAACTTAATTACAAAGACGATTAAGGATTACGATTAATGCTGTTCATTTTTTTTATTCGAGCTCTTTCGATTATTCCCGATTTGTCATAGAAGAGCGGATTAAGTTTTTTCTTCAATGCTTTAATCGTGATTCAGTGGTTCTAGTAGTTTGAGAGATTGTAATTTACAAATGAAAATTTAATTGTTACTGTTTGAAGTGACGATTAACCCTTCGTTGACACGCTGGGTGTGAGCCACCCATAAGCTGATTTTGAGTTTTGACGCTCTGTACCTTTTTCAATACGTAGAATATCCTCGATATTCGTGGAATATCCCTGTTCTTTTTCAATTACCGAAATAGCCTACCTTCTATATGCAAAATGAATACCTTTTTTTTCCAAAGCCGACTTACAAACTATTTTTTTTTCTCGAAAAACAACTCTGTCGATTTTTAGCTTCTAATATCCAAACTTGTAGTTGCTACAATATTTTGAAGATATTTTTCGTATTTTCTCGACATATGATAATCTAGAATTTGTTACATAAACTGTGATATAATTCCAATAAAAAAAAAACATTGGAATACATTTTACAGACCTTGAAATGGACCCATGTTTTTTTCATAATGATTGGATTCTTTAGATGAGAATGGCAGTCGTTCAAAAATTGCTCTGGGTGTGGGTCACCCAGTATGTCTAAGTTGATCGAAAAAAGAGGTGTGTCAACGAAGGGTTAGTATTGTCCAAATGAGGCTCGTGATTAACTGTATTAATAAAAATTGATTAATTTGATGAAATCGAGTTATAGGTTGCATTGCATGTAAAAAAATGTAAAAAGATCTAAATGTGAATGCACTGAAGGTAAAAAAAAGAAGGGTGCATATTTCACTATAATTTTTCTAAAACTGTGTAGATTGATGTTTTCTGATTAGTTTCCATGTACCAATACATATTATAGTTTTATAACATAATAATGGTGTTTACTGCAATTATTCACTGGAGATAAGTGGATTTTTATACAATTTGGAGAAAAAGGGGGGCAGCTTCAAATTTTGAAAATTCACACTGCCATAGAGAAGAGATATTTTTGCTTAATAATAGTGCTAAATGCTGTGTTAATATGTAGACTTTACGTGGGTAAAATACTTTAAACATATCCCTAAAAGATATTTTGTTAACTCTGTGTTTATTAGTAGTTCAATAGATAATATATTTACAGCTCCATCCTTCTTGCTGCAAAGTTTTCAATTTAGAATATTCATTTATACAACTTAGTACAACTTCAACACGATTTTCAATTTGTAGGTATAAATTCATAATTCAAGACTCTTGTTAGTACAAAATGGTATTTAATGTAAGAAATGAATGGTGCGAAATGTAAGAAAATGCTTGAATCGTTCGTTCTGTGAGCGTCCCGCTTTATATGATCAAGTGTTTCATGCAGGGTTGCCACCTCTCCGGTTTTGGCCCGGAGACTCTAGGTTTCGAAGCAAATCTCCGGGCTCCGGTTTTACTGGAAAAATCTCCGGGTTGTAGAAAAAAAATGAGATAATAAGAAAATGTGGTATTATACAATGGTATCAATTTTATATACAATAAAAGTTATTAATTAAAGAAACAGATACTTTTAAATATCTGAATTGTTTGAGGTTAAAAGAATTGCACATCTGTGTTCCGGATATTCGAGAACAAAACTTTTTTGCTTTTTCCATCTCCGGGTTTATATTTGAATCTCCGGATTGGAATGTGTGGCACTCCAGGATTTATATGACGATAAGGTGGCAACCCTGGTTTCATGGCATTAAATAAAAGTCAACAGTAAAAATATGTGTTGGTAATATTTCCATATGCCTAAAATGTTAAACTAAGAAGTTCAATTTAATTTTTTTATGAAGACGTCTCTAAAGGGGCATCTCAGACGCTGATACATGTTGCAGTGAAACATTGATACATGCGTCATGATACAGGTTTCATGAAACTGGCATCTTGCTCACAGGGCCACCTTTACCAATGGGCTAAATGGGCTATAGCCCAGGGGCGCCCGTGATCCAAGGGCGCTTAAGAATCAAATATGTTGTTGAAATGCTTTTTTCTCTTCAATTTTGGAGATAAAATTCCGATCCTGGGCATTGTTCTTGTTCGTGTTTGTCTTAGTGGAGACCCGGGGTTATGATGTATTGCCTTGCACCGATTGCGAAGAAATTGCACCCTTGGGGGCTAGGGTACCAAAATTGTTTAGCCCAGGGCGCTCAAATTCGTTAAAACGGCCCTGCTTGCTCACCAGCCAGCAAGATGCAAGATGCATGTATCAATGTTTCACTGCAACATGTATCAGCGTCTGGATGTCTCTTTAATGTACAAGGAGATTCTCCAGCTGCAGTCGCCAAAGGTGGGTGCATACAATGTTGCACACTAAGCAGTGATGAATGCTATAAGAAGGTATGACCACGAAGGGTTAATATGGTAGACGTTGGTCATTCAATTAGACCACTTATTTTTCTTATTTCTAAATCCACACTTATTACTTGGTGGGATTATTGAAAGTCCTTAAAAGTATCTTCAACATTACCCTAATGAAAGTAACGACCACTTTTAACTCTAGCAGTAGTATTTAATTTTAAACGTTTAAAAATTTTCCAATCGAAAAGGGAATTGTTTCGTACGGAGCCATTACCTCATTTTTATTACGTCAGTGTATGTACAGTGTGCAGTAGGGTGGTAGGTCTTATTTTCGACTTTTGAATTTTCTTCAGGGCACCCTACAGAATAGTTCCAAATAATTAAAGAAAAATCTATGTAAAGTTTCAGTTCGATCGGATAACGGGAAAATGTGTCCCTGGACCCTGAAATATTTAAATCATTATTTAACAGCTCATAAAGTCGATTTTATATAATATCCTCCAAGTTATTGATTAAATAAAAAAATATGGTAAACAAAAGTTGTAGATCCGGATAAGGAGCATCTTTTATGTTGTATTACTTTTTCTCAAATTTTGAAAGTTTAAATGCTCCTCGAACACTTTTTATTTATGAAGGCGTACAAAACAAATGGAATTTTTATTTTCGGAGAATATTTTTAAACATTTAAGGCGTGGGGCATATAACGAAATATGTGAAGAAGACAAATTTTTTTTCTTTATTTTCAGTGTTTGACTATATCCTTATAAATTTGAATCTATATCTTCGATATTTTTGCGAAATGCGGTCCCAAATTTTCAGGAAACATTCATGACATATCAAACACTGAAAATAGGGATTTTTTATCTTTTAATTAAATTCGAGAAGCATTTAAACTTTCAAAATTTGAGAAAAACAAAAGTTTTTTTTTAGTTTTTCCCGACTTTTTTCCTAAATCGTTTGTCACACGAGAAAAAGTAATAGAACATAAAAGATGCTCCTTGTTCGGATCTACAACTTTTGTTTGACATATTTTTTTTATTTAATCAATAACTTGGAGGACATTATATATTATATAAAATCGACTTTCTGAGCTGTTAAATAATGATATAAATATTTAAGGGCCCAGGGGCACCCTTTCCCGTTATCCGATAGAGCTCAAACTTTACACAGATTTTTTTTTTAATTATTTGGAACTATTCTGAAGGGTGCCCCGAAGAAAATCTTGAAAAAAATTTGTACCATAAGTATATAAGAGCCACCCTAGTGTGCACTGTAAATAGCTACATCATTAAATAATGACCATTATTTAACTGTACGTGATCTAAGTAATGCCATACATTTATAACCAAAATAATCTAAAGCCATTCATTTATTTACTTCTTATTCATAATTATGTAGCGTTGTGTGTGAGAAGGTGTGGAGAGATTTTTTAATATTAGTATCATTATTTCAACGTTAATATCATCTGCGTATTGTTCGTTCCACATTTATCGAATGTATTAATATTTCTTTACAGCGTGTATAACGTTACTGTATTCCTCTTTCAAATCCTATCGGAAATCCTTCAAATATTCCTACAGGACAGCGAGATAGTGAAACGAAGTAGGAATCCGTTCTTGGAAGTCGGAATGTTGAGAAATCGCTGTTCGGGTTCTGTCTTGACGTAGATATGAGATTGGATTGGAAATCTGTGCAGGATGTATAGGGAACGCGTACCGCAAACGCTGTGGTCAGGTCAGCGTTTAAATTGTTCGGCGCCAAACCGTATATGTATGTATTACCAAAATGAATGGGCAAATTCAAACTTAATCACTTGACAATTTCATTGGCGGCAACTGCTTAATGTTCTGTAAATGTCGCGTCGCGCTTTCACTCCAATTACAAACAATCGAAATGTGTAATATCTATAATAATATCATAATAGAATATAGTGGTATATAACAATAATATGTGTAATAAGACATTGATACAATTTCTGCATAAGCTGGCTTATTGGAGAATAGTATTCGTATATGAAAATCCGATAATAGATGTCGGTAACATGGAATTGGCGTGGTTAAGTGAAACTCATTTTTATTTTATGTGAATGGTTAAAAGGTAAATCTAAATTTGGGAGAAAATAGATGGCGAAACGCATGGGCGTCCAGAGGGGGGTGCATAAGGGGCAGTTGCCCCCCCCTGGCTTTTCAGAAAAAATCTCTTATTTTTCACAACTGATCTTTATTAAGTTTATACTAAAGAAGGGAATATTTTTAAATTTCTGTTTTAAATTTTAAAATTAATTTGGCACTATAAAATGGGTTAAAAAAAAGCAAGAGAGGTATATTTTTCTTTACCATCATCCCAAAGTTGCCCCCCCCCCCCCTGGAAAAAAGTCTGCGGACGCCCCTGGCGAAAAGTGTTGGGATTTATATCTTCTGAGCAACCAGATTCAATCCAGTTTGCTCCTGGAGGGAATGCAATGTAGTGGACACTTATGGCTCATAAAGAAATCTTTAGCAAACTTTATTGCACATAAAAATGCGTGGAAACAAAAGGAAAAGTAATACTGTGTGTATAACAAGAGAGAAACGGATATATGTATGTAGGTATACCTATAGTAAAAAATATAGAAGGTGGCGCGTCGCCCTAGTGCGTTGGACTTGTAGCGCAAGATTTCGAACTCCAAATCTCAATAAAAAGTATGAGAGCAATTTTTTTCTTACAAGTTGGAGTACAGTAAAAAATTTGATAGGTCCGCAGATGGTTAAGAAGAGTTTCGTTCTAAGAGACAAAATTTAGGGTTTGGCGTGACACGTACGCAGGAATTTATGCTATACTGTCCCCTTTAATCACTCTGCCAACATAGCTTCTACAATTTCGTGGATTGCAAGAAGTTTATACAATATATTCTACATAAGGTGACATAAAATATTTCTGTTGTTTTAATTATTCAAGACAATATTTAACAATAATGAAACAATTGCACAGTTTGAGGGGGCAAATACAGTGTGTAACAAAAGTAAGTAAACATGAAGCTTATACGACATAAGAGTACCACTGTGACAAAACGAGCGAAGGAATTCTGTTTATGTTTACGTACGTTCAAGGTTGAGACTTTCTTGTACATTATAACTATTTAGTCTTGCTCAGTTCGTTCAAGTGATGACATGAATTGCAATCATTCTGTGGTGATATGTTAATAAGCATTACAAAACTAAGTTAACAGTTGCAGTTTTTTTTAAGTATTTGTTGGTACAAAGTTGTTTTTTTGTATATATTCATAAAATATTAGAAACCTTATTGTGTTTAAACATTTGAAACCAAGGTATGTGTGAAGATTTATATGTATGTATATTTTAATGTATATTTTAAATCGTGGGTATGTCTCTCTCATATTTATATAATTTTATGATAGAAAAATGACCAAATTCAAACAACTAACATGTGAAGAACTTAGAATTGTTATCAAAATGCATAAAGAAGGCGATTCTTACCGAAAAATAGCAAAATTTTTTGATAAAACTCCAGCTTCTATTTTCAAAATAGTAGCTGCTTATAAAAGGGACGGCCGAGTTTCTGTATTATGTAGATCAGGACGCCCAAAAGTTACTACAAATCGTATAGATAAGAGGATTGTAAATATTTCGACATCCTCTCCACACTTATCAGCAGCAAAGATACGAGCAAAATTAATAGAAGAAGGTAAAAGTGTTCCGTCCACACAAACTATTAGAAGATTACACACAGCGGGAAGGCATGGGCGTGTGGCAAGAATATTGCCGTATATAAGCAAAGTAAATTTGAAAAAACGTTTGCAATTTTATGAAAGGCATGTTTTAAAATCAGATGAATTTTGGAAAAGGATATTGTGGACTGACGAATCTATGATTCGTATGAGACACAGTCATGGTAGGATGTATGTGTGGAGAAAATGTGGTGATGAATTATCGTATAATTGCGTAAAACCATCATTAAAATCTATGGATCGAGGTATAATGGTCTGGGGATGCTTTTCGGCATATGGCGTTGGACAAATTCTTCCAATATCAGGAAGAATAAATTCAACAGTTTACTTAAAAGTATTACAAGAAGTCATAATACCGGAAGAAAAACGTTTAATAGGGGACGATTTTATCCTCCAGCAGGATAATGCACCCATTCACAAGGCCAAAATTGTCATGAATTATCTAAAAAATAATAATATTAATGTATTGGATTGGCCACCGCAAAGTCCCGACTTGTCACCAATCGAAAATATGTGGGCTTTACTCAAATTAAAAATAGCTGAGAAGAAACCAAAAAATATTAATGAATTGAAACTTTTTATAATGGAAACGTGGCAAACATTTACCGCAGAAGAATGTACAAAATATGCTCTATCTCTTCCACATAGAATTTCTAAAATGTCACAAAGAAAAGGCTACCATTGTGGATATTAAACTGTTTGTTTACATACTTTTGTACTGTGTAATCTTGCATAAAAGTTATGCAGAAGTCATTATTTTGTTTAAATTTTCAACTACTGCAGATATTATACTTACATTTGTTTCCTACATAGTTATTAGTTATGTTAACAAATTAGTTACTTGAAAAATGTATAAATCTTATTGTTATCACCATTTTATTCCTGAAAGTTTGAGTGTTTACTTACTTTTGTTATCCACTGTATCAAGGATGAGAAAATATTTAAAATTTAAGAAAAGGTCGTACTCTTTTGGTTTTCAAGGTCATTATTGTCTTTTTAAATGTAGGTTATCTTCTTCCTTACTTAGGAAGGGAAGTTAGGCAACCCGAGAATTCAGAAAATTATGCATCTTTG
Organism: Andrena hattorfiana; assembly: GCA_944738655.2. Lineage (NCBI taxonomy): Eukaryota > Metazoa > Arthropoda > Insecta > Hymenoptera > Andrenidae > Andrena > Andrena hattorfiana. The sequence goes on along the minus strand of OX122890.1, from coordinate 14,679,703 downwards.
TGTGTAAGTAGAGTAGTTCAGCCGTAAGAAAACCCTATTTTTTTGTGTCATAATGCGGTTTTAGGGGGTGAAATCACCCCTTGAAAAAATGCAGAATTTTCTTTTTTGTGGAATATCTCAAGAACTGTGAGAGATATCGAAAAGAAGTTTAACCCTGTAGGGACTTGTGGGACTCCAGAGTCCCATTCAGACTAAGACATTTTTCTTTACGTTCTATCAATATGATCGAGATTTGATAGGTATAGTGACCTTTAGTAGGCAGAGATAAAACTGTTTGTACCATCAGAACCCGAAATTAAACTTTTTACTGTTATAAACAAGTGAATCTAGTCGACGCTATAGATCGTGATCTGTGCCTATTGCAATTTGTCGACTATTTTTATAAATTAAAGTAAGTAAAAGAACTTTTTATAGTAAAATAAGCATATATATAGTAAAAGTGAGTCCTAATTGACAAACAACTGAATGGGCACTGTACTCTATTTACGTTATATGTAGGGGCTTTCGGGTTAACGTTATGGGACGTGTATGTCCCACCGGGACTTAGGAGTAAATATTTATGAAAATTGTTAAGTACTTATATGTCATTCCTATTTCTTTAAATATTCGTACTATTCTATATTATTTGTTAAATCGTGTATAATTACATATTTTTATTAGTGTTTATGTTATTTATCGTTACTACAGCAACAAGATGTCGGGGCGTCGACAAGAACAATGCTCTTGTGAGTCTGCATAGATCATGTTTCAAGAGTAGACGGTGGTATCTGCCTATTTTTTTCTACTTACTTGAGTTATGTATAATGAATGCGTGGTTGTTATATAAACCCCAAAATAAAGCAAACCATCACTTTGTTCTCCATAAATCTCAACAAAAAATTTTAAAATTAAAAGATTTCAGAAAAGAAATTATTCAAAGTTTATTTTATTGTGGCAAAAAAGTACGTGGACGCCGAAGTGGCATCTTTTCGAATAGGACTACCAAAATTTCCAAAGCTCGCAAGCAGATATCCACAGAAGACATAAGATTTGATTCATTACATCATTTTTCATTATTTAGCGAATGTAGACAAAGATGCACACTTTGCATTATAAATAAACCGTTTTCATTTTGCGAAATGTGTAATGTATAACTGTGTTGTAATAAAAACAAAAGTTGTTTTTATGATTACCATAAAAAAATGGAATAGATATTTAAAATTATAATATTATTTTTCATCACTACTTACTGCTCACACATGATTTCCCATATTAAAAAAATTATTTATGTACATATTTATGTTGTTTTCTATATTTCCGATCAATGTTCAAAAAATTACCCGTAAGTCTGTGTGGGACTCCTACGTCCTATACCATAAATCAATGATTTTCACATTCTCAGCATTCTAACCGAGTAGCTTCCAAATCCGAAGTATAAAATAGATCATTTTAACGCTCAAAAAAATTCTACGTCAAGTTTAAAACATCCCCGTACCTAGAGGGTTAAAGAGAAGTTGCATCTTTTTTTATATCTACAAAACTGCGTAAAAATAATTATCATAGGTCATTATTTACAAAAACACTGGTAAAATAACACGTATTAAAACGATCTCGAATGCATTATGCATATACAGTATTGTCTCCGTATGTGCTCGGTTTGGTGCACACGATACGGGCTTGTCGTTATCCCCACCACTTCTGTCTCACTCTTATCCGGCGAAGGCGAGAGCGAGATGGAACGAGAGCGAGCGAGAGCCACTGAAAGAGAGCGAGGACGGTACGAGACAGACAACGCGTTGATGTTTTGTCTCGCTCCATCTTTCGGGCGCCGTGAGACTCCGTTCTTTACGTGCGCGACGGGCGTGCGCGATGGTCGCAAGCACTTACGGGGAGCACGGGAACCGCTTCGCAAAATCTTGAGGCAGGCTCGGCTCAAGTCTTTTTTTGCGCCCTAGGCGAACTTGTCAAATTGCGCTCTTTATTATATTACATTTATTTGAGATTATTAATGACTTTACTCTGCAAAAGTAGGCAACTGCTAAGGCGTATGGTTGACAAGAGGCGCAAAATGGCCTTTTCATTGCTGGCATTGTTGAAAATAAATTTTTAAATGTAATACTACAAATTATACTACAACGGTTTTAAACTACGAGTAAAAATTAAGAGTAAGGTCATGAAGAAGCTCAAGTAAATGTATTATAATAAATGGCGGAATTTGGCAAGCTCCCTTAGGGCGCAAAAAAGATTCGTGCCGTGCCTGGCTATCTGAGCGTGGCGCGCATGCGTCGAGCAGTCACGATTCCATCTGACAATGGCTGCGTTCAACGGAAAGAACCGCTACGTAGCGGTTCGTTCCGCTGAACGCACCCAATGAGTGCTCGTACCCGTCGCGCACGCAAAGCGTTCCATCTCGCTCTCCCTTCGGCCAGAAAGAAGCGAGAAACGAACACTCGGAATTAGGGATCTGTTCACGATAGGAGCTAAACGCTAGTCCCGACCAGGGAGCACATACGGAGACAATACTGTAATATTATTGATATTGGGAATACTACATATAATCTTAATGCGTGTTACCGAGTAAAAGAAACAGTGAAAGTTAAGCTTGCAGAAAAACATTTTCAATAGTGTATCTACTATGTTTCTATGTTATTAATCATTAATAAAAATTAAATTTTCCGGTTATCCTGGAATGAATCATACGAAGTGAATGCTCAAATTCATTATTCGATGTTTACTTTTTTAGCTGTTTACTCTTAACTGTTATTGAATAAGCTTGTGTTCGCTCAAACGTTACCGACACGTATCGACGTATTTTCAAATAAAATTTTATCGAAAAATTTAAAGAATCTTACAGATATAGACATTACTGCCGGATAAGCTTATTTTACTAATATACTGAGGTGGGAACAAAGAAATCCAAACGAATTTTTAAAGTAAAACATAACGGGGCAGTTATTTAGTTAGCTACGGGTGAGAAAGTATACATTTCGTGGTTAAAATAAAATCGTTGAATTCGTAAATATCGATTTTTACATATTTCGGGGCGGTTACCGATACCGGAAAAAGTGAAAGTGCGTATAAAAAAATTCGATAGTAGTTATATCCGAATAGTTTCACAGAATATTCTCTGAAATTTTCGGATGAAATTTTCTAACATCCATCACATATTTTTCAAAATATGATATCCATGTAGATGAAAAACGTGGTTTTGAGAAAACGGTAATTATAGACTCATTGTCAGTGGAAGTTATTCTTTAAACAAATCGCTTATACAGGGTGTCTCAAGATCCAAACGGTCACCAACTTGGGGTTTGATAAGAAATATAATTTTGAGCTGAAAACTTCCAATAAAAATAAATTATTCCTAAAAGTATTTTGCTGCGCGCATTACTCTGTAAGTATATAAAACATTACAAAGAACTCCAGAGGCTGTTAGAGGTTGTTGGCCCGGTGATGGTGTAGCGTAGCCAGATTTTCCAAGAAAATTTAAATTCGATTGCAGGCACGCATGTTCCCGCCACTTTTAAAGCAAATTTTTTAATATAAAAAGGGCCCGCATGCATGCCTCGGGCCTGATTACCAATCTAGTACACATAGATTATAGATTACCAGCGGCCGTAGCCGTGATGGAAAACACCGGTTCTCGTTAGATCACCGAAGTTAAGCATTACGGGGCGGGTACTGGGGAAAGATGGGAGACCACCACCTTTCTCCCGGTGCGCCGCTGCTGTTGGGACTCGAAGGAGAGAGAGGAGAGAAAAGATAGATACATGACTATAGTTCGTTGGGCAATATAAGCGGATAAGCTTGAAACGCCATCCTGTTTAACAGGAAAAAACAATATACAATATTTACAATACAATACAATAGATTATAGAGATCTTTGGCAAGATCGGGTTCTAGTTCCCTTCGAACGTTTATTAACCGTATAATACTGTGCAGAGCTGGAAAGATGATTAGCGGCACAGCACAGGTAGGGTTGCCAACATTTTCTCAGGAGAATATAGTACTCTGCGACCAAATGTGATAAAAAATATAGTGCATTGTGAAAAAGTATAGTACTTTTCAGAGGAAAGGGTCATTCCACGCAAAGTCGGACACTTTTCGGAGTAACATTTCGGATTTTGGTGCAACTTGGATATGTTGTAGTCTTTAGGGGTATATATACATATCTCAAAGGATTTTTCGAAATGTCAAAAATTGTGGATGTTACAGCTCTTTGAAATATAGTGTTTACTATTTTTCCAAAAATTATAACTCTGAAACAAATAAACTGATAAAAATGACCTTTCGGGTGCTTACAGTGGAGATATAAGAGTACCTAATAAAAATTATTTCACTTAATAAAAACGAATATTTGACCATTTATTTAGCAATTGTTCTTAACAAATGCAATTTTATAGTTGAAGGCACCTTTTTAAAAATTTGGAAAAATAGGAAGATAAAGCCCAGTTTTTCCTCTTTACGGACACGTTTCGAAAGGCGTGGACGTTTTAAAATTGGACAAATGAAAATTAATTGAATGTAACGCTGCGTCAAATCACACCGGCTCGACTGGTCGCTCGGGCCGTGCGGTACTCGCAGCGGCCAACCGGCTATACCTGCTACTTTTATATAGGGTATTAATGAGGACCGCTGCAAGGTTTAATACCGTTAATAGTTACTGGAAGCATACTCTATGTCGATGGCACTTATTGTTTGAAACATTTAAGTTGCCATTGTTCAATGGAAACCACGAGAAGGTGGTGAGTATTCTTCCATCGGGAGAGGATGGGATGTGGTGGGATTATGCTAAAGGATAAATATTTTGTCGCATCTTTGAGCGTCTTTTGGAATAAATGACCGGTTATGTAATTACTTATTTGATAATTGCTACAACTTTTGATTTGTTACTGTATGAATAGCGTTTAAATGAGACACTGTATCCGTTGGTATAAATGAATGAAAGTTTCGCATCTCTCTAGTAATAATCGTGAATGTTTTTGATATTGTTCTATTGAGCTGAATTGAAAATGAATGTTTTGAATTTGGCAGTCGCCCAATTAAACAATTTCTGTGGTGTCGTTATTTGTTTTTCTAGCGGTCTTTGTAAACTGGCTCGAGCTGCAAGACGCTTTAATGATCCCCTGATACTATCATATGACACTTTTGCCAGGTGATGTTGCAAAAAAATGCCACTCGGCGTTAATTCCGAAATCTTCGAAATGGAAGCTGAGATTCAGTAAATTATATTTATTTTTATATTGTGATGAAGTCCTATCGGAGAAATATTTAATTTTATTAATAGCAGTGCCGTGTGTTTGTTTCAAAAATTGAATCAGCTTCATTTGGAATAAATGAACTGCGATACTGTCATGCCCTTTACAGTCTGAAATAATGACAAAGTTGTCATGCTGTAGATAATTATTGATTCTATAATAAGCAATGAATGGATAAATTGTAGCCTGTTTGTTAGACCAATGATAGCTCTGAACTTCATCCTGAATGACAAAAGAATAATTTTCTGCAAAATCTCCGACAACAACTAACTCATCCGGCCCTAAATTTTCTTTGCAATATTTGAAATAACTACTCTGATTTTTTGCAATAAAATCATGGACTTGCAATGTCGATAATCGAGTTTCCAGATGTTCAAGAAATTCTTCTGTATTAAACCTTGCAGCGGTCCTCATTAATACTCTATATAAAAGTAGCAGGTATAGCCGGTTGGCCGCTGCGAGTACCGCACGGCCCGAGCGACCAGTCGAGCCGGTGTGATTTGACGTAGCGTTACATTCAATTAATTTTCATTTGGCCAATTTTAAAACGTCCACGCCTTTCGAAACGTGTCCGTAAAGAGGAAAAACTGGGCTTTATCTTCCTATTTTTTCCAAATTTTTAAAAAGGTGCCTTCAACTATAAAATTGCATTTGTTAAGAACAATTGCTAAATAAATGGTCAAATATTCGTTTTTATTAAGTGAAATAATTTTTATTAGGTACTCTTATATCTCCACTGTAAGCACCCGAAAGGTCATTTTTATCAGTTTATTTGTTCCAGAGTTATAATTTTTGGAAAAATAGTAAACACTATATTTCAAAGAGCTGTAACATCCACAATTTTTTACATTTCGAAAAATCCTTTGAGATATGTATATATACCCCTAAAGACTACAACATATCCAAGTTGCACCAAAATCCGAAATGTTACTCCGAAAAGTGTCCGACTTCGCGTGGAATGACCCGAAAGTGGTACAAATTAATACTACCTACATTAAAACATCGTATTTATTAAATGTATATTTTTTGTGCATTTTGCATTATTAAATACTTTATTGTCTTTAACAAATATCTCAAAGGTTTGATTGCACTGAAAGTGCAAATCAACATATATGAGGAGCTAATTTTTTGTGAGAGATAAAGTGGTTGTTTCTCTCCTCCCGTCACTTCATATTCATTATAGAAAAATCCTATCTCTAAAAGCTGAAGTGGCTGGAATAGAGAGAAAGTATAAAATTATTTTATATAAATTTTGACAAACACATCATAGACAACTCTTTTTTAAGTTGCATTTAGAAGTTTAAAATTTGAAACCTATTTTCTACACCGCACAGTTCTGGAGATATTGGAAGACTTGTGTTTCATACCCCCAAAGAGGGCTGATCTTACCCTTTAAATATGGATAATTGCCGATAAAAAAATATTTGTCAAATATTTCTTTGCGCATTACTTCCTACTTCCTACATAAACTTCATCAAATTCGGCGTGGTGACACTTCAGCCATGTCCCTTGTGGGGATCTCATACGTTACAACCTAACGCAACAGTAAAGGAGAGAAGGGTCCATCCAGAGGACATAATTTAATTCGAAATTCTGTCAACGCTATTTACTATTACACTCACTCAGAAGTTGGTTTCCTTCAACCCTCATCCGTCCCTTGTATCAATTTGACACAAACGTAAATGTACGCAGTGTACGTTGCAATAAATGTAAAAATGCAGTATGCCCTGCACAACGCTATATTATTTGTGACCGATGTGAACAATCGTATGCCTGAATATACTGAAATTTCATTGTCTATTTTCAATAAAAGAATTTACAAAGTCAACTATTTATCTTTTCATTATATTGATTTTTTTTACCATTATGTCAATTTGAAACTGAAAGACCGATGAGGGTTAAACTCCATAACTCCCTGAATTAGATATCTAGATTGTACCCAATATTTTGAGGACATATTCTAAGGGCCTGACATGAAAAGGGAATAAAAAAGAAAAACCCAAAATCTTCTTTCTTTGACTGTGTCCAGGTGTATGCACATCTGTGTCTGCACTTAAATGGCAATATGAGAATAAGGGAGTGCACCCCATTGAGTTGGTCACTTATGTAGGTAGCCTCCCCCCCCCCCCTCACTATATGGTATTGTTTCAGATATTCACGCGCAGTAACAGGGGCCAGTGGAAGAGGCGGAAATGCGTTCTCGGAAATCACTGAAGTGCCTGGCTGGGGGTCGGTGTTCGGGGTTAGTTCCAACGTAGATTCGGTGCTAGGGGTAGATGGGTAAGGGTATGAGGGCGCGTGCCACTCTGATTGTAGCAGCCATACTGGGACACACGGGCCACATACCGACAATTCTTGGTTTCCTACGGCGTGCCTAGACACCCTGGGAATACTCACGACTTGCTGAAGCGCAAGGCTCCCACTGCCACTAAGGGCGACGCTGTTCTAAAAAAGTGTTCACGTGTAATGTCGGACAGACCCAGGATATTAGAGGATTAACCCTCCTCCGCGGAAGAAACAAAGAAAAACAGAAGCTGAAGAGGAAGGTTCTTGTAAAAGGAAAGTCTTCCAACGCTATTTTACTTATTGCACCGCGAGTATAATTTATTCGACTCGGTTGTATAAATGCATTGCGTTGTACAGGGTGTTTCGTGACGGACGGTACAATCAGAAGGGTAGTGATTCTACATGAGAAAGTGAGTAGGAAATATGGAATGAAATTTGTGTATGAGAAGCTTCCTTTTCAAAAAATTCATTTTAAAGTTTTAAGAATTTATCAGTAAATTGCAGAATAACTCTTTCTCGAATGAGGTATATGACTAATTGTAAGAATAGTTCCACCTTTGAATTGAATTTTCGAAAACCAAGCCCTATTTCTATTAGAACAGTTGTTTTTGTAAAAAGATGCCAAGAAAAAGTAAAGAAGTTCAGTTGTTATTTGTTGTGAATCTTAAAAATGATATTCTTTGTATGAACAGCAATTTTTATATTTTAATGTTACAATTCATCTCTTAGTCCACTGAGATATTACCAGCAAGAAAAATGGGCCGCGCCTGCATTATAGCAGACAAATTAAATTTCATTTTTAAAATTTCATTTCGGGATTTTTACTCGGTACCAGGTTGTAAAAATCTAAGGCGATACCGCAAGGCTCGAGTGAATTAATTTAAGCAAGAAAAAGTACCTACTTTATCAACCTGTTAGAGCGGGTTCGAAAATTGCTTTAGATCACGTGCAAAAAGTTTTCGCTAGGTACTTTTCCTAGATAAATCGGGTTTATTTAGGGCTGTTACTAAGTCTAAGTATTTGAGTATTCGAGGCTCCGAGTATTCGAATATTCAAATAATTAGGAGTATTCGAATATTCGAATATTCAAATAATTAGGAGTATTCGAGTATTCAAAATATTCAAATAATTAGGAGTATTCGAGTATTCGAAATATTCGAATAATTAGAAGTATTCGAGTATTCAAATAATTGGGTGTATTCTAATATTCAAATAATTAGGAGTATTCGAATATTCGAATATTTACAGCTCTAGTGTTAACCGACATCGACATCTGAGCACAGTATCGACCCACATATCTATTCAAATAGAAGAACGCAATTTTTTTTTGTCAAAGATCTTCATTTCAGAAATGTTTAAATACGAGAAACGTATCGTTCAAATACGTTTCAAACTTCACTATTTGCGACGTCAGGTTATTTCCACATATCACTAACTAATTAAAAAAGTAACGTTTTGCTGACAGAGACTAGTTGATTTCTGAGCAGAAAAATGGGGAAAAATTTGCATGAATAATTTCATATAGCAACATTTTCATAAATCGAACAAATACAATAAATAGAACTGTACGATAAAGCTTTTCCAGAATCTCATGTATGCAGGTTCTATCTTTGAAACTGGGCAACAAGACGGGGTGGAGTAAAGATGAGAATCGTGTCTGATATAATTCACAGTCGGGGAAGTGGCCTTTAGCGTCAAATTGAATTTGGACCTGCTATAACTTCGTGGCCACTTCGTTCGTTGGACCTAATACGGTCTGGCTTTTTCCTTTTGAGAACAGTAAAAAATATTGTGTATCAAGGAAGATCAATAGCTTCGAAAATTATGAAGCAGTGAGTCGTTGCAGTGTGTGCTGTAACGAATTTAGAAGCTAGATCGAGATAGATAAAAGCTAGAGGAAGAAATAAGACGTTGGTGTACCCTATTAAAGCTTATCATTTCAGTTGTTTACACAGTCTTATGAACACTAATCATGGCATAATTTGTCATGCACCATTAACCCTTTTGAAATACGAGAGCAACCGTATTTAACGAATTTTCAAATTTGTTACGGTGCAATAGTGCCCGTCTAATTATTGCTCGCTTAATTGTCGCTGAGTTATCTCCACCATTTTTTGCAACCGTTCACAGGGAACGAGCCTCCACGTTCTGTACATTAATGATCGACAATCACTCATTGAAATAAGAAAAATAAATTTTTATATTTTTGTACTTTATAATTTCGAGTTTATAAAGATAAAAAAGATTTATAAAGATAAATTTGATTATATTTGTATAATTTTGTGTTCACCGTGCAGTAGGTAACTAACAAAAGACCATACATGGGCATGAAATATTTTGTACATTCTTTGCTAATCAACTTTTACTATCTTGAATTCTCGTTTAATTACAATGCTTTGAAACGTTTACAGCGTTTAATTACAACTCATAACTCAGGTCACTTTACTCTTACAAGGGAAGATCCCGAACCCGGAAATTCCAAAAATTCTAAATCTTTGTGAATATATAGAGGATTTCCTCCTGATTACAGGCGACGATTGGTTGCTTCTTTGAACCCATTTTGTAGCGCCAATTTAATTAAAAATTTAAAATTGAAATATAAGGATGTTCACTTTATTAGTATAAACTTGATAAAAATTAGTTTTTAAAAGAAGCAATTTTTCTCAAGCCCGAGGTGCAACCCCCCCCCCCCCCCCCCCCCACCACCTCTTGCCACCCGCTACGGACGCCCATGTCACGAATCCTCAAGTGTTTATAAAAGGGTCGCCACCATATACATTCACTTCAAAAAGATGAATTATTTGCTTGCCTAGCTCTGCATCTCAAGTGAATCGATTTTTTTATCGTACCGACACCATATCATTCAAAGCCTTATATAGCTAACTTCATCAATTTTACGAATTTGTCAGGAAAACTTCACATATGTATTCTAGAGACCTCATACTTTCAGGAAATCATTTTTTTTAAACACTCTGTAGGTAGAATATGTAAGCGTGTTTGAATAATGGTAGTACATATAGATATGGATGTTCGTGGATTCAGTATTGTGAAGTTAACTGTTATCCAGCAAATATTCCGTGCCAGATGCTTTTCCGATGCATTTAAATTTTAAATAGGGATTTATTGTTGTGATCAGTTGTTCGTGATGTTTGGTGCTGCAGATATCGGTATTTCTCGAAAGTTTTCGCAGTTAATCTGTACTCGCGCGTTTTACTGCAAGCTTTATTATAAGAATATTAAAAAAGTGTGTTTAGTGATGGGTCGTAGGAAGCACATTATACCAGAAATGCGACGAAAAATTTAGCAATTACGGGATGAAAATTTAACAGTCCGTGGAATAGTGAATTATTTGAATATTTTTATCAATACTTGTCATGTAAATAAATTATACGAAATCATTGTGTTCAACACGCATGGGACACAATCGCTGTTGAATGTCGTATCCGTTTAATTGATTGTGTGCCTCGTATTTAGATGGCCGATGTAATCAAGCGAAAATGTGAACCGATTAAATATTGATTACCTATAATTAAATTTTTTTACAAACTCCATTATTTTGTTACAGATTAAAATGAAAATTTCTAAGTAACACCGAATCTTCCCTATTTAGGTGCTATACCTATATATGTATATACATATAGCTTTCGAAAATAAAGGTTAACAAACACTAATTATTTATGATAAATATCTTCTGAAATGGTTTATTACATAAATAAATAGAAACGTAATTTATGGCAATATAATTAGTGGAATTCAGAAATGAATATTTCCCTATTTATATGCTCGCCACTGTATATCGCCGTTTAATTGTCGCGGCTCTCTGCCTGCGACAGTTAAGTGAGTACCACTATATTTCTGAAACGAAAAATAACATAAAACAATTATTGCACCGCATTTTCGATATATTCTTGCACGAGTTGCTAGCTTTTATGTCATACGGTACCTACACTGTCAATATGCACAAATTACCCGCGACTCACTCTAATGGAATTTGAATTATCCCGCAAGATTCGTAATTCTCGATTATATAATATTCCCCGTGCTTGATGTTCCTTCAAAATCGCACTGATAAAAGCTAACGACTCGACTTTCGTACGTGTGTTCCCTCAATTGTTTTCCCTCAAGTGATTTCGCATCTACCCTTTGCGTACTAACGAAATTAATCAAGGGTCACGTCTTCCCTCAAAGAGAGCTTTCAAGAGGGTTGCGAGAGGCGAGGGAATTAGAATACGTAATGATATCTGGCATTCTCTGACGCGAAATTTCATTCCCAGAAATAGTGGTATTTAGCTTGTACTTGACGAATCCACGAGAGCTAAGAGCGAAGGGATTTACGCGGCACGTTGTTGGCAAATTTTGTACCCCAACTATTACGGCACATTGTGGATACACTGCGAGTCGTTCCTTGTAAATTAGCACGCCTATTAAATCGCTAGGTTCTGCTTGAAAAATGAGGAATTAAAACAACTGTGATGTATCCATATAATAAACAAGGATATCAAAATAATGCATAAAACGATTTGGTTATTTGTAAACAAGGAAGGGTGCAACATGTGATTGGTCGAAACAGTCATTTTATTTGTTTCGACAGGTTTATCTATAAATGCAAAAGATGACAAAGATAGTGCAAATATAAATCAAATTCTTTGCATTTTAACAAAATGGTTTCCAATTCGTATTATGTGTAGCTTTTTGTTAAAACTCTACTTAGTCAAATACTTAGCTGAATAATAAATAGTCAGTTAAAAGTTTTACATTACACTGATAACATTAGCTTCCTATCTATTAACCGAGATAATAATTATATACTATCACATTTAATTAAAGCATAACCCAGTTACAAGAATGCCGACATACTGAAATCGTGAAGCTCTATTCTATGAGTACCTACAGAAATTAACAAAGTCTTATATTGAAACACAAAATTCTACTTTTAAAATACCTGTATTTATACAGCATTTTGTAGATAGCATTTATAAATAGCATTTATAGATAGCATTTATAAATGCTAGGTAATGAGATGGTAATGATAAGAGTACGTGACCCACGTATAGTCTTATAACTTGTAACTTATCTACAAGTTCATTTTTTGAAGAGTACTTAGAGATAACGGTATAATTCTTTTCTCATACTTCAGGAGAAAATAGGATCTTTTATGAGACGTTTGCAGTGTATCGCTGCTGGAAAATCCTTAGGGAACAGAAATAACAAGTCTCTCCTTTTTTATACATTTCAACTTTTCTTTTTTACGTACTCCCAAGAATAAGTAATGGTTGCTTTAAAACATTTTTTTCATATTTTGCACAGTTACAGCTATGTAATAAAAATACCCTTTATTTAAAGGATTTGAAGATGAGCCAATAAACATTAAAATGAACATTTTTCGAATTTAAAATCATTAGTTTAAATATTATGTTAAATATTACCTATGTACGTGTAAACAGCTGTCGCCTCTTTTCACGTTGTTGATGTTCTAAATAATATCTGTAAAATATTAATACTTTTTGACAAGAACATATAAACTTTCATGGATTTACTATATCTTTCTCTATCATGTTCGCTCTTAATTTCACAACTGTGCGAGTTATGGAGAAACGTTTGAGATAAAAGGTATTTATTTAGGTATTTTTCAAACATTCAATATTGCAAAAGTTTATATACTATTCCCTTCAGAAAGAATTGGCGATTTCCTCACTTGCGCGTTCTGAAGGTAAAGTAGCGGTCAAAATAAAGTTTAAACTACGAATGGTAATAAAAATAAAATAGTTCCATTACAAAGAATTATATCTTAAAAATTTATACTCCCATAAATCGGGGAGTTTTCAGAATAGGTCAGTGATACCAACGTAATACTTAAAGCCTAAGTAGTATTAAGTTAGTTATGCGGACATGTCAAGTACTAAAAATATGTGTTTTAACATTTATTTTGACCATCACTGTAATATGACAGAAGTGCTACATACATGTTAATAAATAAAAAAGAAGGGCCTCTGTGCTGAAAGTCTGTTTCGAGAAAAGTATATGTAAACATTATAAGTTGCAGTAAAACTGTCTATAATATTTAAAAATTTGATATATCTCCTCTGTAGTTGCATTATTACAATCGGAATTATGTAATAAATCAATCAGTGAAATTACTTTTAATTATAGCCTTCTCAGGCCTATCTTGCATAAAATGGAGACATATAGAATAAATGTTGTTTTTTAACAGTACCTATTTTTTATTATTATTTAATATTTGCATATTTGAAAAAATACAGAATATTGCAAAAATATACTCATAAAAATAGTCATAGATCGTGTTATGTTCAGGTTGATATATGGCTTAGATTCGAGTTAGGGTCAGTTGGTCAACATCGATTCATAAAATTCATCATAATTCTGTCAATTTTAAGGATACGGCAATGAAATTTAAGGGACATATGTAGAAAAGAATGAGGTATTTAATTATGCGTTTTATGCAAAAAGGGCCCGAGTGTCCTGAGGTCGTTTTTGCATTCAACAGTACATTTAACAGCAGGTTGACAACAATTTCAGTTTGTTACATTATCCAATCGGAGTTCAGATTGTACGGAGAAGTACAATCCTGAATAATTAAACTGACCTTGATAAAAGTATCGAAATACGTAAAGTACATTCTGTTTGAATTTTTTATTCTAATTTTTGAAGCACAATCTACATCTTTATTATAACAAATTAAGTTCTATTGTACCAGTAAACTGAATAAATATTATTCGAAATTAATTTATTTCAACTGTTAGCACCTATGTATTTTTATAAAAATCTGAGTATTTTTATGTTACTTATTATACGTTCACTAAAGCGTTTATTTTCTTGAAAAATGACGCTACAGTAAATCCTCGTTATTGCCCCGTTTTTACCATGCGTAGTACGCCCGGTGACTACATATCCCCACCATTTCTTGGAATCCTTCGGTCGAGAGTGAGAGAACGAAAGAGTTGACGGCAACTTCGTGTCAACTATTTCGTTCCCTCTCGCTCGCTCTTCGGATTTCTCACTCGCGGCATCGGCCGCACAGAATAGTGTCCGCATCGCGTCGTACGCCCGCCGCCAGCCCCGTTCGTAGGGTTTAATACGAGGATTTACTGTACTCCGAAATCTTATATCGCAGAAATTTTCTTATCAAATTTGAATTACAACAATATTGCAAAATCCACTGATCCCATTGTTGACTTCACACATTATGTCACGTACCTATTTAATCAATTAGTCTTCGTTATTGCATGACTAACTAGCTTCGCGTACCATCGAATTCGTCGATAAGAAGCACGCCTATCTTTCACCCAAAGAGACTCGAATACCCAGGACAAATGTGCCGCGGAGTAGGAAATTTGACGTTGCAAAGTGATACATACATGAGACAGTCCCACGCGAAATTGCCCTTATTATTCCCTTCAATCTGCGTTTAAAATCTGCACCGTTATAGGGAAAAGGCAGGTAACATGGAACATTTGATTTCAAAAGCTTGTTAAAAGTAATGGAATTTGTTATTTTTTAATAAAATTGACGTGAGGGGACGAAGGATGTAATGCATAATTATATTTATATAGTTAAATGTACAAAAATCCAATTGTTTTGCAATTATAGTAAAAAATAACTAAAAAGAGTGAAAATCGGCTGTTCGAAAAAATGGGTCCTAATATGGAACACATAGGAAATTTGTAAAGAAAACACAAAAGTCTTTTTTTTACTAGAAATGAAGACTTATTATGTAGAAGATTCAAATAAATAAATATACAGCATTTTTGGAATTTATTCCTGCTTTCTGCGTCTCTTACACTTTGGGGACGTGAATAATACGTCGGAAGCCCCACATTCATTGTGTGCTCATTGAAAGCAGCGAATACATTGGGTCTACTTTTCATTGTCATTATTTTTATAATTACCATCGCAAAATAAACATTTTGCATCATCTTTGCTATCGTCATTATCAACTTCATCTATGTTACTCGGTATGTTCCATGTTGCGTACACACATGTTCCGACAAGAAATTAAGAATTATACTAACAAGGAAAGTCTCCCAGGTGTCCGCCTCCGATTGCTTTGAATTTTGGATATGTTTTGGAGGACCGAAAAATAAGATATATGTGTTTTTTATAGCGGCCCTATTCCTATATCCCGTCTCCGATTGTTTTGGTTTTTGTATATGTTTTAGGGGACCAAAAAATAAGAAGCAGGTGTCTTTTTATTTTGGCCTGTTTGCATGTTTGGGGGTGAAACCACCTCTAATGATTATATCGAATTTAATAATAGATTACGGTAAATCCTCGTTACCAGCCCGACAAATGGGGCTGGCGGCGGGCTCCTAACGCGTTGTGGACAC
The DNA here is from genome assembly GCA_944738655.2 of Andrena hattorfiana. Classification (NCBI taxonomy): domain Eukaryota; kingdom Metazoa; phylum Arthropoda; class Insecta; order Hymenoptera; family Andrenidae; genus Andrena; species Andrena hattorfiana. Next base: position 14,663,835 of record OX122890.1, on the reverse strand, counting down.
TATTCCGCGCGGCCAGTTTCTAACCCAGACCTCTCGCTCGTTGTCGGGTCTCTCACTCTCGTCCGCAGGTTTCCAAGAAATGGTGGGGATAGTCGCCGGGCTCCTAACGCATGGTAGAAACGGGCTGGTAACGAGGATTTACTGTATATCGAAATAATACTTTGTAACATACCTTCACTATAATATTTAACTGTTCGATGCACTTTTTAGAAACTTTTACACCCCACAAAAAATATAAATGTTTCTTTTTTAATGATAGTGGCCCGGCTGATGCTCAATTGTCAGTATCATCGTTTATTATGTCTAGGGACCTAGTATATACGATTGCCTGAAGAGTTCGTTATTTCTTTATCGAAATTTTACGAAGTTTCGTATTACGTGCCGTCCCACATTACCTGCCTTTACCCTAGTTACTGGCGTTACCTCCGCGAGCAATCCGTTCTACCGAATGAAAAATCGCCGCCGATTTCAGGACGTTTCTCTTCATCGAGGTCGATTGTGCTGTCTTCCGTTTCGCATTAACGCAAGGCCGCGACGTAACGGAATTAACGAGGCACCCCTCCTGAACGGCCGGGGGTGGCGTTGTCTCCGCGATGCAAACGCAACGGCCCGCTCCGAGCCAGTCTCGGGATTTTGATAACATGTGACTTTATCTGGAATTTCCGGGCGCGCAGGTAGCCTGTTTACTTAAGATAATAGTAAAGCGTAGTGGCTGGATGAGCGTGGGGGGGGGGGGGGAGGGTTGGGGGGCAAAGGCGAAGGGATATTTCAGCAGGAAGTGTTGAGTCTCCTTGGTAGCGGGCAAGGGGGCGATGGGGTGGGCGGGGATGGGTGGGTTTGGGGTGGAGGAGCGAAGAGAAATGAGGAAAGAACGCAGCGAGTCGAATGGAAAGGAAGGGAATAGAGGGGGGGGGGGTCGCTAGAGTGGCGATAGAAGAGGAAGCCGAACTGGGCCGAAGAAGGGAGCCCCGAAGAGAAGAGGGAACGAACGGTTTGCCCGGAGGGTTGGCTGGCCGTAGCGGCGAAACAGGCTAAAGGTAAGAGCGGAAGAGTGAAATAGAGGGGGTGAGATTCTCTCTTAGCCAGGCTACAAGAACTTCATTTTCCGAGCCATTACACCCCGTCCCACTGCGCTACTCTGGAAACCCCTTTAACCCCTTAAATTAATTTATATCGAAATTTTAAATGACATTCATCGAGCCGAACAATAAATAACGCTAGCAGCCCCGGGGAAACGGCACCATGTTATACCGCGATGTTGAGCCGGTTTTTTTCGAACACCTTTGGATCTTCGCAGATAAGGGAATTCTATTCTGGAAATTAAATGGACGGATTTGTTGGTCAGTGGAATCAAGTCTGTCTGGTGATTTAATGCGATAATGCTCGATGTGACGTGGCATAATTGAATACGGTTAATAATTCCTTGTAGTATTTTCCCAACACATTTAACAGCTACTGTACTGCATATTCCTTGCACCAAATAGTGCTTCTTTGACACGTAATAAATATTAAAGTAGCGTGTCATTTTCTTGCACCGTATAAAAAATTTCACGGCTATCTAACCTTGCGACGTTGATGTTAAGTAATGTTTCAACCAGCAAAAACGGTACCATATTAAATAAATTACCATTTTAGCTGTACTAGTTTGTTTACTCGCGTTATCTGCTTCAGGCTACGATCTTATTTAAGAACTTGGCAAGTTCATCACACCATATGAAAACACATGTCGCTGCTCGGCATTGATAGTGGCATAGCTAAAGAATGGGAATTTTATTTGCACGTGACTAATAGTTGAATACTGATCATATAATTTGTATAAAACTCTGCTTAATGCATCTATCCAAATTAAGGATCACAGTAGGTACTGTATACCCATGGACCTTATTTGTGCAAGAAGAATCAAAATGTAGGGGACACCACGGTAAAGTGGGCCTAAGAAGGTTAAAGTAGAACGAAATTTTTTCTTTTCGATAAAAATGTATACGAATAAATTAATAATATAATTTAAACATTACTATTGCCAAATTACGAGTAGCAATGCTTCAGATTAACTCAGAATATATTAAAATTCAACTTGTAAAAAAAACATATATGGGGTAAAGTGAGCTGAAATAAAATAAGAACTTTAATTAAGGATACACGTAATTATTAACATCTTGCGCTAGAAAGCCGCGTGTAGCGTGTCAGCTTCTAGGTTTTTTGCATCGTGGTTGTGAAAAACTGTGGCAGATTTTTCACTTTTTTTAGGTTGGTTCTGTCCGCGTGGTTTCGTAGCCAACTGACAGGTTAGAATATTGCGCACATCACTTGCGCATCTTTACTTTCAGCTCATTTTACCCAGGTCACTTTACCCCGAGTAAGTTCTCAGTGGAAAATTAATTATTTAATAATGTTGTGGTTAATGTTTTCTCAAACGCGTGTACATGTATGTTTATAAGCTTGTTTTGAACACGCAGAAAAAATTTTGAGTTAAAATAATATATTTATCGGTCATTTATCTAAAAAGGTAAAGTCCCTAAGAGTTAATTCTTAAGTTTTTAAATGAATTTACATTCTTCGATATCTGAATGTGCATAATTATCATTGTTATATTACACACATTTATTACGTTACCAAAATTTGTAAATATATTCTATTTTTCAAAAATAAATTAAGAAAGCTCATTTTACCCCAAGGCTCACTTTTCCCTCGTCTCCTCTACCTACATTATTTGAGGTATGCCTCTATCAGTGCCAAGCAACGATGCATGCAATTTCCGATGAAGTAGCGTTAAATAAACACCGAGAAGCAGCGTGAATTTTTAAAATATACAATTCCACAGTTCCTCGAGGAGCATTATAATTTGATTACTCGTGTCTCTCCTTTGTAGCTTCGGTCGTTAGACAAATTGGGGCAGTCGACGCGAGTTTTATCCGACTCGGGAGATTCCTTTGAAAATTGAACAATTTCTTCGCGTCCCGTAGAATGCTAACGTTACCGGGGTTACACGTTTTAGCGGTTGTCGCGGAGTAAAATAATGCGAGAAAACCTCTATGTTCATCCGAATGGAAAATCGGTTACAGAGGCGTATTGCAGACGCTGATATGGTTGAGTAGAATTTTAACAACCGAGTACCGTAATGGTCTCTTTTATGATAATCGTCGCGACATTCCGCAGAATTGGTCCTTTCCCTCATTGACGTCAGTTTCCACTTTTTAAGTTGCACGAATTCCACCTGTTCCTTCGCGGGCTTCTTTTCCCCCAAACATTTGCAGGATTTGCTGTCTCAATGAACTCGATACGGAGGCCATTAAAGTCGGTCGAGACAGATATCTTCAATATTTCTTGCTTCAACTATTTCAATCTGTTACTACGCGTTTTTATTCAGGAGAAAGTAACTTACGCGATAGCGTCGATAAATAATATAAATACTAAACAATTTCTTCTTACGAATAAGTATCAATAGGTTTTGTGCTAAGTTCTCATATTTTTAAATCGTCACTCGTTCTTCTCTAATTAATATAGAGCAGCGCATTTGTATATTTAACTGAAGAAATTTGTTATATTTTTATTACTACCAGTAGACTAGTCTTTGTATTAAAAATAACAGCGTATGCAGTATTTTCACATCTTTCTGTGAACGAAAAATACATTCACTAAGAAAAACATAGCTGCTTTTACGTCCTGGTAGTCGGAAAAAAATTAATTTTATTAAAATGTATAGAGCTAGTGACGCAATCCGCACGAGTAACACTTCTTATACGGTTGACGATAAAAAAACGCAGTATACATTCATGACCTCAATTTTTTCTTCAGTGCAAGGATATATGTACTAGGAAAATGCAAAGGCGTCCCTTTTTAAATTCATACCATGTGGTTTTCCCGCATAAATTGGTTCTTCTAAACATCTTGCACGTGAAAGTGTTCGAGGCTATTCATGAATGCTTTGCAAAATATTTCAAATTCTTCAATTACGTACATCACAAAATGTGCTCAAACGTTCCGTGATGAAATAAGAAACATTTTCTGTATCGTTTCACTACGAATTTCGCGAGCGAAGTTTTGACTTCTAGTACACTTTCCGGAAATTTTTCTTGTCGAAGCATTCAGTTTAAACTAAATGTAGGCGAATAAACACATGTCCGGTACCATTTTTCAAACACTTCTTCTAGGTTTCAAAAACTAACTGTGTCATCTCTTCCTTTCAAGTCTGTGAAAGTATTTTCATTTTGATTTAACGTCCTAATTGTAAGTAGTATCCATGCATTTTTATTGCGTAACACATGGTCACTTTATGCGTTTACTTTTTTGTTAATTATGACATAATTTGCAATATCATTGTGATACGTTACTGGGTGAGTAATTAGTTTATACTTCCTTACGTCTCCAATTTTTTACAATCACGTTAATTATTGCCATCTTCACTATTGCATATTTAATAGTATTATGAATGAAAGTGGTACATTATGGTACCTTCATAGAATTTCTCAAATTTTTAAATAAATTATATGGTCCCATTTGAAAAACTCAATGGGACCTTGAGTTTATTATGAACAAAATGTGTTATTGAAACGATTGTTATCACTTTTTGTTGTCCACTTAATACAGACCTTAATGCAATTACCTTATCGCAAATGGCAAAACAATCGTGTGGGCCGTTAAAGTAAACATCCCATATTCTTAATTCAAATAACTTTCATGTGCTTTTTTAATATTGTTTTCTAGTCTAAGAAAATTAAAAAAATCGCCGTGTATTTTACACTACACACTACAGAAGTGAAACTTACTTAATTTATTAAATATATTGGTTTATTATTACGAAGTTTCCATAGATTCATATTCCAGAAAAAAAAACAGTTAGCTTATGATGACTACAGTATGAAACGAATGTATTTGATTGTAATTTATCTAAGTAGAATCGTTTCCAAATTAAATTTACGATCTAAAAAATCAATTAAAGGTTATGCCCTGCCTGAAGCAAAATTTATATTAAAATCGCCACTCAAAATGATAGGCAATTGAGAGAGATCTTTATCAACAAATTCATTATCGGCGACATCATTACAGTACAAGATTAAAGATTGATAAATGATTTGCATTATTTTAGACGTAGCTTGATTAGGACATAAAGGGGAATGTCTTTTTAATCTAGCAACGATTTTTATCATCATTTGCAGTAACCCTACAAACCGTTTATGCTTGTCAGGCGTGATAACGTGACATACAAAAGTTGTTGTCAGTTTGTCCGATCATGTTCATAAACGATTTCATCAAATGTGCTTCCTTGAGATTCATGAATGGTGATCGCGCAGGCTGATATAAAAGGAAAGTGATTCCGTTTAGTCACAATGGATTTGTTGTTATTTAAAAGTATGTTTGCCGTTCGTCGTGCAATAAGTACTGCCAACTTAATGATGTCATTAATTTAAAACAAAGGAGTGGGTAGTGCAGTGTTTTGTTGCACTTTCAGCTGCATGAATCCAAAACAATCCAGTTCATTGTACTAAGCGGAAGAAATTTTTCACTTCAAAAATTTTGGTAATCGAGAATTTTTGAAACGCTGTTTTTAATCATTCTGCGCCTTAAAATAAATTTGGAAGATCAGAGGTAGGTACAATTTCATAATAGCAATCATAAATATGAGCAGAATTCGGATTTTTCTAAACCAATAGCTATGTAGAATTTTGAGAGAACTCGATTGTTAAGCTTGACTGTTGGATAGTAGCTTCTCTTGAAAGACTAGAAAAGTAACATTCTCTGTTTCGAATAATATGCATGTAACCTAAACGAAGACTAACATAAAAATCGTAGTTCCAGAGAAAATCTTTGGCCGTTTCATAAAAAGAACGTGCATGAATGCCTTGTATTGAATTCCTCACTGAAATGCAAACCATGTTTATCCTCGTCCCGATAAAGCAATGAGAAGTAAACACAATTTGAGGAGCACGCGTGGAAACGGGGAAAAGCTTTTAACGAGTAGGTACTGGGACGAAAAGATAATTCTAGCAATCGTGTGCCTATAACGAAGAAAGAATTGATAGACAACATCATAGACGATGGTATACTACTCCGTCATGCCATTTTGGGGGTCCAGACATTGACAGGAACACGAAAACTTGTTAACGAAATGTAAGAAAGAAGCGGGGCAACGAGCATTATCCTGCATTGCAATACACCCTGCTATTAAGTATAATTTTATGTTGTAAAAGTGGGTTTTTGAGATCCAAAAAGAAATTCATTCAAAAAGATCAATTCGACGAAGTCACTGGTAGTGAAATTGACAGTTCCGGAGATAAAAATTCATTTATGGAGTCTATTTTCCCACAATTGGGCATGAATTGTAAACTTTGATGGATCAGTATTTTTTAAACAAATGGAAAACCACCAAAATGATATGTTAATCCCCGCCAAATTTGAGGTATACTACATCGTATTTCAATTTCATAAAGATCTCTAAGATATATGGAATAAAAAATCTTCGCATTAAGGGGTAATGCCACTCTAGAGCCCGGAAAAGCAATCAGATTTTGAGAATTTTTAATGCGAGTTTAGTGAATGGAATACAAAATCTGTTTGAAGGCCTTTATTATATATATCTCGAAGTATAATCACAATATTTTTTTAAATTTTTTAACACAAAATGGTGGCACCACAACTCAACAAAAGAAGCTTCTTCTGAAAAACAGTTTCCGCAGCCCGAGAGATTTTTCCTTCTATGTATACTCTCTGATATTAATTTTTAACTTCAAAATCAGAAGGGGTTACCTCGAATCTCGTGATTTCTTTCGAACAAAAAAAAATCCATAGCAAATTCGTATCTGCTTGGAGGGTCTTGAGGTAGGCCCTTGTGGAAAACTCGAGTGGTGTTGAGTAAGCAATACCCCTACAGATCAAGGAGGCAAATGTGTTCCTGCGCCCTCAATACAGGGTGGTGATGGGAACTTAGTAAACATCGCATGGTTGGATCTTATCGTTCGTATATGTAGTCCCTTGCTGGGATATAGTGATGTTGTAAAAGCAGTAGGAGGTGGAGTCGGTAGCGCTACCGAGTGCTTCGCTGACAAGCCAAGCACACAAGGATGTATGCATTCAACATGCTTTTTAGACATTAGTATATACCTTGAAGCCTTGTGCTGTACGGAAATCTGACTAAGCAAGTGCAGGGGCTGTACTGAGTAACAACGAACACATTTGGTGGCTTGCACCCTCCAGGATATCACTTTACACTAACTTGACATGGAATTAGGTCGTAGCTTAATACGGTCAAGAAAGGAGGAGTGAAAGAGACATTTGGCGGCTTCATAAAATCAACCCTTTCCGGGTTTCGAAAAGGTCGTCGTCCGCGGTGCGCGGTTGCACCAATTGGGTGAACCTTATATTCCACCTGCGATTTCTTTTACTCTCATCCCCTAATATAGTTCCATTTTATAAAAAGTAGTCCCCGAAAAAAATTATTGCAATCGGACAACAGGCAAGGGTGCCGACCAGGCCTTAAAGTTTAGAATTCATCAATGGTTTGATTTTGAAGAATTTCTCGAAAATGGTAAGCCCTATCGAAATTTCATTCAAATAATATTAAAAGAGCATTCAATTTTCTACATTTACAGTATATATAATTTTTTCGTTCTTCCAACCGTTTTTTAGATAATAGCGTTTGAATATAGCACTTCGCGCATCCTACCTGTACGGCGTGACGCATTGTCCATACGCGCATAGCGCGGATCTCTCTATATTCAAACGCTATTATCTAAAAAATGGTTGGAAGCACGAAAAAATTATATATACAGAAATTGTAGAAAATTGAATGCTCTTTTAATATTAATTGTTCAAAATTTCGATAGCGCTTACCATATTTGGGAAATTCTTTAAATCCAAAATATTGATGAATTCTAAACTTTAAGCCCTGGTCGGCACCCTTTCCTGTTGTCCGATTGCAATAAACTTTTTCAGGAACTATTTTTTTTTTATCAAATGGCACCGGTCTAGGGGGTGGGAGCAAGGAAATACAAAAAAAATCGACACGTATAAATAGGGGCCACCCTATTGCACCAATGGAACCCTGCCTTAAGGTATCGCTTACACCACTCGAATTTTTTCCAAGCACCTATATCTCATTTTTCTTCAATCAGATGCGATATTGCTACCTGTTTTTTCTGCTCGATAGTTCGAAATTACGAGCTTTAAGGCGACTTTTCAAGGTGAGCGTATCTCGTGTAGTAATTAAAAATGATATCACTGCATGCTTCCTAACGAGTCTTTCGTTTTCGTTCTTTTAGTATAACTTTAATTTTCCTTTGCTACTGTGATAGAGCATATAAAACTGAACAACTCTTGTAGGTATTTAAATTTTTGTTCTATTTGGCACTGTTACAGAGTTATATTAAAAAAAAAAAGATAATTTGGGGGGAGCTGATTAAATGGGCTTGGGGCTTGAGGGCTTTGACCAAACAGTTATCGATACATTCCCATACCTATGTAAGTATCAAAGAACGACTTGACTTTGCACAAGCTGCATGAATCTAATTCACAGCGTAAGGACGTTTCACTTCAAAAATTCAACAAGGAGTTTGATTAAAACAAATGAAGAACGAAATTCGTACATTTAACAGTTGCGGAGATAAATATTCATTTTTGGAGGCAGTTTCCGTAGAATTCAGCAAAAACTGTAAACTCCGAAGGCTTGTATTTGTTAAACAATTTCGAAACTAGAAAAATGGGGACCGAAACCCTCTCCTCTAATTTCATATGGAGAAGAAAATATTTCAATAATTTCAAAATCCCTGACATCGAAGTACAAAAGTGATCGAGTTGACGGAATGGGCAATATTAGAAGACTTTCAGTCCTGGATGAATAGGGTCAGTGGTTGGAAGATACTGACTTGCTTAAAAACCCTGTCGCAGCCGGTGTCCTTATCTGGCTATTCAAAATTTCAGAATTACTCTTTCAATTTCGACGTATTTTACTCGGTAAGAGGGGAACAGTTGAAAAGGAACCACGTGTACCAAAACGTATCGTTTTCTTGCAAAAGACTGGCAAAGTTTCAGAGAAGTAACTCGCATGGAATTATTTGTGGGATTACTCTCGATACGGTGGATAGAAAGAAAGTCAATATCGGTCTCTGAAGTGTGTAGGTACCTATAAAGTATAAAATATGCTCACACATGCCGCAATTAACTCAAATATTTAACAGATGTGTAAGGATATGTAAAACATGTGCTATACATGCAGGATTTGTAGAATGAAAAGTACATTTCCTACATTCTTCAAGGGCGAAATATTTTCTAATCTTGCCTATTGATCATGGAGAGCTTCAACAAAGGTATTTTGCATAAGGATAGCACCACATTTTACACGCATAATGCTTTTGGAACGATGTAAAATGTTTATGAATATTTTACAGCTCAACGTTACTAAAACTTTTTGCTCTTGAAAGGCAGCTAAGACAGCTAAGCTCTCTAAACGAAATAAATGACACGTAGTACATACGTCAACTCATATATGTTCAGAGTAGTGAAACAGTAAAAGCGGCCGTCGGAAGTGACAGATACTTCCGTTATCGGGATTACAACAGAAATGTCATAGTAACATTTTGTAATTGCATGTAACAATTATTTTACATGAGTAAATATATTTGGTTCCTCTTTTTATGCCCCCAAAAGGATATTTTTTAATTTATACAAACACAAAAGTTAAAATATCTATAA